>JAUIMM010000478.1:3205000-3672500 GCA_031769625.1 Taudactylus pleione | reverse complement strand
ATATAGGCTACTGCTCTGGACACCATAAGGGAGTAATTTTCCCTTCTTTGATGACCGCAGGCTTCAGGATTGATGACTGAGAACTGGATCCAGAGCACTAGCGTATGTATCGGCTGTACCTTGTATTTTTCTTGTTTTTTGCGCTAATTGTTTAGATCACAGCGTGTTATACTTTTTCTTGCAAAATATAACTTTTTGTGCTTTGGAACCACAATTGGATTGGATAGCAATTATTTCACTTTAGCGATTAAGGGGTATCAATAGATGGGGGCTCGCAGTTGATATCACTTTACCGGAAGTCGCACGATAGCGTACGGATCTCAGTTCCTCAACAAAGGGTGGAAGGCGCCATAAGCAGTTAAGAACGCACAGTGTTCAAAGCCTGTTAGCATTCAGTGTTTGTGTGATTTTAAGGAGCGCTGATTAGGGACCTGGGGGCAAGAGAGAAAAGTTTATTTCTTTTATTGTCACTTTTGGCGCTAAACTGCGACTTGCACTATAGCATATACATCGCGCAATAGCGTATACGTGTTTCCTGTACTGCTGCCACGTGTTTAAACAATTGTTTTGATAGACAGTCTTGTTATATGCATAGCGTGATTACCTGGTAAAAACCTCTAAATTGCAATGCTAGAGTTGGGTAAAAGTTTTTCTGCGCAGAAAAAGAAAGGTGGATATGAAAGTGAACGTGTGTTTGTGATGTGAAAAGGTTACTGTTGAAAAGAGACAGGGGAAACTTGGTAGGTGTCTGACAAGGCAAACTGCTACCGGGTCAGTATACAAAGCAGGTATATTGTGGTACGAAAAACCAGCGGTAGTTTTTCGGTCTAACACCCAATAGTAATCGCAAAGCCCATTGATCAGTTAGGTTCTCTGGAAAATGCGATCAGACCGCATAGTTGCGTAAACTGTGATCGTGACTTGGGTAGTTGTGGGGAGGAAATCACTGGCAAGGGTAAGTATTATTGGAACGCTTAAATTCTACCAGGTGAAAGTAACTTAAAGTAGGGAGCAAGCGGACGAAGCTTGGGTTAAATATGCCGCAAGCAGGATCGATCGCAATAGGCAGGTATTCTGCTCCTCATTGTGTAAGCTGACTGAAATGCTTAGGGGGCCGGCTGTGCACAACGGGAAGGAGTGCGTGAACGTAGCTCGTGAAATCGTTCAACAGTTGAAATTCTCTAGTGATAAGTTGCTAAGCATTTTCCGGAACGGGGGCTAAGCAAACGCTAAAAATGGTCGATGATATGCTGCTCATGGAAGGGCCGACAGGTTCGGCAAGGTAAATAATGTGTACAAAGTACGGTGCGTGTGCTACTGTGTACTGTGACAAATGGGTCAAAATGACCAAAGGATTTGTAAAACCTTTCCCATTGGCAGTTTTGATTTGGAGGTAAATAATATAAGAAATAGCATATGTTTAGTCAAATCACTGAAGAAACGAGTATAATACAATGACTGTCTAAAGTTGTGGCAGCACGAGGGGAACAAGTGGCTGAGTGGCGTGTACGCGACGCAAAAGTGTCGCAATACAGCGTCGTGTACGCGCCGCATGGGAGCGCGCACGCACCGCAAGGTAGCACTACCAAAGGTAAAGGGGACAGCGCATGCGCACCTCCACCGCCCTATGCGGTTGAAGACACAGCCGATACCAAAAATGATAAAAATGTAACAAGTAATTTATACCCTGCACTAAGTAATTATAAAGAAAATGTGTATGTAGAAGATGATGAACCCACAGTAATATCAGCCATTACACATGTTAATCTGTTAGATGCACCACACAAACAAGTAAAGGAAGTGACCCCCCAGTTGTAGCAGAAGTATAAATTGACGAGGGTAGTGGAGTGCGTAGTAGTAAGAGACTGAACCTCCAGAGTACCGAGACCATAAGCCCCGTAGTTAACCCTGAACTTAGCAATGCGGCAGGTATACATCCGGTCCGTACAATAACTATTCCCCATTGGAAACGGATAGAGATGGTGTAGTCCCCATGAGGGATGTGGCAATGCATTGTCCATGGACGAGAGCAGAGTTACATTCCATAATATCATCGATCCTAGGAAAGTGTTAGCCAAGTGCCAGAAATTTGTTAGGGATTTAGGTAATGCTGATGAGCCAACTAATAAATATTGGTGAGTGGTGTTAAGGGCATGTCTCCCTCCCAATACCGACATGAAAAAATGTATCACTGCTTGTGTATTGGATGAAGATGTATCCTTAACTGACGAGGATAATCAGACTAACATTCAACGTATAGTCACACAATTGGCCGTATATTTTCCAGTGGTAGTTAACTGGAGCAAGATCTTCACTATCAAACAAAAAGATAGTGAATCTGCAGCAGACTATTTCACCAGGGCGCTGTAGATGATATCCCAGTACACTGGGATAGAAAATACACAGGATGATATACACCATAGGTAGGTAGCTGTAACGGTACGCATGGATGGTCTCAAAGACACTCTAAAAACCAGGGTGCAAACCTCTCAGCCTAACTGGAGAGGAATTATTGTAGATGCTCTTAGAGAGTCAGCAATAGATCATGATAAGAACATACTCAGGAAGAAAGAGACACAAAGCGAAAGGTTAATGGCTGTGAGCATTCAGGCTTTAGAGGGTTCATATACTCAAGCGTAAAACACATATTTACCTGCACAATTACAAGATCTCAAAACATATCAACCCGCACAGCCACAAAACACATACCAACCACGAAGGTGTTATAATTGCGCTAAATTAGGAGGAGATACAAGGCGGAGGTCGAGACAGATAACGTGGACCTGTCGATTGCGAGCCTTTTCCAGGAGAGTTAGAGACTGCAGTGGAACACCTGAGCTAGAGAAATTTGCAAACCACTATTCCAGCAATGGAGTGGCGGGCTGGGTTCATGTTTCTGCTTCCTTCCAGGGTTCTCATCATCCTTATTTGTTTCGGGATTTCCTGTTTCTGTGACTGAGGACAGATGACGGAAAGGGAAGCTGATGGTGATATCGATGGAGTGGGGTCAGGAGAAGGAGCAATAAACCAATCAGGGCGGTATATGGCCAAACTCAGTACAGTAATTGTTAAGAGATCTGTTATCCTAGAAACTCGGAGTCAGTGTGAAGGGCTATTGTCTGAGGAATACTGTATGTGTGCGACCTGTTGATCCCTAATTGATGAAAAGTTCCATCCAACGATGCCAGTCCAAGAATAGTCTGTATTTGGGCGAGCATCCTTTAGAGGATCACCAGACTGAATGTTGGGTTTGCACTCATGTGCCTCAGGGACAACATAATGTAGGATTAGTACCATTCCCGTTAAATGTCTCTGATGTTCTTGAATTACAGGGGGGGAAAACGGTGGACAAGAAATGTAACATATCTAACCCCCCTAATTTGAAGCTCCAGCAGTATCAGGTAGATAGATCCCTGTTATGCTTAAATATCACTAATTTCAATAAACCAGGAAATTGGGAGGTGACCGGGAACAATCAGACAATGACCTTTTCACACAGTCGATAATGAACCAATAGATTCTGAACTTGTACGCAAAATTATTGTAAGTGGGAGATACTTCAGGTACATGAACACGCGTAGCTATGTTAAAGTAATGGTTGGCAGAGTACCAATAGGGTACTATTATACAACCGGAAATGTTTACCAGTCAAATGGGAGGAAAGAGGGGCAGGATCCTTTGATAGAATAATGTATTCCATGATAATGATGTATTCTATTTCTTATATACTCCCAGATGATATGTATTTTATATGTGGAAGGAAAGCGTACAAGTGGCTCTCTCCAAGTTCAGAAGGCTTATGTTTTATTGGTAGGGTGTTACCAGAGGTTATGACCCTTACACATGGTGAAATGCTTGGTATCCATAAAAAACACACCAACTCGATACCTTCATACGCAGTATGAACACCGAGACAAAAGAAACATGATTCCTGGTGAAGTACATACAGACACACAGTTGATTAGCGAAACAATTGGCTTCCAAATTTTGGTAGCATTAGATCGCACCAAGGTCGCTGAGGGAACTTTAAATTTTAGATACATCCAAGACCTTGCTAAATTAATCAATAATATCACCAAAATGTATGATGAAATGTTCAGATATACAGGTAAAGAGTTACAAGCTTATAAAAAGGAGTTAGTACAATATAGGCTAGTGCTAAACTATTTAACATGTATTACTGGTGGATACTGTGTGACTATGGCCAACCAATTTGGTGTCAAATGTTGCACATATGTACCAATAATACCAATGACCCCCAAGGAAGTGATTGACCGGAAGATGGATGAATTTCTGCAGCTGAAATGGAAATTTAGAAAGAACCATAGTTCCTTACTAATTGAGATAGAGGAGAAGGTAGCAGAGTGGTTCTCATGGTTGAACCCTGTAAAATGGTTCTCCGGTCTAGGAGTGGGCCCAGGAAATTATAGCTAGTGTAGGTAAGCTCCTTATACTTGTTGTCATCTTAGTAATTGGTTTGTGTGTCAGATGTGTCCTTGCTGTGTTGAAAATGTACCACTAAGGTGAACAGTAAAAATTAAATCTTGATGGTGGTGGATAGTGGTGATATGGGTACAAAGGCTGATAAAGAACTGCATTACAATCCAAACATTGAATGTGTCTACAGATAATAATATGCTAATAGGCCAAGTCATGTATAATAATAATTATTGTAAATGTTCCATTAAACATCCTAGATAATATAGTCTCAATTCCCCCAGACTTTCTTTATAGGTTCGATGAGATCCCACATCCTACCCATGGTCCCGAATAGATCCGCTGAGTGCGTATAAGGGTTGTTCTACCCTCTTGAAACGCATTATTAACGGTTCAATGACCAACTTGTGTCACACAGTTTAGAACACTGAATAATACATTATTATACATGACTGCAAAGGTTAAGATCAGAATGTGATAGTTTTATGTTTGCTATCAAAGCGTGGACTGTCTAAGTCAAATAATTGGATGTGATCATTTGCAATTATCTGACGATCTAGTTGTCTGTTGTCTGATAAAGAGAAAATTGGACGCTACTTTGCGTCGGCGCAATCCAATGCGCACAACTGCGAACCCACCACACACATACACTGATTCACATAACGCACACACAGACTAATGTGCTTACACATATACGCCCACGAGGGTCCTCACATACATACATTAGAACATTTCCTATTAAAATCACTGTTCATTTGCAGCTCTCTGGTTCTATCGGCAAGGAAATCGCATTATGCGTCCGCAAGTTACGAACTATAGGACGTTATTGGTTAGCATGTTAACATTTAGTATGTAGTGTCGGTAGCCAGTTTAACCAATTTTTTGGTGGGTAACTACACAAGGCAACTGTTGGAGAACCAAGACATACCCCTGATACAGGGTCGGCACTAGGCTGTGCTGCGCCCAGTGCCGTCCTGTGTTGCTGCCTCTTGCCTCCTCCGCTCCCTCCCCCTGAGCTTAAATATGGACTACAGCACTGGTAGGGAGGTGGGAGTTTCCTGCGCCCTCCTGAAACAGTAGCGCTCCGGGCGACGGACCAGCTTGCCCATGCCTGGAGCCGCTACTATCCTGATGACACCGTATGAACTAACCAATAACCAGGAGCAAGGACCAATGGAATCATGCCAGCTTGTCTATTGTTTTATCTGTGACCTGTAAAGTATATAGGCTACTGCTCTGGACACCATAAGGGAGTCATTTTCCCTTCTTTGATGACCGCAGGCCTCAGGATTGATGACTGAGAACTGGATCCAGAGCGCTAGCGTATGTATGGGTTGTACCTTGTATTTTACTTGCGTTTTGCGCTAATTGTTTAGATCACAGTGTGTTATACTTTTTCTTGCAAAAAATAACTTTTTTGTGCTTTGGAACCACAATTGGATTGGAAAGCAATTATTTCACTTTAGCGATTAAGGGGTATCCATATCCATCTGAAGTGGGCAGAGATAGAACAACCTGTTCAGACTATACTTACTTCAGGAAATAAGTGGGCTGATACTGTCAAAGACAGGAACCTGATAACGTGTGATGAAGTAAAGCCAGGGCTGCATTTGTTAAGGGACATAATATAGAAAAATAGCGTTATGGTAGACTTGCCTAGATAACTCCTTTTCTTCAAGGTCCACAGGGATACCATGGGGATATTATGGTTGGAAGACCAGGCACCAAACAGTTAAAGCTTCCGCTCCCAGAATGCTCCGGATTCTCCACCATATATACCCTGCCCCTAGCCATAGGACTTCAGTTTAGATAACAAGCCTCAAGGCAGGAAAAGGAAGAACAATCGTACACCAGAAACACTCCTACATTAGATGAGGGAATCTGTGACCGAAAGAAAATAACCCAATGAAGCCGAGTGCATCAGGGTCGGTGCCCTGTGGACCCTATGGACCTCGAAGAAAAGGAGTTATCTAGGTAAGTCTACCATAACTCTAATATTCTTCTTCGGGGTCCATAGGAATCCAAAGGAATACCATGGGGATGTACCAAAGCAGTTCCCCTAGGGTGGGGGAAGCTCCTGAGCAGAAAGGAGAACTTGTCGCCCGAAGGAAGCATCCTGAGAGGCAAAAGTATCAATGGCATAAAACCTAAGAAAGGTGTGGATAGATGACCGCGCAGAGGCACCACGAGTAAATACCCACGATGGCCCTACAGGCCGAGTAGAATGTGCTGTCACCGTGTTTGGGACAGAGAGATCAGCCTGTGCGTACACCTGAGAGATAGTTATACAGTGATCGCGCAGAGCGAAAAAATTTGTGAGTCCCAAGGAACCCTAGCTTTAAAAAATTGGGGTCCTATTCAATGATTTCTTGGCCCCATTACATAATATGGGGGTAAGGGCAAGCAGCAGTTGGGACAGTGATGGGGGCAGTTGGGGTAGAGCTGGCGGTATAGGGGAGTAAGGGCGAACAGTGCTGGGGGTAGGGATGGGGTAACTGCAAACAGAAGTTACAACACTGTTGGGGAGCAAGGAGGGGCTATGGGCAGGTAGTTTTGGAGGTTGGGAGAGGGCAAGGGTAGATAGCAGCTGTGGCAGTACTGGGGGCAAAAATGAGGTTAGGGGCAGACAGTGCTGGCAAGAGGTTGGGAGCATGAGTAGATAGCAACTGGTGTAGTACTGGGGTACAAGGAGAGGTTAGGGGCAGACACTGCTGGGGGTAGGGAGGGGGTCAGGGTAGATAGAAAGGAAGCTTAAAGTAGTAGTAGCAGCAGCTGATCTCCACCCCACCACTTACATTGTTTGCTAAATGTATCCCCTTTTGGATGCCCGCCTGCCCCTCTTCACGGTTAGCAACAGCAGTACCAGCAAGTGCAGGAAGTTATGCTCAGACCACCCTCACCTGCCACAGCATAGCCACCCATTAATCCGCAGCACCAAACCAATCCCCACCTGCTTATTAAACTTACTTGCACAGCGTCCCCCTGCCAATTGCCAGGGCCGTCGTTCCACCGGGGCAGTCATCCCGCTGGGGGCCGGGGCCATCATCTTGCAGAAGCCATCTTCCCGCCAGGTGCCACGCCCGTCATCATGATGGGGTTTCCTCCCGTCGGGTGACTGGGCTGCCCTCCTGCCGGGGGCCATAGCCATCTTCCCGCTGGGGGCCACCACCATCATGCTGGGGCTGTCCTACCGTCGGGGGCCGGGGCCGCTTGTCCCTGCAGCATCAAGGTAAGGCGCTGAAGAGGGTTGGCCCCTCCTCCACTTTTTACATTCATCCCTGGCCGGGCCAGGGAGATACAGTCATATGATCTGGAGCCAGGGATTCGCCACAGTGGAGCGCGCCCCCAGGGACCCACGCATTCTGCAAAAGTGGGTCCCCAGTCCTCATTTTCAAGTAAAATACGCGCTATGGCGCATATTTGCGATCACTGGTCATATGTAACCATCGAGCCAGGGTCTGCTTGTTAGCTGCCCATCCTCTTGTGAAAACCATATAATACGAAAAGAGCATCTGATTTTCTGACAGAATTTGTACGCTCCACATAAATACGGAGAGCACGAACTATATCCAGGGAGGCTTCACCTACAGAAAGGACTGGAGCCTGAATAGCTTAAACAATTTATTAATTCACATGAAAACGGAATACTACCTCAGGAAGGTAACCCTCCCTTGTACGAAGAAGAGCTATATCCTGGTGAAAAATCAAAAATGGGGAGCGGCAAGATAGGACTGCCAAATCTGAGACTCTGCGAGCAGAAGAGAGTCCAAAGGTTCAAATGGGGAAGCTTGCAGTCCCTTAAGAACCAAAGACAAATCCCACGGTACTACCGGTGGAACAAAATGAGGCTGAACTCGCAAAACTCCTTGGAAAAAAATTCTAACATCTAGTAATGAAGCAATCTTTTTCTGGAACCAGACTGCACTCTCAAAGTGGCCAGGAGTAGACCTTTGTCTAATCCTGCCTGTAGAAAAGCCAGTACCCTGGAAATCCTGAACACCTTAGGATCATACTTCCTATGGGAACACCATTGCAAAAAAAAGAATACCAAACTCTGTAAACGAGCGGGCAAAGGCATCGTTTGAATAACAAACCTGGAAAAACTTTCGCTCTTAGGATGGAAGATTCAAGAGCCACGCCGTCAAAGCTAGACAAGGTAAGTCCAGATGTCGACAAGGACCCTGCGTTAGCAAATCCTGCCATAGAGGAAGAGGATATGGACTGTCTATGGACAGATTCTTAGGAGTACAGAAATCGAAGGAAAGAAATACGCGAGCTTGAAAACCCATCTTACTGCTGATGCCTCCATGAAGGCTGCTGATGGGTCTCTGGACCTGTACCTCGGGACCTTTTAGTTGTGGAGTGACGCCATGAGATCTCTCTCTGGTAGACCCCAATTATTTACCAGGAGCTGAAACACTCCCAGATGGAGATACCTCTCTCCAGCGTGTATGTCCTGGCGACTTAGGAAACCTGGTTCCCAATTGAATACTCCCAGTATGAATATTGCCGAGATGGCTGGAAGATGATGTCTAGGACTGATTTAACCGATCTCACCAAAGAAGGAACGTCCACCATGGATGGATGATCCCCCTCCCCAGAGCTAGACCCTGGAGAGGAACCCTGTGCATCATCTAAATTCTCCTGATGATGCATCTGAATCCATATGTTGGACAGGCTGATAAAAGATAACTTGCGTTTGGGCACTTTGGTCACTACCAGTCTATTATCAACATTAGATGGTGCCATACTCTGACTAGAATGGCAATAAACATCCTTCCATGAAGGATGCATAGGAGGTGCAAACATAGTATACTGCAGACACCCCATCCAAGGAGGCATCGTAGGAGCAGCCATATGATCCACAACCTTCATCATAACCTGGGACAAAGAGGAAAACCAAGATGGTTCTTGTCCAGGGACAGGTAAACTGGATTGGTGAGGTGACTCTTTATAACAGACAACACACAAAATATCCTTTACGTCCTGAGAGGACACATAAGCCGTACATGACTTACATGGAACCAGCACAGCCTGCTCCAAACGAATAACTGAAGTCCTATCGCTAGGGGCGAGGTATATATGGAGGAGGACCCGGGGCAATCTGGGAGCAGAAGCTTTAACTGTTTGGTGCCTGGTCTTCCAACCATAATATTCCCATGGTATCCCTGTGGATCCCTATAGACCCCGAAGAAGAAATAACCAGTTTGGTTTTACTCAGTTATGTTCGAATCTCAAAATAGACATCTTATTGGCTATCGACTCTCAAATGTTTTGTATAACAAATAAGATAAATCTGAACTTGCGCTAATTTGGCGAAAAAAACAGTCAAAACTGAACCGCTCACCTTTAACATATTGTTGAGTGGGAAAAGGAACGTAACATGATGAAGCCATAGAAAGTCAGCTAGCTAAACTAGTAACTTTGTCCAAAAGTAGACAACAGTGACATGAAGCATCTCTCGACGTGGTGCAGAATGAATGTGGTGTTGAACACATCTATTTCTGAAACGTTATATCTACAACTGCAGCAAACTCAAAGGGGCTCTGTGGAACCAGGATCAGATTGGCCATAGATTTTATTAGGTGTTCTCCGGGTAGTCTGACTCCCCCATCCCATCTATAAAGCAGTGTAGCTGCTGGTGGCACTGGTCCAGTCCTATATCAAATTATTTGGGCTGACATTTGTAAGGCTGGTCCTCACACAGACTGTAGCCATACAAAGTCAGCATGTGCTCATTTACATAGACTGCTCTGGTGACTGCCTGTGTATACTCACCCCATCTATTCTTCTCCTCCTATATATGGCTGCCTTCATAGAGTCCCAGCAGAAAGCAGAATTTAATGCAAGGAGCACTCCTCTTCACCCATTATTACATCCATTCTTCCATGTTTATCCCATACTCCGTGCCTTTGTCTCACCTTTGTGTTTGTCTCTCCTTCTCCATTTTGTATGTCATCAATTCTAATTATGTACCAATTTAATTCCCATCCCCTTCGGTTTCTCCATTTAAATTCTTTCTACAAGCATTCACCAAATGTGCTTCTTTATGTCCACATTATGGGAAGCGGTCTCTCTTTTTATTCACTTTTTATCGGTATGTCTCCCATTGTCCCACATCAAATCTGTTTCCCTCTCCTTTCTCACTCATCTGTAAACAATCTACTGTGCACTGTTCACTTGCATCACAGTCTATACTACCAAATATTTTACTTTAAACTTCATCACACAGACACATACACAAGCAGCAGGGCCAGATTAAGGTCTGTGGGGGCCTCTGGGCAACAAACATGTGGGGGACCCTATTAAATATGGACAAAAGGGGGTATGTGCAATGGGGACCGTATCGCTCATAAGCGGTACCATTGACAAACAGCTCTAAGCTATGCTTAGCGCTGTTTGTTAAATACTGAAAAGAGGACATTTAGAGAGTGACATAACCCCTTTAGCACTGTCTACCCAGAGAAATCAAACTTCAAGCACACACAAGAAAACACACACACATATATAGGCATCCACATGAAATATTACTCACCAGTTGCACAATCTTATCCACATTACAACGCACAGTGTCACTGATTCACATTACACAACATAGTAATAGTGCCCCTTATTAATGTTATGACAGTGTTGTGTCTTTTACAGAATGCTCACAGTAATGCCCCTTATACACAATGCTCACAGTATTGCCCCTTATACACAATGCCCACTGTAGTAGTGCCCCTAATACACAATGTTCACAGTAGTAATGCCTCTTGCACAACGCCCACAGCGGTAGTGCCCCTTATGCAGTGCCCCCCAGTAGTAGTGGTGGTGTCTTTTGCAGTGCCCCCAATAGTAGTGGTGGTGCCCCTTATGCAGTGCCCCCAGTAGTAAAAGGTGGTGCCCCTTGTAGTAGTGGTGGTGCCCCTTATGCAGTGCCCCCAGTAGTAGTAGTGGTGCCCCTAAAGCAGTGGTCCCCAGTAGTAGGGGTGGTGCCCCTAATGCAGTGCCCCCAGTAGTTGTGGTGGTGCCCATCGTGCAGTGCCCCCAGTAGTTGTGGTGGTGCCCATCATGCAGTGCCCCCAGTAGTGGTGGTGGTGCCCATTATGCAGAGCCCCCAGTAGTGGTGGTGGTGCCCATTATGCAGTGCCCCCAGTAGTGGTGGTGTCCCTTATGCAGTGCCCGAGTAGTGAGTGCCCACAGTGGTAGTGCCCATTTTGCAGAGCTCACAGTAGTGGTGCTTTTTATGCAGAGCCCCCAGTAGTAGTGGTAGTGCCCCATATGCAGTGCCCCCAGTAGTGGTGGTGCCCCACATGCAGTGCCCCCAGTAGTGAGTGCCCACGGTGGTAGTGTCCATTTTGCAGAGCCCACAGTAGTGGTTCCCTTTATGCAGAGCCTCCAGTAGTAGTGGTGGTGCCCCTTATGCAGTGCCCCCAGTAGTACTGGTGGTGCCCCTTATGCAGTGCACCCAGTAATAGTGGTGGTGCCCCACTGGTGTTCCATGATCCAGGTCTATGTGGTGTTAGAGTGGACACTTGGAGTTGATGTCATCACCACGCGCCACTGAAGGTAGCCAATCCGATTTTAAGCGGCATGACCTGGGTAGGTTCAGTGTCCAGCCCTGGTCGCTACACGGGTTGGATTGCCAGATCACTCGACCTGGTACCTCAACCATCTATGGAAAGCACATATGCATGTATCTGGGAGGAGCCACAAGGATGTCACTAATAAAGTAAAACTGGTTTCTCAACATATAACGGCTTCTAATACATCTGATGACCCGTCGATATCTACCTATTGGTGTACCCTAAAGGCACTTCTGAGAGGAGTGGCTATTCAGACAGTTACTAGACTACGTAAAAACTACCTTCAACAGTCTGATTTAGAAACCCGTCTGACCCAAGTAGAATCTTTAAACCTTGCTCATCCAACAAGTCTTCTTAAGAGGGAGTTCGTATCCATTCGAAATAAACTGCAAAATTTGTTTATAAACCGTATATTAAAAGTGCCTTGTCTAAAATACAACAGAAATGTTATACTTTAGGTAACAATTTGGGAAAATTCTTAGCGTGTAAATTACGTTTACGCCAAATCAAGAAATAGAAAAAAAGTCCTCATTACTCCCGACAGCCGGAGATTACTTAATCCTTCATCCATTGCAGACGAATTTGCCAACTATTATGACAAATTGTATAATTTACACAATGATCCTAATACTCCCCAACCCACGCATAAAGGGGGGCATCCACTACATGATTTTAGCAGGCGATTGAACGATAACGACGTCATTATCGTTCAAAAATAGTTTATAAATCGTGCAGTGTCTGGTTGTTAACGATCAACGATGCGCGCTCCTGCTGGTCGTTTGATCGTCTCGTCAGTCGACTGAACATGCAGGTCAATTTCACTTGATCTATTAAAGATAGTTTGCAAATCGTTCAGGCTGAAAGATAAAATTTCAAGGAAAAAAAATCAAGGGAAAATCGTTTAGAGATAGGACAGGGAGTAGAGTTAACAGCTGACGAGTTGGAGTCTTTTAATGCCCCATGGTCGGAAAGAGATTGTGGATGCTATTAAGGCACTCCCTCTGGATAAAGCACCTGGCCCAGACAGTTTCACCAATTCTGTTTATAATTTTTTTTCACTTGAGGTTGCAGCTCTTACTACTCTTTTTAACTCAGCTACTAAAAACGGGTCTCTCCCGACTGAGATGTTGGAAGCACAGATTATCACTATCCCTAAACCTGGAAAAGATGCCTCTTTATTTGAGAATTACAGAACAATTGCTCTCCTTAATTCTGATGTGAAGATTTTTTCTAAAGTAATTGCCAACCACCTGTCCCTATTGGTTCCACAACTCATACATCTTGATCAGATGAGTTTTGTTAGGGGACGTCAGGCCTCGGATAATACCCATAGGGTTTTTGACTTGGCTGAATTATTAGTCAAAAGTAAACAAGAAGCTCTTTTGCTTTCCCTGGATGCCGAAAAGGCGTTTGATCGCCTACATTGGAAATTTGTCACCTCTACATTAACAAGGAGAAATACATTCTTCTATAGCTGCTTTATATAGCAATACAACTGCTAAAGTATTGAGCAATAGTTTTTTTTATCTTCCCAGTTTACTATCTCAAACGGCACAAGACAAAGTTGCCCCCTTTCACCTTTGATGTATGTGTTAGCCATTGAGGCCCTTGCTTCTTCTATCCGTAATAGGTCAGGTTTCCAAGGAATTGTTGTAGCCTCCACGATTCAAAGGTTATGTTTATTTGCTGATGATGTTTTACTATTTGTTACCAGCCCGGGGACCTCCTTGCCTGGCTTACATGACGTTATAGATAGATATACAGTCAGGTGCATAAATATTGGGACATTGACAGAATTTTCATATTTTGGCCTCTATTCACCACCACAATGGCTTTGAAATTAAACAAACAAGATGTGCTTTAACTGCAGACTTTCAGATTTAATTTGAGGGTAATTACATCCAAATCAGGTGAACGGTGTAGGAATTACAACGGTTTCTATATGTGCTTCCCACTTTTTAAGGGGCCAAAAGTAATGGGACAACTAAACAATCCTAAATCTAACTTTTTAATACTTTGTTGCAAATCCTTTGCAGGCAATTACAGCCTGAAGTCTGGAATGCATAGACATCACTAGATGCTGGGTTTCATCCCTGGTGATGCTCTGCCAGGCCTCTACTGCAAATGTCTTCAGTTCCTGCTTGTTCTTGGGGCATTTTCCCTTCAGTTTTGTCTTCATCAAGTAAAATGCATGCTCAATCGGATTCAGGTCAGGGGATTGACTTGGCCATTGCATAACATTCCACTTTTTAGCCTTAAAAAACTCTTTGGTTGCTTTTGCAATATGCTTCGGGTCACTGTCCATCTGCACTGTGAAGTGCTGTCCAATGAGTTCTGAAGCATTTGACTGAATATGAGCATATAATATTGCCCGAAACACTTCAGAATTCATTCTGCTGCTTTTGCCAGCAGTCACATCATCAATAAATACAAGGGAACCAGTTCCATTGGCAGCCATACATGCCCACGCCATGACACTACCACCACCATGTTTCACTGATGAGGTGGTGTGTTTTGGATCATGAGCAGTTCCTTTCCTTCTCCATACTCTTCTCTTCCCATCACTCTGGAACAAGTTGATCTTTGTCTCATCTGTCCATAGGATGTTGTTCCAGAAATGTAATGGCTTTTTTAGATGTTGTTTGGCAAACTCTAATCTGGTCTTCCTGTTTTTGTGGCTCACCAATGGTTTACATCTTGTGGTGAACCCTCTATATTCACTCTTGTGAAGTCTTCTCTTGATTGCTGACTTTGACACATATACACCTACCTCCTGGAGAGTGTTCTTGATTTGGCCAACTGTTGTGAAGGGGTTTTTCTTCACCAGGGAAATAATTCTTCTGTCATCCACCACAGTTGTTTTCCGTTGTCTTCCGAGTCTTTTGGTGTTGCTGAGCTCTCCGGTGCGTTCTTTCTTTTTAAGAATGTTCCAAACAGTTGATTTGGCCACACCTTATGTTTTTGCTATCTCTCTGATGGGTTTGCTTTGATTTTTCAGCCTAATGATGGCTTGCTTCACTGATAGTGACAGCTCTTTGGATCTCATATTGAGAGTCGACAGCAACTGATTCCAAATGTCACACCTAGAATCAACTCCAGACCTTTTACCTGCTTAATTGATAATGAAATAACGATGGAATAGCCCACATCTGTCCATGAAATAGCTTTTGAGTTGATAGTCCCTTTACTTTTGGCCCCTTAAAAAGTGGGAGGCACATATAGAAACCGTTGTAATTTCTACACCGTTCACCTGATTTGGAAGTAATTATCCTCAAATTAAATCTGAAAGTCTGCAGTTAAAGCACATCTTGTTTGTTTAATTTCAAAGCCATTGTGGTGGTGAATAGAGGCCAAAATATGAAAATTCTGTCAATGTCCCAATATTTATGCACCTGACTGTAGTAGCATCTCTTTCTATAAATTAAACACCACCAAGACGGAGACATTACCCTTCTATATATCTCAGAGGACACTTGCCTATCTTCAAAATATCTATAAATATCAGTGGAAGGAATCCCTTGGTATACATATCCCAAATAATGATTCCAATTTTGCAGAGATTAATTTCTCTCCATTATAATGCATGTTACTGATCGTTTAAACAGCTGAATGAGCTTTGAGGTCTCCTGGCTGGGCAGATTGGCAGCATTTTAGATGATGGTTCTACCCAAGTTAATGTATCTGTTCCGCACAATTTTTTATTCGGTTCCACAACGTTTTATAGCCCAAATACATAGGCTTATTTTACAGTATATTAGGAAAAATAAAACCCCACGAATTGCTTATAGTCGCTTACCGTGCCATAGACAACAAGGCGGCCTAGATGTCCCAGATTTAGCAGCATATCATCATGCATGTTTAGTGGCCCAGATTAGTGATTGGGCGCTTCTCCTATTAACACGTAACCTTAGGTTAATTTGGAGAGAACTTTATTTCCTCATCTCCCCTTAGCAGAAATGATCTGGATCCCTAAACAACTTCAACAGACTCTCCTAGAGCAATATTAGATTCCCTTGCAGCGTGGGATGCCACTATTGGGGTTTCTCACTGTATGATCCTACCTAACCATAATATCTCTCTTTTGGCCCTTTCCCGTTCTATTCCGGATTTGCGTATTTCACTATGGTGCTCTACAGGTATAAACACAATCACCAACGTACTCTAATAAGTCTATCCCTTTTCGTACTTACAGACGCAGTTTAATCAACCCTCAAGTGAATTTTTTACTTATTTACGTATTAGACATTGGGTCTTGGTTACGTTTCAAATCACGGCTCTCTGACTCTACCTCCCTCTACTATTTTAGCCAAACTGTCGTCGGGTAATGCTCGGGGTGCTATTAGATTTTGGTATTCTCTATATATAGAAGAATAAACCCTTACTAAATCTTCTGCACAATTACAGTGGGAAACTGATCTACAGATTACATTCACTCCTCAGTAATGGGAAGAAATTTATGAAACTGTTCACCGATTCTCTAAATGCTCTAATCATTTAGAGATGCAATTCAAGTTATTACATAGGTTGTATTTTACTCCTGTTAAGCTGCACAAGATTTGGCCTTCTCAGTCAAAGCTTTGTTGGCGGAACTGTTCAGAGTAGGGCGATATCTTTCATATATTTTGGAACTGTCCAAAAATCCGAAACCTCTGGCAAGACGTGTTCGCATTAGCATACAAAGTTCTTAATGCCCAGTTTCAGGAGTCTCCTACCATAGCTCTTTATCATATGTATCCCTCGGAGATGTCCAACTCTGACAAATATATCCTAGGTTATATATTGCCACTCGAGCTGCTATAACGCAAAATTGGAAAAGTTCATCTCTTCCATCCTTACTGTACATAAAATTTTAGATGTATACCTTACTCCGCTGCAACCTCCTCACCCTTGGTAAAATGGTTCAAATGGCATGAATTTGTCACAGATGGGGAGGGCGCCATGTTGCTTCTAGACGCTAATTGATTTTTACTTCTGGGTTAACTTTTATTATTATTATTGTGGAGGGTTGTTTTCCTTTTCCTTGTAAATTGTCGTTCTAGGGGGCTCTATACTTTTTGTATTTGTATATGTTTTTCTATACAGTATTGTGTATATGAACATGATATATGTTTTTCCAATTCACTGTATTTGAGGTGTTTAATGTGTTGACAGCAATGCCCGATTCTTACTCCCCCCCCTCCTTCTAATTTATTTATTTATTTATTTCTGTATCCCTCCCATTCCATGTTGTTAATGAAACAAAACTTTAATAAAAAATATTGATGATAATAAAGTAAAACTGGTAACCTCAGAATAAATAACCAGATGTTTATAAGCTTAGGAATAACCCAGTTTTACAAATAAACTTATTTATAAATGCAATTTTTATAGTACATTACTGTTTTGTCCTGAAAAAATGTGTGCATATAAAAACAGTTTTCATATGTGCTCTCCCTAGATGAGTATGGGAATGTCTAGTTACAGTTGTGTCATCGACACATTTTAGGTCTGTACCCTCCCAGCACCAGAGCATGCTCTTGTACTGTATTTTACACTGTGAATCATAGCAAATATATTATGCTAGGTTATGAAATAACTTAATTTTAACTCTACCAGACCCCAACCAATTTCTCACAATAGGGACTACCATCAATATAGGTTTGACCACAATTGTCCTTTCCCTAAAAGTAGTGTTAGACTACTATGGCAAAATCATTTATTATTAATCTATGTATCAGATATGCTAGGATTTATTACTGTAACCAAATACTGTTTTCGTTGCAATACTGCATCCTAGCTATTCTCTTGTTTAGTCAACAGTAACCTCGCTATTCATCAAGGAAATATATTGTCCAGGGTTAATAACCACTTGCATCTCCTGTGAGCAGGTCTGGATTTAAGGGGATTATCTCATAACAATGTATTGCATACATGTGGAAGATGTACTTTAAATAGTAAAATACATTCTCTTTCACTGTGCTTATGATGTACCTGTGGTATACTTTGTAATTATGTAGCGACCTGAAATAGAATTGCTACCATATAAAAATGTGAAATAGGGTTTGTAGTTTTGGCTCTTCATGACCATCAATAAGTGTTTCAGTGGGGTATCACAGTATATGTGGAAGAGAGAAATAAAAATAAATAGTGCACACTGTGGTGTAAATTGATAAGGCAAAGGATAAAAGGTGTATAAACCCACCCTTTGAAGCATGTTAACAGACGGACATTAATCACACCAACGTCCCGCAATGTTTGCACAAGCAACGTAGGATAATTTAAGGACCAGGAATCCTGGTTAGAGTACAAGTCCAAAATTATATTCTGGATGTTCTGTCCAGTAAACAAGAAGGTATTAATGATGTTATAACCTTAATAAATTTAAATGTGATAAATGAGAGGGTTGAGAACCACTGATGTAGCAGGAAAAGGTGTCAATTAATAACATTTAAATTTATTGAGGTGATTAAACATCCAAAGGTCAAGAAGCGCAAAAAACACCAACCCCATTCCATTTATCTTTTCTGAGGAACTCTGTTGAAAGGCTCCACACTCACCTGAAACAGAGAAAAAAAAACTAGTCTCAGATTAATTTGGAAAGGCTGCCCAAATCAAGGAAGCCACACCTCCTGGCCCAGGTACAGTATACTGTCTGATAATTCCTTTTCTCTAATTCCATGTGGGACACTGGAAGTGTGGATATAGGAGCCTGGGCATCAAAATGTTAATCTTTGAACTGGAAAAGGCTCTTCTTACCTTATACACCACCACCTGCCTGTAGAGGCCAGATAACACTTTCAAAGCCCAAGGACACGGATTAGATTGTCCCTAGACACAGATGGGGCTGGACCGCCACAACCCTGGAGAACAACCGAGCAGGCACTGGGTGTAAGGGTTGGGAGTTTGGTGTCCCCCATGGAACCAGAGAAAAGGATTTATTAGAAAATGAAATTTTGGCTCTTGTCTATGTCATCCATGGGGGACTCGAACTGTGGGATGTACCAAAGCTGTCCAGTAAACGAGAACAATCCTATGCTGTGCGTACGACCGTTTGTCCTAAATCTAGCATCACTGGAGGCGAAGAGGATAAACCTGTACAATTTGATGAAGGTGTGCGCAAAGAACCACAGTCACCCTACAAAAGGTGCTCCACAGAGACGCCCAGGAAATGCCAACCAACAAGATCAAGTGGGCCCTCATCAAGTCCAGAACCAGCTTGCTGGCCAAGAAAGAGGGACCAGCTGTACGAACACCAACTGGGGAAAGCCTAGAGCAAACCAATTGTTTTGCTAGTTCAACTTGGCCTGGGGCAGGGAGGAAGCCAACTCTGGCTACTGCAGGGAACTAGTTGCCGCATGAACCAGGTCATTGTACATCTATGAAGTACACCTCAAATCTCCCTGTGATCCAGAGCAGCACTAGAGAATTCTTCATGACAGTTTCTGCAAGAACTCTCCTGGGTAGCCTTTGAGGAACCTCCCTTGGTAGATCTAACTGTACACCAAATAAAGAGTAATATACACACAGGGCACGTAAAGTGGACTGTGGGAAGTGCATTGAACAAATGGAAACCACCAAATTATAGGTGGTTACCCCCGAAAGCACTGCAACTAAAAGAATCTGCTTTTATATACATGCATTTCCTGCATAAATTAATTTCCTTCAGTTTAGGATATATATATCCTGAACTGAAGGAAATAAATTTATGCAGGAACATAGTCAATAGTAGATAATCGATTATGTAATTTCAAAATCAAATAATTGTAAAATAACGGTTACGAAACAAGAAATCTGTGAGACGCTAATAAGATCATGCAAAAAAAAAGCAGGTACACAAAATAAATTACTTCAAATATACACACACACAGAAAATATATATATATGTGTGTGCGTGTTGCACTGTGCTCCTTTATCTGCAGTGTTAGTATGGGGTTAATCTATTGCTGTCAAAAACCACGTTTAAAACAATATTAGAAAACAGGATGCTTGTGTAGCTGTGTAGCTGTAAAGATGCAAAGGTAAGATTATCCAATTTGCGTCTCTAAAGCTACACAACCGTCCCCATTTCTAATATATATCTATGCTAGCACTAAATAAGGTCCTAACTATGTAAGGACAAATGCACGCCCCATGCACACAGAGAAGTGTTTCCTCTAGCTCCGGCGGGAGGCAGGGCGCCGGAGCTAGAGAGGGCATGACCGAGAAGGGGGCATGATCATCGAAAAGGGGGCGTGTCTATAAGACGCGTCCCCTTTTCGTCACTCTTGGGGGCGTGCCCGGCACTTACGGACACGCCGGGCAGCCCCCAAGCCCTGCAGACAGTGAGAATAGAAGCCGGGCGCATGCGCCCGGCGTCTATTCTCCGGCGGTGACGGGTAACCGCACATTTCTTCACCCGCGGGACACTGCGACCCGCAGGTGAAGACGGTTCCCGCAGGCTGTTAGGGCAGGGCGCTTTTTGCCCTCCTTCTGGAGGGCAGGGCGCTTTTTGCCTTCCAGAAAGAGGGCAAGGCGCCGCGCCCCGCTAAAACAGCCTAGTGGGAACGCTAGAGGAGTTCAGAATGCACATGAAATAATGGTTTTCCACTACCATAATACCTGTTAGGTGAGGTAGACATTGAGTTTCTACAATCTGTCACCCAGCAGTTGTGGTACGAGCTCTCTTCAGGACACAGCAGGCAGTTTGCAGTAAATGAAATGGCTGCCTGGAGCCCCTAGGAGGAGGAAAATTGGAGTCTTTGACGGGCAGCTATGGAAGTGGGCATGCCAAAGAGTGGGCAAAGGTGTCTTCCTCATGGCCGACCCCAGGAACTTGCCACTGTTTTAACGGTGTCCCCATTGCAAATGTGTCCATGGTGAGACAGTGGGGGAGCGGACACAGTCGCACACAATATACAAGTGAAGCAGATTGTGACATCTGTTTGCGACCAAGACGCATTTTCGGGCAAAAGACAATCGGCCCCAGCCAAATCAAACGGGACCTGGCAGCTCACTGACACCAGACGTCTCCCGCCACATGGCATATTGAGGCTAGATGTATGACGACACGTGTCTGTAAACCTAAAAGTGCTGCACTTGCATTGGCTAAAACACTTGGGCGTGGGAAGTATCTGTGAGATTGTACCCTTACCAAAAACAAAATTCCAAGAGATAAAGTTAATTTCTGATTCAATGCCTCTTTCAGGAACTCATACTCGTACCAAAGTTTTAGTTCTGTTTTGAGTTAATAATTGATTAAATTGATGATCATAAACATTAGCGAGGGATTTCAGTAAACATTTTTAAAAATACAAAATAACATTGGAACAATTACTTACTCTGGTCTTCGCATAATTCAGCATATCAAATGTTGTTTCATAGGTTGGCCATGGTGCATTGACGCAGTATTCAACCACAAAATTATCATCCTGCGTGTACAAAAAGTGTTAGACATAAAGTGGTAAAAAGTAATGGTATGACTAAACTCCATGCAGTCATAGTTAAGTTTCCTTGAAATACTCAAGGGGAGCCATTACAATGGTTTGCTGCTCCTCTAATTTAGGTAGAAACAGGTAACTTAATAAATAAAAATAAATATATGCCCCACTAATGGTATATAATTCAGTACCTCTTTTTTCAGTAACTTCCCATGCAGTCTATGAGAAATAGATCATCCCAAATAATATGGGTGGAAAATCTGGACTACAATTGAGTATTTCAAGGAAAAATAAGCGTACATACCTTAGTTAACTCCTTTTCTTTGAGGTCCATATGGTCCACAGGATCTACCTTGGGGTATGTAGTTGGAGTGATCCATTGCACCAAACCGCTTACAAGCTCTCAGCATGCATAGGTCCTTCTCCCTATATACCCCGCCCCCAGTCACAGGCATGCAGTTTGTAAACAAGCCTAACGGCAAGAGAAGGAAAGTAGAGAAGGAAGTACAATGTACCCAAGAAATACTCTCAAAACACAAATAGGGAATCAGTGATACAAAAAGAAAGGAACAGATGCCAACTGAGGACAGGTGCGTCAGGGTGGGCACCCTGTGGACTTTGAAGAAAAAGAAAAAAATAAAGAGTTAACTGAGGTATGTTATACCATAACTCTTATTTTCTTCTTCAGGGTCCATAGGATATACCTTCAGGAACGTCCTAAAGCAGTTCCCTTCAGGGTGGAGATGCTCCTGAGCAGAGAGGAGAATTTGCCGCCCAAAGGAAGGAAGGGAGGAAAAAGTATCAAATGCATAGAATTTGACAAAGGTATGGACAGAAGACAAAGTGGCCGCCTTGCACAGCTGTTCAGCCGAGGCACCATGTCTAACCGCCCACAATGGTCCCACAGACAGTAGAATGTGCTGTCACCTTGTTCGGGACAGGGAGATCAGCCTGTGTATAGACCTGAGAAATAGTCATACGCAGCCAGCAAGCCAAAGTCTGTTAGCTGGCCAGCAGAAACCTGAACACTCAAAGACCGGTCTAACCCAGCCTGAAGAAAAGCAAGCACTCGCGAGACCTTGAAGACCATAATTTCTGTGGGTACACCAAAGAAAAAATGAATGCCAAATCCTGTGATAGATGCGGGTAGAAGCTGGCTTCTTTGCCTTAGCATCATCTGGATCACAGGAGTAGAGAAACCCTTCGCATTTAAGACGGAAGACTCAAGAGCCATGCCGTCTAAGCCAGCCGAGGTAAATCCGGATATAGGCAGGGACCCAAGCACTAGTAAATCCGGTCATAAAGGCAGTGGAAGTGGACTGTCTATGGATAGACATGTCAGATCGGTGAACCAATGTCTCCTGGGCCAGGCAGGAGCTATTAGTATTATCCTGCCATCCTCCTGTTGGAACTTTCTGATGACCCTTAGGAGGAGGGGGATTGGAGGAAACAGGTATGCCAACCTGAAGTCCCATCTCACCACCAGAGCGTCCACGAAGGCGGCTGAGGGGTCCCTTGTTCTGGACCCGTACCTGGGGACCTTGTGGTGGTGATGTGATGCCATGTGGTATACGTCTGGTAATCCCCACCTGCCCACCAGGATGTGAAAGACTTCGGGATGAAAAGCCCATTCTCCGACATGTTTGTCCTGACTACTTAGAAAGTCCGCTTCCCAGTTGAGTACTTCTGGGATAAATATTGCAGAGATTGCTGGAAATGCACTCTGCCCACAGCAGAATGTTCGCCACTTCCCTCATGGCTGCCGGACTTAGTGTTCCCTCTTGATGGTTGATATAGGCCACTGCAGTCACGGTGTCGGACTGAATCTCGACAGGTCTGCCGTGAAAGAGGTCCTGAGCCAGAATGAGCGCTCTGTGCACTGCACGAAGCTCCAAAATATTTATCTGTAAGTGACTTTCCTGGGTTGTTCACCTTCCCTGAAAAGTGTGATGACTGGGTCACCGCTCCCCATCCTTGCAGACTTGCATCCGTGGTGAGGAGTACCCAATCTGGAACCCATAACAGGCGACCCTTGTCTAGATGAGTTGTCTGCAGCCACCAAGCGAGGAAGAGCCAAACCTCTGTCGAAATGCGGATCATTTGAGACTTTATCCGATGATACTGACCATCCCAATGAGACATAATCCATTGTTGCAAAGACCTGGAGTGGAGCTGAGCATAAGCCACCATGTCGAATGCGGATACCATACACCTGCATTGCAAAGTGAACTGACGTCTTGCATGCAAAGCAGACTGCACACGGGATCGTAGCGCCACAATTTTGTCCTCTGGTAGAAGAATCCACTGATCCAGTCGAGTAGCGCCCCTAAGAGCACCATTTGCTGAGTTGAAGAAAGAGAAGACTTTTTCCAACTGATTATCCAGCAATGCTCTTGTAGGGAGACAATGGTCATCTGAAAATGATATTGTAATATCTCCTGAGATAGTGCTAATATCAGGATGGGATGCAGTCAGGATGCCGACGGTCGAAATGCCTACCGCCGACTTCCCGACTGTCAAATCCCGGAAGGGGACTAATCACAGGCGTCGAAATCTCGACGCCCGGCATACCGAATGAAGGTAAGCTGGGTGGCGGGCGTGGACAGCAACGGGGGGGGAGGGTTAGGGCTCTTCCGGGGGGATTTAGGGTAAGGCACCCACCCCGGAGGGTTAGGCACCCCCGGGAGGAGGATAGGGTTAGACACCCATCTGAGAGGGTTAGGTTTAGGCACCTACAGGGGCGTTTGGCACTAGGGGGGGGGGGGGATGAGTTAGGATTAGGCACCCCTACGGGAGGGTTAGGGGGGGGGATATGCTTAGTGTTACTTACCTTAATCCCGTCGGGATCTTCACTGCTGCCGAGATTTCAACCGCCAGACATAGGTCCGGTGGTATTTCATACCAATCCCATCAGGAGGTCGTCCAAATATGGCAGTATCCTGACTCCTTGTCGTCTGAGATGAGCCGTCATGACTGCCATTATCTTGGTAAATACCAGAGGGGCTGTGGTCAGCCAGAAGGGTGGAAGCTGAAATTGGTAATGTTGCAGATCTACAACCAATCTCAGAAATCCTTGGTGAGATCGTACAATAGGAACATGCAGATATGCATCCTGCATGTCCAGGGAGACCATGAAATCTCCAGGCTCCTTTGCCAGCATAATTGACCGTAGGGTTTCCATACGGAATTTGGGCACATGGATGAATCTGTTAAGAGACTTCAGATTCAAGATAGGGCAATGTGACCCATTTGGTTTCTCAGTCAAAAAAAAACAAATTTGAATAATAACTCTTTCCCTGTTGAGTCACAGAAACGGGGATTATGACTCCTGACTTCAGGAGGGCCCCAGTAGCCTCCCGGAAGGCCAAAGATCTGACCGGGTCTAAAGGAAGGGTTGTGAGTAGGATGCCTCAGGAACGTGATGGCGTAACCATGAGAGACCACCTCTCGAACCCAGGCATCCGTAGTCGTGTGATGCCAGGCATGAGAAAACTGAAGAAGTCAGCCTCCAACCCTGAGACCCCCCAGGTAGGACACCCAGTCAGTCAGTGGGCTTATCGTTCAGCTTGGAAGCAGGACATCCGGTTGACCAGGATTTCCTGATCTGCGGACTCCTCTGGGAATTATCCAGTCTAGAGGAAGACTGTCCCCTTGCCTTACTCTGTGGGCGAAAGGACCGAGCTGATGACTGCCTATACTTAGGGGTAGTCGTAGATGGCAACCCTGCAGACTTAGAGGTCACCAGAGAAGACACTATGTCATCCAGCTCTGGTCCAAACAGTACCTTCCCAACAAAAGACCCTGTATCCGCCTTCAGATTCTTCGAGCTGCAACCAAAGTTGCCGAAGCCCTAGAAGCCAAGATACCTGCATCAATGACCAGTTCCCCCATATACATAGCTGCTTCTTGCATCTGACTGAGATGAGACAGCTGTTCTCTGGTAGCATTCGGCATGCTATCCTCCAGATACTTCGTCCATTCTTCCATAGCTTTGGCTACCCAAGCTACAGCCATAGCTGGTCCGGTAATAGCTCCAGATAATGAAAACACTGATTTTAAATAGTTATCAAGTTTTCTATCTGTAACCTCTTTTAATGAGGATGCTACAGGAATGAGTAATGTAGAGCGCTTGATGAATCTAGTTACATGAGCATCTACTGATGGAGGAACTTCCAGTTTGTTACATTCACCAAGTGCAAATGGGTATTGAGAGGTTAAATTCCTTGTTGCATGGAAATGCTTATTTGGAGAACACCATGCTTCAGACATGAGATTCTTCAATTGTTCAGACTGAGGAAAATAATCTCTAGCCACCTTTTGACACCTAAAGACCAGAGTCTTATATTTCAGCTGAACCTCCTCTTCCTCTATAAGGAGGACAGATCTAACCACTCTCACCAGAGAGGGGACATCCACAGAATTATTGAAGGTCTTCTTCTACTGACTGACCCCGAACTCTGAGTATGATGAGGAGGTTGAGTCAGAATCCTGAGGCAACGTCTGATGAGAACCTCTCTTATGCCCCTGTTTAACTGCCAGTGGTCTATTCGCCTGCACCTGCTAAGGGGCAAAAGACTGCAGCATACTCTGACTAGAGTGAGCAGAAGAATCAAACCAACAGGGATTCGTGGGGGACATACGGTCCACCAAATGCGACAAAACCTGAGACCAAGAAGCCTTCCAGGGCGGTTCTTGTGCTGGTGCAGGTGTACAAGATAAAAAGGTGGCTTTTTACAACAGACACCACACAACCCATCTTGCACAAAATCCTGCTCAGACAGGCCTGCCAAACAGGATTTACATGACTTCAGTACAGGAGGCACATCCTTCTCTCCTTTACCTTTAAGCTGGCCATCCACTATACAATTTTCTATCAGATATCTGTCTGGTGGGAATGAAAACCTGGTAATGTATGGGAGCAAATGACAGTCGATCATATGGTTTTAAACACTGGAAAAAGGAAAAAAAAAATTTAAAATTGGTTACATTTCTGTGTTTTAACCAATTTGTCTGAATAACCATTTTTGGCTATTTTCCAGTGTTTGTGAGGAAATGGACGATTGTCATTGCTCCCATACATTACCAGGTTTTCATTCCAACCAGCCAGTTTGGACAGATATCTGACAGAAAATTGTATAGTGGATGGCCAGCTTTAGACATGGCAATGTGTAACAGGTATAAGGTATAGAGTATAAATGCAATGTGACTTAATACAAATGAAAAACCCCACACACCTTCAGAGGGACGAGGAGAAACACAGTGATAGCTATATCTGACAGTTTTGAAAACATACAGGCAGTATAAATACAGCAGCTAGCATTACAGTCACATACAATGCATAAATATAATCAAATACTAATGCATATGGAGACTGAATCAACCGACCAACCCCTCAGGGGTATTGGTAGGATATAGAGTGCTATATACCTGACCCAAGGGAGAGGTATACATGGAGACAGACCTAACCGCTGAGAGCAACAGCTTTCAGCAGCGCACCCAAGGTGGACCCGTGAGCTTCTCACACACGAGGTGGTCAGAAGTAGCAAATCAGACGCGGGAATCTACAACCGGAATTTGGGTCTTGTTTGGGGGAGGAGCTGCCTGGGGAGAGCCTATCTCCCCTAAGCTGCGATTGCCTCACAGTAGTTGACGCTACCTAGTGCATCTACTACCCGGACTCGGTGACAGACGATATGGCCCCGGCCGCCTTAGTGAGGACATGTTAAATGAGACCTTCACTCGCAGCTACCTCCGATGCGTCTCCTACACCATAGGCCTGGACTGCTTCGCGCATAATTCCCCACACGAGGAATCATCTTACCTGACATCTCCATGAATCCGATCGCAGTCCAGCCCCCAGCGATGCCGCTAGTTGAGCCACGCTGAGGCCCGCCGAAATCCCCAGACTATATAGCAGTACTGGCGTTTCGGCATCGGTAGAAGGAGTCGCAGTATATGTGTCATATTCTGCGCCAAATACCACTAAACTCAGAAGTTCAAAAAACTAAGGTAAATCAAAAAAAGAAAAGCCTGGGACTGCCTAGGAGGTCCCGCTGTTAAAATGGTGCGTCTGGATACTTGCAGCGCACCAAACTAAAAAAACAATGCCTGTGGCTGGGGGCGGGGTATATAGGAAGGAGGACCTATGCATGCTGGGAGCTTCAAAGCTGTAACCTGTTTGGTGCAATGGGTCACTCCAACTACATACCCCAAGGTAGATCCTGTGGACCCTATGGACCCTGAAGAAATAATTAATGGTTATTATAATTCATACTTCAACCCTCTATCAATTCCATTACAATGGGATGTACTCAAGAGATATAATAACAAAGGTTACACAAAAATTGAGAGATGCAGACTGCATAATAAAAAGTTTACAAAAGCAGCCGTGTGGAGAACATATCAACAAAACAGTGAATCAGTAGTAGATAAAATACTCATGAGAAAATCACTGCCTTGCTGTGTCACTGAAGCCCGAGTCCTTTATCCTATCGGTATAACAAACTGTTCTATATTCTTAAAATCTTCCGTTCTTAAGGTTTTCTTCTGCCAAAGATCAGTTTTTCTATATCCACAATCATAGTTTGCATTGGTTTTAAGGTTTATAAGGTTTTTAGCTGGCAAAAACTTTAATTCAAATAGAGTCCTTGACTGCACAAATATACTAATGAACATCGCGCCTGTATTCCTTTTTTATTTTAAAAACCTGTTTTATTAAGGAATTGCAACAAACAAGGAGGGGGGGGGGGGGGGGTTATGGTTACGTAATTCGTCCAGTATCCAACACATTGGCAAGGAGGAAAAGAGATCAAAGAATCAGAAAATAAACATTTGGACAAAACAAACAGTCAACTATAAGCATGGTCACTGTGAAATGAATAAGTGTAAATCAAATCAGCAAAGGGGAACTTGGAGGACCCCAACCAATATTAAACCATCCCAAAAGAGAACCAGCCCAGTTTCTATAAACCACAGGTTAAGGGAAGAGATGCTGTATTATGAGCCAACCAGAGAGACCAAATAGAACTGGTCAGCCTTATTCCCAGTAAGCTCAAACTGTGTTCCATCTAATATACAAACCAAATAGTCTCTTTAATCGAGGACATAGAGGGTGAATTTATATTTTTCCAGAAGAGAAAAAACTGGTATTTAGTAGCAGTTAGAATGAGTTTCTGAGTGTGTATTGATAGATTTGGCAATGGTCTGGTAAGCAGAGAGTGTATTAAGGAGTCTGGGAACAGGAGGATCCCAGTGACCCGGGAGATAAGTGTACAGCTTTCAAAATAGTACTAAAGAAAGGTGTATAAAAGGTGAGGGGATGTAGGAAAACTTTTGCACTAGGAGGTATGTAATGGTCAAATATCAAAAATACCCCAGCTTAACAATTTTCAAATGTAATTATGTGTAAGATTAATGGGGGTACTGCCGAGGACAATATTGAATTACTGTCACAACAAGAACAGAGAAAGCAATGTCCTCTTCTTTGTTGGTAAGTGCACCATCATTGTGGGTCATGCAATCATCTGTTTTTTTATTCTCTTATTAAATATTTCATATGTACTAGTGTGGTCATCTGTTTTTGCCAGCGTTCCACATTTTCCTAGCTTTCAAAATTGGAACTAATTTTAGGGAGTTATTCAGCCCCTCCAATTTAAATTTGGGTTGGGAGGTAAAATTTTATGTAGACTATCTGATAAACCTTTAATGAGTTTTCTTTAATGCGTACTGAGGAGAAAGATTGCTATGAATATGCACCCAGGTGTCCTGGTCAAGGGTGTCCCTTGCATCCTGCTCACATGCTAACTAGTGGGCTTCTTTGGTGGAAATATTATGAGAATAAAAGGCAGTAAGATAGTAGATGATAAATCCCTAACCGGAAAGCAAGACCAGAATAAGGATTATAAAGTCGTTTGCTGTCCAAAGGGCTGGGGATTAGCAATGGGATTATAGAAACTGTGGATTTGAAAATATTTAAATAGTCTATTCGAGGGAAGACATAACTGGTCAATGACATCGGCAAAGGAAGGAAAACTAAGTCATATAGAAAATAGGAGCCACCTATCCAGGAAGAGAAAGCAAAATGATCTAGACCGGGGGAAAGTAGGGTA
Organism: Taudactylus pleione; assembly: GCA_031769625.1. NCBI lineage: Eukaryota > Metazoa > Chordata > Amphibia > Anura > Myobatrachidae > Taudactylus > Taudactylus pleione. Next base: position 3,642,992 of record JAUIMM010000478.1, on the reverse strand, counting down.
ATCCTAGAGAGGAGTGAGAGCAGGAAAAGACAGTAAAGAAAAAGAACAAGTTGGTAAATCCCATATGGTGAGGGAAAAGGAAATCGTGGGGGACTGAACAGTGGATTTCTACTAGTAGATTGGATCCAAGCCAGGGAAAAGACAGACACAGACTTAACAGTTTCAATTTCAACCCAAACCTAGGAAGATGGGTCAGGGGGGGAAATTGACCGGATGGACCACCCGAGAAACATCACATGGGGAGAACACTTCTGTTAGCCCATCAGGAGGACCAGATGGGCTATCCTTTGCTCCCCAAATAAAGACGTTAGACACTCTGGGCGCAGGGGTAACTCTGCAGCTGGTAGAAATATGCTTGGGTCCTTTCATGAGAATAGGACCTAAAGAAATACAGTATGAAAAAAGGGGATAAACAATTTCCGCTCTAGCGATGAGTATGTGGGAAAGGGATATGTGGGGGAAAATAAGGTAAATGGTGTAAGCTTGAGCAGATACACATGTAATAGATGTCAATACTCAAAAGTGGGTAATAGATAGGGTAGAGCCAAAGTCAAAGGCAACCTTCTTCCCAATATTTTTGATAAACCGTCTCATTCAAAGGAGACTCAACATAAAATAAACATTGAGGTAGATGGAATAAAGCTAAAATTAATTCAAATCAAACTTTTAAAAAAAACAAACGGTGATGACAGAGTCTGGGAACTGGGAGAGTAGATCCCAATACAACCAGCACTTCAATAAATAAAGTCTCAGAATTAGGCGTGTTTGTATAAATAAAACAAATGTGCATGGCAGGACAAAGTATGAAAATAAATGGTATTTAAAAGTATTTAACTGCTGTTTGAATTACCATGCAACCCTGGGAAGGCCATCTCTTGGACCGTAGGGTCATGTTAAGGAAACCCAGCATACACTAAGTATTGCAAATATAAAATGTTCATGTTTAGTGGGAAAATGTGGTTGGAGTGATCCAGGCACCAACCAGTTAAGCTTTCAGCTCCCAGGATGCCTCAGGTCCTCCTCCACATATACCCCTTCCCCGGCATTCAGCTTAGTAAACAAGCCCAAGACAGGAGAAGGAAAGAGAAGGAAGGACAATGTACACCAGAAACACTCTCATACAAGATGAGGGAATCCGTGACCTTGAAGAAAAACAGTGAACAAAAAGGTAAGTCTACCATAACTCTTTCTTCTTCAAGGTCCATAGGGGGTCCACAGGGATACCATGGGGATGTCCTAAAGCAGTTCCCCAGAGCAGAAAGGAGAATCCGCCGCCCAAAGGAAGCATAAAGAGAGGCAAAAGTGTCAAACACGTAGTACCTAAGAAAAGTGTGGACAGAATACCACGTGGCTGTCTTGCACAATTGTTCAGCAGGAATCGGTATGTAATGCCGGCGGCTGAATATATACCAACAGCAAAACACAGAAGGACACAAATCCCGACTGGGGATGGTAAGCACACTAACCCTCCCCTGTCCCTACCCTAGCCCTCACTTAGTGGCACCTAATCCTAACCTCCCCCCGTTACTGCTTAACGCTATCCCCCCCTCCCTGCACCCTAAACCTAACCCTCCCAGGGGGTGCCTAACCCTAAGTCCCCCCGGGGGTCCCTAAACTTAACCTTCTCTCCACCCCGTGGCTAGAATCTAAGACACCCGGATTACCTTTGTTCGGTATGGCGGGCATCGGGATTTCGTAGTGATAGGCGTTGGGACTTTGATGCCTATCTTTAGTCCCAAGGTGGGCTTTCAGTGTCGGATAGCGCCCGCCAGTATCCTGACTGCATCCCGTTCAGCAGAGGTACCACGATGAAACGCCTACGAAGGTTCCACAGACCACGTAGAATATGCTGTCGCCGTGTTTGGAACAGGGAGATCAGCCTGCATGTAAGCCTGAGAAAGTCATACGCAACTATAGAGACAGAGTTTGTTAGCTGGCCAGCCTCGTTTGTGAACACCATATACAACAAACAGAGCGTCTGATTTTCTAAAAGAGTTTCTCTGATCCACAGAGATACAGAGAGCATGAACCACATCCAGGGAGGCTTCACCTACAGAAAGGTCTGAAAATAGAAAATCTGGCATCACAATATCTTCATTGACATGAAAACGGGACACTACCTTAGGAAGGTAACCCGCCCGGACGTCTGACGTCATCGGGAGGTGCAGTGACTCAGTCGAGCCACGCTCCCACAGACTGCAGGCCGCCGCTGCAACAGGAGAAGACCGCGGCAGCCCCCAGTAGAGTAAGGTTATGGACAGCTGTTGCCGCATATTGCGGACTTCTACCTAGCTGACTTTTCACCTAACCCGAGCCCCGCTCCCCACATTTTCCTATAAAGGCTATAAACATTATAAAACGCACCCTTTACATTACAGTGAAGTTTTTACAGTATATGCTTCTATCGAGTTTTATTATCCTTTAAGATTTTACTATTTTAATTTTTTATATTTTATATTATTAGTTTTTACCCCTGATTTATCCACTCTTATTATTTGAAACTTGCCTCCCACAGCGCTTAGTACCACCCTGACCACATTATACCCTATTTTTATTGAGCTGCTTGGTGAACTAATGGTGTCTGCCAATGGCGCCTGGGCTAAGCAGGAGCTATTAGTATTACTGTGCCGCCTTCCTGCTTGAATTTCCTGAGGACCCATTGGAGAAGGGAAATTGGAGGAAAGAGGTAGGCCAGCTTGAAGTCCCACTTTACTGCCTGTGCGTCTACGAAGGCAGCTGGGAGATCTCTGATCCTGGACCCGTACCTGGGGAGCTTGTGGTTGTCACGTGAGGCCATGAGGTCTACATCTGGTAGGCCCCATTTGTTCACCAGGAGATGAAAAACCCGACTGGAGAGCCCACTCTCTGGCGTGTATGTCCTGACGACTAAGGAAGTCAGCTTCCCAGTTGAGGACTCCTGGGATGAATATTGGAGAGATACCAGGAAGATCACGTTATGCCGAGATCAGAATGTTTGTCACTTCCTCTATGGCTGCCTGACTTCGCGTGCCTCCCTGATAGAGACCGGCTACTGTGGTTACATTATCAGACTGGATCTGGACCGGCCTGTCTTGGAGTAGGACTTGTGCCAGGATGAGCACTTTGTATACTGCACGAAGCTCCAGGATGTTTATGGGCAGGTGACTTTCCGTCACGTGGTAAGGAGCACCCAGTCTGGAATCCAGAATGGGCAACCCTTGTCCAGATGAGCCTTTTGTAGCCACCACGAGAGAGCCGTACCTCCGGAGTGAGAAGGATCCTCCGGGAACAATATTAGAGGATACTGCCCTTTCCACCAGGAGAGAATCAAATGTTGCAGAGGCCTGGGGTGGAACTGAGCATATTCCACCATGTTGAAGATGGATACCATTGACACCAGGACCTGCATCGCTGTTTGAATGGATATCCTATATTTGCAGGGCAATTTGCGCACTCGCAATATTAGGGCCAAAATCCTGTCTCCTGGCAGAAACACCCTTTGTGCCTGAGCATCCAGAAGTGCTCCCAGATGTACCATCCGCTGTATTGGAGAAAGAGAGGATTTCTTCCAATTGATGATCCAGCCATGCGTCTGTAGGCAGGCAATGGTCAGTTGGAGATGGTGTTGTAAAACAGACTGTGCCAATATCAGAAGGTCGTCCAGGTATGGCAGTATTTTGACTCCCTGATGTCTGTGGTAGGCAGTCATAACTGCAATTATTTTGGTAAAGACCCGAGGGGCAGTTGATAGACCAGAGGGCAGTGCCTGAAATTGGTAATGTTGTTGCAGGACAGCAAACTGTAGAAATTGTTGGTGGGATGGCGTAATAGGCACATGTAAATATACTTCCTGAATGTCCAGGGAAGCCATAAAATCCCCAGGTTCCATCACCAAAATAATTTAACAAAGTCTCCATACGGTACTTAGGTACATGGATAAACTTGTTGAGGGTTTTCAGATTTAGAATAGGGCGAAAAGACGCATTTGGTTTCTGAACCAAAAACAGATTGGAATAACCACCCCTTCCTTACTGAACCACAGGAACCGGGATTATCACCCCTGCCCGCAGCAGGGAGCAAATGGCCTCCTGAAGGGCCATGGCCTTGATAGATTCTGATGAGGGAGTTGTATAGAAAAAAAAAATTGGGGACCAGGATGCTTCAGGAAGATGACAGCATACCCTTGAGAGACCACTTCTCGGACCAAAGCGTCTGTTGTTTGGTGCCAGTACTCCACAAAATGAAGAAGTCGGCTTCCCACCCTGGGATTCCCCAGGAGGAGGCCCGCCCCATCAGGCAGAGGGTTTGTCGTCCGGCTTAGAAGCTGGACATCTGACCGGCCAGTTTACGTTTAGTTCTCGCAGGACCACCAAGCATCAAACTAGACGGTTTGGAGGAAGGCTATCCTTTTCCTTTTGCTCTTCCCTGAGGATGAAAGGACAGAAAAGACAACTGCCTAAACTTTGATGTAGCAGTTGATGGCAGACCTGCAGATTTTGAGGCTGCCAGAGTAGCCACCATCTTATCCCATTCTGCTCCAAAAAATATGTTTCCATAAAAAGGTAAGGATTCCAGAGCCTTATTGGATCCCACATCTGCTTTTGAGGACCTTAACCAAAGGGCTCTACAAGCAACAACCGAAGCTGCCAATGCTTTAGAAGCCAGAAGCCCAGCATCTATTGCAGCTTCTCCAAAATAGGAAGCCGCTTCCCATTTGTGGGAGATATAGGTCAGCTGTTCTCTTGTAGCATTTGGTTGCGTATCTTCCAATGCCCCCGTCCATTCTTCAACAGCCATGCATACCAAGGCCACAGCCATAGATGGCCAAGTAACAGCTCCAGACAATGAAATGATTTAAGACATGTTTCAAGTTTTCTATCTGTAGAAGCTTTAAGGGAAGATGCTGACGATATAGGCAACGTAGCACTTCTGATTACATTGGTCATCCACAGTAGGAGAAACTTCCCACTTAGTACATTCAGCAGGTGGGAAAAGATACAAAGATGCTAATCTTTTTGTAACATGCAACCGTTTATCCGGGGTATTCCATGCTACTTCGATAAGCTCAGTAAGCTGCTCAGACTTAGGAAACTCAGTTTTTACCACCTTCTGGTGTGTAAACACTGGAGCCATAGGTCTAGGAGCAGGCTCATCACCCTCAATATTTAGGATTGATTTGACCACCCTCACCAAAGAAGGGATATCCACTGTAGAAGGATGGTCCTCCTCTCCTGAGATATACCCCAGAGAAGAACCAAGCGCATCACCTGACTCCTCCGATGATGCGTCTGAATCTACATGCTGAGCAGACTGATCAAATGATATTGTCCACTTAGGAGCATTATTGGCTACCAGTCTGCTCGCCTGCAACATTTGTTAAAACGAAACAGCTGACTGAGCCGTACTTGAGTGGGCATAAACATCCATCCAGGAAGGATGTATAGGGGGCCAAACATAGACATAGCAAGCTAAAACTGCTGTTCGTATGCCATTATGGGAGGCAGCGTGGGAGTAGCCAAACGGTCCACTAGCTGTATCATAACCTGAGACCAGGAAGACACCCAAGATGGTTCCTGTACAGGGGCTGGTAGACTGGACTGGTGAGGTGGCTCTTTATAACAAACAGCACACAAACCATCCTGTATAAAGTCATGACAGACAGCTTTTACATGGAAGCAGCACTGGGGCCTCAGTCCCTGTTTAACCTTATTCTTAGACATAATTAATAAGTGCAAATGTGACTGCCTTCACAAACAATAATAAAATGTTAAGTAAAATTTGAGAGAGAAAAAAAATATATATATATTCCACACAAACCAGTAGCAAAGGGTTGAGGAGAAATAGCAGTGATAGTTATACCTAACAGTACATGACAATAAAGGCAGTAACCACACAGCAGAGCCAGCAAAAGTCATATACAATATACTTGCAATGGGCCCTGAATCAACTACTCAAAACACAACGCTTGGTATGATTTTGAGCACTGTATAAATCTGGCTTCTGGGGAGAGGTATACAGGGAGACTAGACCCAAACCTCCTGAGACCAGCAACTTCAGCAAAACGATAGTGGTCGCTGGGCGTCTCATATACAGAGGAGGGTAGGAGGAGTCTGGGCTGGATGAGGGTCTGCCGGGTAAAACCTACCTCCCATATGCTGAATCAACCCCCCGGGAGCCCTTGTCTTATCACATGACCGCCGCCACTCTCCCCGACACCAGACTGACTTGCCCCGGTGGTCTAGTGGGGGAGCGGACGCAGAAGTCGCCCCACTAAAACAACCTTCGGCAGGTCTCCAACCGCCAAAAGGTACAGACTGCCACGTGGTTCCCCCGCGAGCATGGCTCACCTGTGTCCCCGAGCTTCAGGCTGCAGTCCCGTGTCCTAGCATCGCCGCTAGCCAAGCTCTGCTGGTGCCCGCTGAAATCACCAGTCCGGTTTACTGGTGTAGCAGCGCCGGCGGGGATAGGTGGAGCAGCAGCACAGGCGTCCTTTAGGACGCCTAGTGCTGCTTCTTTTGAAGTAAAAATAAATAAAATAAAACATAAAATAAAATAAATAAATACGCTTGGATCACTCCAACCACATTTCCCCATGGTATCCCTGTCGACCCCTATGGTCCCTTAAGAAGATATTGAGTTATGGTAGACTTCACTTTGTTAACTCTATTCCTTCGAAGTCCATAGGATCCACAGGGATACCCGTGGGGGGGGGGGGGGGAGACTGGAGTGATCCGGGCACCAAACAGCGCCGGGCCTCCTCCACATATACCCCGCCCCCAGCCATAGGCAGATAGTTTTGTAAACAAGCCCAAAGCAGGAGCAGGCGAGAGGGGAAGGAATAACATTGTACAAAGGAAACACTCTCAAAAAAGATGAGGGAATCCGTGACCTAAAGAAAAATGCCTATTGAAGCCAGGTGCATCAGGGTGGGCGCCCTGTGGATTCTATGGACTTCAAAGAAATAGAGTTAAACCATGACTCTTAATTTCTTCTTCAGGGTCCATAGGGGGATCCACGGGGATACCATGGGGATATCCCATAGCATGGGTGGGGATGCTCCTGAACAGAAAGGAGAATCCAACGGCCAAAGGAAGCATCCTGAGAGGCAAAGGTATCAACGGCGTAGAACCTGAGAAAGGTGTGGACGGAAGACCACTTGGCCACCTTCCCAGACCAGAATGTTTGCCACTTTGCCAGGAGTACCCCAAGCTTCACCCATGAGCTCAGTGACTCAGGGAATTCTGCCTTAACCACCTTTTGACGTTTAAACATCTGGGTTTTAGACTTAGGGGACGGTCCATCATCCTCTATATTCAGGATTAATTTAACCGTCCTCACTAAGGAAGTAACATCCACTGTTGAATGACTGTGCTCCTCGCCCGAGTGCGACTCAGAGAGAGAACCTTGTGCATCAACTGCCTCCTCAGATGATGTGTGAGAATCCGAAAGCTAGTTAGACTGAGAGGATTATAGAGCCCGCCTATGTGCTTTGGTGGTTAACGGTCTGTCCGCCTGTAACCTTTGCTGATAGGCGCAAGACGTTTGAGCCATTTTTTGAATCTTACTTGTTACTCTCCGTCTGCCCAGCTGCAGTCCTGGGTCCCCAGTGGAGTCGCAGTAATCACCTGACCATTTACCGGTGTTGCGGCGCCGGCAGAGGTAACTGAAGCAGCAGCACAGGCACCCATTAGGACGCCTTGCTGTTTGCTCAGATAATAAAAAAAAACTAATAAAAATAAAGCTTGGGGCTGCCTAAGCAGTCCACCTGCTCTAAAGGTGCGACCGTTCCTGTCCAACACAAAACTAAAAACTATCTGCCTATGGGAGGGGCATATGTGGAGGAGGCCTGAGGCATCCTGGGAGCTAAAGCTTTAACTGTTTGGTGCCCGGATAACTCGAACACCACCCCCGTGGTTTTCCTGTGGATCCCATATGGACCCTGAGGAAGAAAATCTACCCCTCTCCAAATTTCCTGGTACCGGAGGAGCGGCAACTCCCCAGGTGCTCTCATGTACAGAGGAGCAACCACTCCTCATTGTCCATGAGGGAGGATGTTAAATGCTCAAGTTAAGTGAACATACACAAAGTTTGATTTGCTAAAAAAGAGACTAGACTTAACCCCTATGGTAATGTATTTTGGAACTGGATAAAATGGGACACTGGAGCCAATTTAGAGGTGGATGCTCTAGCAGAGGCACTGTGTCTTTGCACACAGTGGCTGTGCGAAATTATGCAAAAAGCCAATGCCGACTTCTCCGATACACTGCTGTGTCCGAAGACGCAGCATCAGGTGAACATCGGACATCTGAGTAATCCTCAAGTTACTCAGGATGCCCGGTGAAAACAAGCGGCTGGACCCAGTTTAGCTGTGTCCAAGGACACAGCCACTGGCCTCAACATGCCACTGTTTTCTGGAATGCTGCCAGTCGCTGCCCCCAAATGCCAGCAGCATATTAATCATGCTGTGGGTTTTGGGGCACTGCAAGCGACAGTACATCCCCATATCTGCACATGCGCCAAGTGGTTCCAGCACAAGCGCAAATCCACAACCATCAGCCAATTGTTCAAATAATCTAAATAGTGTCCACCTCTGAATCAGCCCCTCTGTGAGCTCTGAATAGGTATATCCTCTGATCATCGAGAGGAGTGTACTTCTGCATTATCTTGTATGCTGTGGAGTAACGGTCTTTGTAAAGACATTTCATTATAGCAACAAACATCTTTCTGCTTTCAAGAAAATGCTTGCTTATATCCCTTGACCATCAGAAAAGCACAAAATATTTTCTGTTCTCAGTCTGTACAGGGTTGAGTCCATTGTGTCAAAGTTCAAGCCCTCTGACAGCTACCATGTGAGTGCAGACTGGTTCATAGTGACTGACCAGTGGGAAATAAGCCAACACCAACCAGCAGAGGGAACACACAAATCCAAAAGGAAGCGGTTACAGGTGTGATGGTAGGAGCATGGGTGGAACAAGCGGTTCCAGGGACCAAGGTAGGAGCCTGGTGGTGGCAGCAAGTTACCTACCCACGACATAGTGGGAAGAGTCAGTCACAGGCTGTTATAAGAACTGCAGGACTATTACTACTACTGAAGGGGACCTTAAGACTGGTGCCCAGAAACTTGGGATTGTTAGACACCGTCTGGTAGAATCCAGATTACCAACGGTGCACACACAATGCCCATTACATTTTATATCTGGCCTATGCCAACCCCATAGTTTTTAGCTGGATGCTCCAGGTGCTTTATTTATATTATTTTTGTTTATCTGTTGGCCAAGTGTGAGCCTAATGAGAAAATAAATTTGTTTATGTTTATGACTATATTATGTAATATTTTGCCTTTTATATTCTCTTAAGTTTTGAAAACCTCATTTAAGAAAACAGAGAAGTATTATCTTAGTTTACTTTTTTTGGATTATTCTGTATATTTAGCACTATTTTGGAGGATACACAATTTTTTTTAGAAGGCTGCTATGGATGTTATAAAGGAATCCCTAGGAGTAGAAGAAGGTCCACTCATGTTGCTAAAGGACAAGTAACCTCCTCTACGTACAAAACATCTGTCATCGCCTGGCAGAGTTAGGTCATTCAGTCACAACTAGGCTTGCTTTCATGGTTGTGGTTTTATATAAAATATATATATATATATATTTACATTACACATACATACTCACCGCTTAGTTTATAATCCTCATTGTGGAACAGTGTGCAATATTTTGGTACTATATAAACCGGTATACCGACCACCGGCTTCCCGACTCCTCAATCCCGGCTAGGGTTAAATGACAGGCGTCTAAAATCTAGACGCCTATCATTACCCCTACGTCGGGAGACCGGCATCCCGTTTGAAGGGATGCCGGGGGCCGCGAGTGGACAGCCGCGGGTGGGTGGGGAGCAGGTTAGGTTTAGGGCTCCCAGGGGGGGTCTTAGGGTTAGGCAACCCCCCCGGGAGGGTTAGGGCTAGGCTAGGGGAAGGGGGGGGGTTAGGGTTAGGCACCCCCGGGGGAGGTTAGGGTTAGGCAGCCCCCCCGGGGGACTTAGTTTTAGGCAGCGGGGAAGGGGAGGGTTAGGTTTAGGCACTTAGAGGGGACGATCTGTATTTCCAGCGCTGTCGGGCTGACGCTTCTGGGATTCGAACTGCCGGCCATGCAGCCGCCGGTATTACATACAGATTCCTATAAACCAGGGGTGGGCAATAAGCGGGCCTTCAGCTGTTGAACTACAAATCCCAGCATGTCTTGCAACAGTTTTAGCATGGCCAAATAGCAAAATGGTGGCAGGACATTATGGGATGTGTAGTTCTACAACAGCTGGGGGGCCACTTATTGCCCACCCACAATATAAAGCATACGCACAAACATACCTTTATTTTATGCAGATTGTCTTTAGCTTCATCCACAAGATCCTGCCAGGAGACTTGTCCAAAACTCTCATTGGATGCAGACGCCAATTTCTCCAGTACAATATTAAGCTTTACTTTATAGACCAGCTGCCAAAAAGAAGATCATTTTAGAACAACATTCAAACCATCATACCAACTGTGGGGGTGATTCAAATGATCTGGGCGCTCAATAATCAACACACTCTTCACTCCCTTTTAGCCATGTAAAACAGCTAAACCAGTCTAAAGTCCTGGATAGGGCGCCCTAACTGCAGTTAGGACGCCCTAATCACAGGTTTCTCTCACATTTTTGCTTGCTCCCCCCTGAGAGTGCGAGCAGAAATGCCAGTGCCAGCAGCTATCGTACTCAGACAGAGCAATAATTGAATTGCTCAGTCGGGCAACTTAAAAACATAGCCGCCGGCTAAACAATTGAAACGCCCTCTGTATGTCTATTGATATGCACACCTTACTGAGGTTAAGAAACATTACAGAACGGATTTCGGATATCACAAAAGCAGTGAGTGATTAGATCTTTACCTCAACATCCAGTCCAAACTGAATGGCAAACTTCTCAGCTTCTTCAAACTTATGCTTGTGTAGTAATCGACTTAATCTGGATAAAGAAATCATCACCAGTAAAACATATGTAAGAATTTAATTCACCTTTTTCTTTAAATTTGCCATTTACATGGATATACCTGTTTTCTGGTAAAGCCTCTGTTAAACATCTCATTGCAAGGACAGTGATTGAACACTCAGGAGATCTGGAAATATGTAGTTATCATAAATATTTGAACATTACAGATAGCAAAAGTAATAGCTAGTTAAACTGAGACTATACCTTTCATTGTTGTCATATATTCCTTCAAGAAGGTATATTGTATCCTAATGTAAAAGAGATACATACTATGTCATAAATGTAAATCAGCATGTTTAAATGTACATAGCTTAAATAGACAAATTATTTTCTACAGGATAATCTAAATAAATTGACAGTAAAACTTAACTAGCATAAACTAAATGTATATACTGTACTTGTCTTTGGCAGACAACTAGGAAAACAATATAAGCTAGTACTATATTAATGATAAGCCCATCATTACGGCAACTTTAATGGCAAATTATTGCAAATGTTGAAAAGTACAAGAACACAGTTTGTTTTTCCAGAGAACTAAAAATGACATACATACATTTAAATATATGACTACCTATAAAAGTGATTTGGTAATAACCAGGGCACCTACCCATATAAAGATAAAGAAAATTTTCAGAACATACCATTGTGATGCCAATTTGTACAAGAGTGGACACATCAGACACTTCAATTGAATATAGGTGATTCATAGTGGGTAAAGAATAAACTGCAAGGCTTCTCATCTGAAAATCAATATACATAGAAAGTTAATTACAACAGCTTTATGACACTAACCACATTAAATTTAACTGTGCTGAAAATTTAAATCTTACTTGTTTATCATTAGGAAATGTCAGAGCTATAAGCTTAAGGTTAATATCTCGTTGCCTGGAATAAGAGCAAAAAAAAAAAAAAAATGTAACAATCCCATTATATACACTTTCATCACTGGAGAAACTTAAATGGTAGCAATAATAGCCAGGAAAACCATTCAGGACTATACCGTGTAACTGAAGATGAAGAATCGCCTTCAGTTGTCAGCACAAAGTCTGATATGTGACAGGACGGCCAATCCCACACCAATATTAGAGTGTAAACATCCCATACACTCAAAATGCCCTAAAAACAAAACAGATTTTGTGTTGTGCTGAAATAGATTCAATAGAGTATCTTTACTAAGAGAATCAATCAGCAGGAGATTCAGTAATTATATATCGATAAAGCTCAATCAGTAACAGTTAAATATAACATTTATTGTGAAAGATTTACATTTTTCTTTATCATACCACAGGGTGGGGTGAGTTATTACAATCACACCATCTTTTTAAATTCAACTTCTGCATATCTTGTATCCAAAATCCCTATTAACTATTGCAACACAAATATTAGAATATACAGTAGCAATTATTTTAGCATAAGAAAAGTACCTTTACATATTCTAGCCTAGTATCTGAAAATGTTTGGGAGACTTTCGGATTTTAGGAAGTCCCCACAGATTCCAGTGAGTACTGGATACCCTGCCGCTTCATTACCACTTCCTAGCGAAATTGGCATGACAAATCGTATAATCATTGTGCCATGCTAGTTGGAGCCAAAATGACAATTCGTCCTGTCCCCAATATTTAACCTCTGGGATGTTTTCCAGAGGGTAGAAAGGAAAAGAAATTATCAGTATTTCTTAACTTACCATAAACTCACTTTCTCCAATTCCATGTGGAACAGTGGAAATGCTGGGGTTAAGTGCAGGGAGAAGCTTTGACATTTTCAAAAATTGGGGCAGAAACTCAGGCACACCCCCTCCAAACACCATATGGCTGAACAGCAGTTTTACTAACAGAGCCCAAAAGAAAACACACAGAGAGTTCAAGAGAGAGAAGGACTCATCCTTACAAAAACACTTATCTACCAAATGAGGAGAGCAAGGGGAGGGTTCTGTGTCCACCATGGAAACTGAGAAAGAGATCTCTGCAATAAGTAAAAAAAATAATAATTCTGTTTTCTCCATCCATTAGGAGACACTGGAATAGTCTCAACACAGTCCAGAAGGGTGTGACCACTACTAGGAGGTAAGGAGCACCTTATGCCCAAAGTTATCATCCCTTGAAGCGGAAGTATCAAATCTATAAAATTTAGATATGGTGTGCACAGATGACCAAGTCGTCACTCTGCATAACTGCTCAAGAGTGGCCCCAAGCCTAACGCCCATGAGGCACCAATTGACCTAGTGGATGATACTTTAAATTTGCTGTGAACATTGCACCCACATAGACATGCGAATAACATCTGCTATATACTGAGCAATAGTCTGTTTAGAGTCTGACCAGCCACTTATCCGAAAAAAAGTATAACACAAAAAGACTATTTGAACAATGAGTTTCTTTGTCCATTGACTTACATTTTTAAGCCCTAACTACACTGAAAGGTTGAACAGAGCCCCCTTTATCCTGATAATGTCCAAAGAAGGGACCACAAATCTCCTGACTCACATGGAACCTTGGGCTGAAAAAACTAGTCATTACAACAGCCTTATCATTATGGAGTATCAGAAAAGGCAACTGACACAAAAAGGTGCCCAACTCAGATACCCTTCCGGACTGATGAAATGTCTAAAAGGGATACCAGTTTCCAGGTTCAAGTTCTTGGACTTTAAGGGTTCAAACAGATTACCCTGCTAAACTAGCAGGACCAACTGGAGCCACATACGGACAACCTGCAAATGAATCTGGACCTCCAGGATCAAAGCAAACCATCAATGGAAAGACTGATGAAGATTAAACATTATCCTTCAAAATAACCTAATCTGCGATCTGCCTCAAGACCATTATGTAGAAAAAGATGTCATCTTGCAATCATAAAAAGTCAGAAAACCCTTCCGTAGCTCAATGCTACATATGCTTTCTAGAGACAGTTAAAATTCCTAGAAGATATTGGCTTCCTTTCTTTCAACATAGCCTGCACCACATTAACATTAAATCCCTTGGCCATCAACAGAGTGGCTTCAACAGCCACACCACTAAAGCCAAACGAGTGAAGGCTAGTTACTAGAAAGGTCCCAGAGTCAACAGAGGAAGATGGCACAGTGGAGCGTCTAGAAGACTTAGCAGATCTGAAAACCATGACATTCTGAGCCAGTCTGGAAAAAAATCCAGCTGCCTATTTCCATTTCTTTTGAATAAAGCCACATCTTGCACTTCAGAATCAGCCTGCATTTGCAGCACACCCCTTACTGTTCAGATTCCACCCCCTGCACATTAGCAGGATAGTCATCTGTCACAGAAAGGTTCTTGATCCAAATCCTCCAGATGTCCACATCCATTAAACAGGACAAATCAGAAGATGAACCTTCCCCAGACTGGAGTAGGCCAGAAAAAAGTAGTCTTCTGGAACCTAGAGATGGATGCAGCATCAGATAACCTTTCCAAAGAGGAGAACACATGAACACATCCCTGGAAAGAGTAAGCCAACTATTGATCCCAAGCAGGTTGTCTAGAAATTGCAGAAGAGGACCCCGGAGAGTGTGAACCACATGACCTCAGCCAGACTCTGGAACAGCCGCAGGCACCTCTCCGCTAACTACAGTAGCTACTTATAAAGATCTGTTATGGCATGGGGGGGGGGGCTTAGTCCAGACTGTAGTTACAGAGGTTCAACTTGACCCCTAATTGGCAATTAAGGTGCCTGGGTCTGTTTCCAAAGCAGCACCTGGTTCAGTCCTTGCACTTTAAAAATATAGCTTGGCATTTAGCACAAGCAGTTTTCCCACCACCTTGTCACAGTGCGCCGGACACCGGCACACACTTGTCCCGGCTCGGCAGCACTGGTCAGCGGCAGGCAGAGAGTCCCCGGGCGCACGCTGCTGTGTAGCCCAGCTCCCTCTCCTGGCGGAGGCAGCTCCCCTAGGGACACGTGCGCGTACCGAATTGAGTAAAATTTAAAGGGCCAAAGCCTCCCATCGATGACGTCACAGGAGGCGCCTAATTCAAGCCTCTCTCTATATATAAGGAAACCCTTGAGAGCTTTTTTTGTGACCTAATTCAGTCTCCTCCCTGATACTGGGAGGGGTTAGCCAGACACCAGCGTGTCGCAGTTGCACTGATTTCGACATCCATGTTCAGATAGAAGGTCTGCGCCTCCATTGGTCCATTGGACTTGTGCAATGTTCGATGGTGCATCTTAAAATGTGCAAGTATTTGCCAAGTGGTGGCTTAGCGGCGTTGCCTGTGGGCATCTTTGTGCTAATATAATAGAGAATCAAAGATCAAAATGGCGCTGTCAATAAGCTGCTGGTTCAAGGGAGGGTGTCAACCGCCTAGCATAAACAGATATGATAAAATAAAAAGATGAGCCGCGCTAGGGTAATAATAAACCGTATACAGCCATACTTTTATTCATTGTATTTACAAGTATAGATTTTTGAAAATGCATGTTGCTAATTGATGCACATTGATTTTGATTGAGGTGATCTTTAGAAAAATCAGTTGAGCAGACATAATATCTATATTTGTTTATCACCCTAGCGTGGTTCATCTTTTTATTTTATCTTTGCGCTAATGTCGCAGCAGATGGGATTTGCATAAAGACACTGTCGCATTAGCATGTACCTCTGAATCAGGCCCACTATCCTGTATACGTATACTGTATGTTGATGATTAGGTTTAACAAAGAATTAACCTAGGTCACTTCCTATTAGTGACTACTACCATCCCCACCCCAGGCATTGCATAAAACAAAAGAAAATATAAAAGGAAAAAAAAGAAATAAGTCCCCTCCACAAACACCCTACAGGGATTGAGGAGACCCTGTGAGTCAGGGACCAGCCAGCACAGCAACAGCTAGGAGAATAAACCAGGAGCAGTGCCTGGGAGGTGGAGCTTTTCATGGCAGGCAGCCCAATAGGATACGAGACAAAAAATTACGAGCCGAAAGGGAACGCCTACCCTTGGGTCCAGCAAAAACTGGCCCCTACCAATAAAGCTGGCAGCCTACAGAAGCCCCACTGTCTAGTGAGAGTAACCCAGGAGATGGAGACTCCTGACCTCCCTCTCGGATCCCCCCCACTAACCGATGCCAGAAACAGAGAGGAAGGAGGTAGACCACTTAAACTGTCTCTCTCCCACAGAAACATTGAGCCATTTACATTATCATAGGCTTCCCAGGTGCGCTATCAGTAGCCAGACCTACAGATGGCCCTGGAGGCACCAAGAACCGCGTCACCTACCTGAGCAGTTGTGGCCATAATCCCTTCACCCAAGATGATCCATCACTGGATGCAAGGCGATGGAGCAGCTGCACATGCCTGCTCCTTGGCCAACTCTAAGCTTCTCCAGTGGCCGCTGTAATATGCCAATAACTTTAAAAATAGTGTCTAAAACATGCCAGCTGTGAGGCAGCCAAAAAAAAAAAAAACACCCAGCCTTGTCGGAACACACAAAAAATTGCCGGCTGTTTTGCCACATGGAGTTTTGAGGGGGGAGGAGCCAGAGAGTCAAAGCCAATTTTGAAATATACAGGTACCTCACTCCACTGACTTAATTTCAACATCTCCAGTGACCCTTTTGGATGAAGGAGAAAAAGAGTAGGCAAGTTCACATTTGCACGTTATATTTCAAATACCATAAAATAAAATTAACCTAGAACTTACATCTTCATCCAGAATAAATAACAAGTTGTCCAGAATCTGAAGTTTTCTTGCTCCTTAGAAAAAATAGAACATGGATACCAATATATAATGCATATAAAAACAACAAATACATAAAGACATATGTTGAGTAAACACATGCATATAATTTGAGGTACATGAGCAACATGGGAGTTGATTTAAGATTTCTTGCTTACCTTGAATCATACTGGAATCAGCAAGATTTTGAACAGCAATATGCTTTTTTACAGGATCCATCTTCCATTTTGAGAGAACATAGTCTCCTCTTCCCTAGTAAGCACAAGTAACGATTAGTTAAAGCGTTTTAGCCCAACATTAGATTTAGCCATGTCTCTTAATATTCAGTAGAACAGTTCCTGGGACAAAAAGTAAGAAGATTTACACTGTGGTTAATAAAACTGTGTCAGATACAAAGCACTAAGGAGCATATTTATCACAATCCGCATCTCAAATGTATAAATAGCCGTGTAGACTTACCGTATTTGACCAGCTACTAGTACTACACACTGTATACTACTATTTTTGATACAAATCAGTCTTCTAACTATTTAAAGATCACCTTGGGACTATTGAAGTTGGCAAATTTCCTGTGACTGTTTATATTTCCTCATCTAAATTATTAGAATTAATTGAGGATTGCTACATATTCAATAGTGTGGCTGATTACAACTTCTATCCTAACACCACCACAGGATTTTACTACATCTGTGTTTGATATATAAGAAGCGTTTAAATGTACTGTATCCATATGTCTGTGCAGACTCTTAAGAGATTGCAATATCTAGCAACGTACAAATTATATCAATCAGCATTATTCTTAGGCTTATAAGCAGTTTTTAGCTGATGAGTATTAATAGGTCACTATAGGAATATAGTGTATTATTGTACAATAAATATTTTTACTGAATTCTATATGGCGCTCCACTCTTGATTGTATCTATATATGGTTTATAGTGGGATGCAGAGCCCACTGTGATAGCTGCCGTTTTGTATTCAGGGTACAATTGGTGGGAAACTAGCGCACCTTCTTTTTCCTGTTTTTCTATACTCTGTACCAGTTAGCTAGGCGAATCCCATACTTGCACTATACATTTTCACCCACGGTATGAACAGAAGGTCTTCACTGTACTCACTCAGATCCTTTTATTCCGTGTTGTTAGAGCTACTTTCATGGTATCATTATTCTGCACATGCTGGTGGCCTAGTTCCATAACCTATTGGCAGAACCTGTGTTTATAGGTGTCAGTGGTGTATGATGGAGGTCAATTCACACAATGAACAACAAAATGATCAGTGATTATTAACCAGGTAGAACAGCAGGATGTTAGACATCACAGGGTTAATGCAGGAACATACAATTTGAGACAGATCAAGTCAGGAGCAGGTTAATGCAGGTGGTGTGCGGTGCAGATACATGCAATGGAACTTTTAGTATGGTGACAGTGGTGTGTGGTGGCACAGTTATTATAGGGACATGGGAACTATGAGGAGACAATATAAGCCCATTAGCGTCCCTAAGAGACTCCAAAAACTATCCATTGCTGAAATCGTATTTTAAGGGTTTCAGTTATCAATTTTTATTTGACATACGGCTTAATCTAGAACTATAGATGTGCTATATGGGTATGAATGTGCTTCGCAGTATAATACATAAAATTCACTGAGAGTAAAACACCTATTCACATTCAAACTTAGTCTAATGAACATTACTCTCAAATGAAAAACACGGTTTGTGGCGAACCTCTAAATCTTTATGATAACATTTTGAACTGCAGGATTGACTATGCTCATGTGCTCCCCTTGTAAGAAAAAGAGTATAGTTTTTCACCATTACTTTTTTTCAGTTTTTTTGCTTTTTAAAAATTTTTTAGTGCAGTATGTGTTTTCAACTGCATGCTTTGTCAAAAATTGCAAACAAAATGTTTTATAACTGCAAAATAAATGGATATGAATGTTTCAACAGGACACTTATAATGCTTCTCCCTGTGATATATGATTAAAAAAAACTTGCTTACCCCTATAATTATATGTAAGTCACTTGTCAGATCACCAATCACGAAGTTCAAACAACCATTTGCATGATACTCTTCAGTTGAAATAAAGCAGGTCTTTATTTTTCCTTCCAACTGTCAAAAAAAACAAAACAGAAAATTACTCAAGAATATACAGTGGCTGAAAAGGTAAAAAATAGTTTATGGAAAATGACAAAAGTCTTCACCTCTTTTGCAGAACTGATGTCCATATTCTCAATTGCTGAAAAAATGCAATGTCAAGTCAGTAATTTTGATTTTACAAATGCATAAATCTCTATCTATCTTAGATATATGAGAGAGAGAGAGAGAGAGAGAGAGAGAGAGAGAGAGAGAGAGAGAGAGAGAGAGAGAGAGAGAGAGAGAGAGAGAGAGAGAGAGAGAGAGAGAGAGAGAGAGAGAGAGAGAGAGAGAGAGAGAGAGAGAGATTATATATAGCTGTACACACATTTGGAGAGGCAGCACTAACTCACTGATCCATAAAGCAGTGCACGACACATAAAAGTCCATTTCTATTTGCAAAAAAGATACAGCACATCCTATTGTATTTTAAAGATGTACTGTTTAGTAAAATGTATATAAAAAAAAGCAGTGTGATACAAATGTCCAATGCACACTAAGTTTTAAACATTTTTTGTTCCTAGTGTTTATACCCATTGTTTTTTTTTTAGCATTGCATGTCGCCAATATTTCAACCATTTTTTGTTTACCACAATTGAAACACACCAGGAAGCCTCTGAAAATATATACATACTGAACTATGGGTGAGAAACCTCAGCTGCCAGGCAGTTTGAAAGAAATTAAACTAACAGTAAGTAAAAATTAGTGGTTTCTCCTTCATACATGGCATCCCTTAAAATGGAATTTATCCAAGCAATATAATAAAACAGGCAATACAACTGTACATTATGCTGCATATTAAAACATTTATTTAGTTGCTGTTTGGAGAAAATATTCCTACTAAAGTCAATGGATTATGAGCTTCTGCCACTTTATGCCCATTTATTTTGTATGCATGTGTGATTACTTCTGTAATCCATCTAGAAGAGGCATTCCCTATTTGGAAGAGGCATTCCCTTTTCGAGCTTCTGTCAAAATCACTCTATTCCCAAGACCTTTTGTCCCTGACAAATCTGGGTCATTTCACATCAACTGATTCAATTTGTAATTATTTATTGGACTCTGAATACTAAATAGGATATCAAAGCCAACTACAAATTTTGAATGTAAAAGTTTTTATGATCATGTAGTTTTTTAGTTATAAGAATGTGAAAAATGTTCTACTTGTGAGCATACTAAACCAATTCTCAGGTCAGGATTTAAACAGTTTTGTTCAGAACATATCAGGTTTTAATTTAGTATACCACATAACTTGGTTCAAAGGAAGTCAGTACTAGCATGCCTTAACAGGAAACCTGTGGCAGGGCATGCTGGGATGTGTAGTTCCACAGCAGCTGGAGTTTCACAGGTTGCCTACTTCTGTCCTAGACTATATTAGATAAATTAGGGAGATCTTGATTGTGGATAAAACGGCAGGGGGTACTGATTTACAAGTTTAATTAATGTGTCAATAGAACAGGGGTCAGGGAACTTTTTTACCTTTACCCCAAAATATATTTAGATACGCTGACGTTACACCCTTGATTTGAAAGGAAGGAATCCTATAGTAGTACTCCCATATAATGACCCTGAAGCAGTGCCCCCATATAATGCCCCTGTAGCAGTGCCCCCATAGTTATGCCCCTGTAGCAGTGCCCCCATAGTTATGGCCCTGTAGTAGTGCCCCCTTAGTTATGGCCCCTGTAGCAGTGCCTTCATAGTTATGCCCCTGTAGCAGTGCCCCCATAGTTATGCCCCTGTAGTGACACTTGTACAAAAAAAAAAAAAAAAAAAAAAAAAACTTACCTTAATCCCCACTCCTGCATCTGCCGCCTTCCTGTCCGTCCGGCTGCTCCTCGGAACTATGGGAGAGACGTCATGACGTCTCTCCCATAGTGCGCATGGGGAGAGCCGGAAGCTGGAGTTCAGAAGAGAACTTGAGCCTCCGGCTAATGCGGCGCTGCAGGGAAGGAGCCGGGTGCCCGCTGGTAATAACATCTCAGCGGGCGTCCGGCTTAGAGCCTCCCTGCGGCGCCGGGCTGGAGATCACTGGCGCCGGGTGCAGCGGCGCACCCGGTTCACGTGCACCTCCAGTCCTGCATCCATTACCCCCAGGAATTTCAGTTTTACCCCAAGTGGGGTAATTTACCCGTTCCCCGACCACTGTAATAGAAGAATTGGTGGTGGGAGGGTCAAAGTAACTGGCTCCCTTAAAGACATTAATCCAGATACACACTAGACGATATGTCGTCCGATCCTGCGGATCAGGACGACATATCGGGCACATAGTCTAGTGTGTACCCAGTACTCAGTGTAGTGTGTATGCGCGCTCCCGCTGGCCGACATCGGGGTCATTCAGTCGTCCGTGCATGCACTGATGTAGGAGCAACTCGACTGTCATGGTCAATGGTGCCGGTGAACGACACATCAGGCGGTCGGTCACCGGATTGTTGCAGTGTGTACAGACCGCCCGATATATGGTTCATCGGCAGTCGCATCGGG
Organism: Taudactylus pleione; assembly: GCA_031769625.1. Lineage (NCBI taxonomy): Eukaryota > Metazoa > Chordata > Amphibia > Anura > Myobatrachidae > Taudactylus > Taudactylus pleione. Next base: position 3,621,705 of record JAUIMM010000478.1, on the reverse strand, counting down.
TAGTCGGCAAGTGTGTACCCAACTTAAATTTGTTCCCTGTGTGGTAGAGAGACCTTAGGTAGAATTGTCATCTCAGCAATAAAAGGAACATGAGGACAAATTAAACACAACTACATCTTGTTGCACCTTGCAGAGGTCTCTATGTTTATGCCTGTGCCAAATCCCTTCCCTTCGACAGAGTATTTTCAGTTTGAATATTTTATTCCAGAGGTTCAGTGATATAGGATATTCAAACATCAGATTAAACTGACAGATAAATCAGTTTCTTCGAGAGACTCCATGGCAGCCTCACCTTGGGCTATAGGACCTGTTCCCCTAGACAGGACGTTCAGGGACCGCCCACCCCTTCCCCGATGAATATATTCTGGCCCCTCCTTGTCCTTCTGAGTGTCTCTATATAATCGGTTCCTGAAGAAAAAAAAAAAAAAGAACACAAGAGAGGGTATCTATAGGCTGCCATGGTGTTTCTCAAACAAACAGAATTATCGGTGAGTATAATCCGATGTTTTCTTCTTCAATCCTCCATGGCAGCCACACCTTGGGACATACCAAAGCTCATATATACAGGGAGGGCAATAACAATAAGACTTCAAGATTCTACATAACAAATATTTATTTTGAATGCCTATCTGAGGACTTTGGCCCTCATTCAGAGGCGCTCGCAAGAAGTGAGCGCTCGTTCTGAATGAGGGCGGCCGCTTGTATGTTTTAGTGCTGCCTCCTGGTCGCTAGCTAAGCTGTGAGTTACCACCCACAGCTTTAGCGACCGACCAGGTTGATGGTCGTGATGGTCAAGACCATCGCAACCATCGGGGCTTGCGACGAAACCCTAAGATTGGGTCTTGGCAACGGAGGTGTTCCTTAAGGAACACCTCCGTTTGCGTAGCCACCCCCTGCCCCATCTACAAAACGGGGTGAGCTGTCGATCAACATTGACAGCCGCCCCTTTTGTAGTGAGCTCCACAGCGAGAGAATTTATCTCGCTCCAGGGCTTGCGTGTGCGCAGGGCCTTAACATCGACCCGCTTGCAAGCGCTCAGCGCTTGTACCGGGTCTGAATGAGGGCCTTTATCTCCAAAACGAGCCTCTGACAGATCCAGAGCATAATGATTAATAAATGTATGTACAAAAGACCATGCTGCTGCTTTACAGATCTCTCTTAAATCGATGCTTACGCCTTCTTTGGCCAAGAAGTGGCTACCGCCCTAGTCGAGTGTGCTCCAACGATGCCATATACCTTGAGACCTTCTTTTCCATAGGCAAAGATAATAACCTCTCTTATCCATCTTGCAATGGTCTGTTTTGTTGGACTATGGCCTTGTCTTCTTCCATATGGTAAGACAATTAAGTGCTTTGTCTTTCTGAATTCACCCACTCTATTAAGGTAGACAGAAATAGCTCTAACCAGATCCAGTGTGTGTAGCATTCTCTCGGTTATCCTTTGGCTGGGCGAAAAAGGCTGGTAGTACAAGGTCTTGATTGAGATGGAAGAACGAGACTACCTTCAGTACAAATTTCGGATGTGTCCTTAATAAAATTCTGTCTGGCCTAATATTCAGGTATGGTTCCCCTGACCATAAGGACTGTAGTTCGCTTATTTTCCTTGCTGAGGTTATTGCAATCAGGAAGACCCTATTACTAGCCTAATACTAACGATCCTGCACCCACTAAGGAGGACTTACCTCGACTGGGCGCTATTCGGCTGTTGGGGTAATGGCTCAGATTCCATATTCATACGGCAGACTTAGTAGATAAGTGGATAGGTAGAAAAGAATCACACACTCTACCTCCGGTGAGCAGCGCCATTTAAAGCCCGCTGACCTTTGTCCAGGTCTGGGGCAGGCGCCGTGACAGCCGCACTGCATTCTGGCTCGCGCGTCATCAGGTTTACTGTGCACTCCGGCCAGCTCCATCTTTATTAGTACTTAGCCGGGGAGCTCCAACTGAAAATGCTTCACCGGCTGCTAGGACTGCCCCGGAACGAAGCGCAGGCGTCCTCATCAAACTCCGGTATATTACCAATTCTCAGCCATCCCCCTTGCTGACGACCACCGCCTCAGCCTGCGGCACAATGGGCGCACTGGGCAACATGTTAAAGAGGTAAACCTTATTTAGAAATAAAATAACAAACCTCCTTACTCTACATCTGTACTGTTCGGAGACATGAAGAAAAGACAAGGAGGAGAAAGACTGGCCTGAATATATACACCAGGGTAGGCGTCCCTGAAAAAATTTCCTGTCTATACTAGGAAAACAGGTCCTATATCCCAAAGTGAGGCTGCCATGAAGGATCTTAGAAGAAAAATCTATTTACTCTCCTCCTATTAAATCTTTGATTACATCTCCAATGAAACTTAGACTGCTTGTAGCCAGTAACAAAGTCTTTGTTCTTTAAAGTCCCCCCCAAAAAATAAGCAGCTGTCTGGAAAAAGCAACAATTGAAATAGAGCAGAACAATATAAAGTTATTAATTAAAGTGTTAGCAGAGACATTTTTTTGTATGAGCACAGCTTTAGGTAGTAAAAAAAGAAAAGAAAGTATTCACCATCAACATACCATCATTTATCCTTGCAAGAAGAAAAAACATGATACAGTGAAGTCCTCCATTTGTCAAAAGGAACATATGGTAAACACCTATAGAAAACAGTAAATTAGCAAATGCAAACCTCTGGATAGTAGGTGGTGAATTCATCATTAAGACATGTACAATCCAGAAATGAAATTTGTGAACCATAAAGTACTATATACCAAAGAAACATGATATTGTGGAAACACGTTTAGTACAATTTAAAAAGATCATTTTAATTGTAAATAAAAGCATCACAGTTTGACAAAAACTGGTCACATGGTCGTCATGTCAAGAAAAAATATATATATACTGGTCAGTGTGGGTAATTTTCCTCAATTCTATACACACATCTGGCTATGCAGAGTAACCAGGCCAGGTACTGCTAGTAAATAATAGGCATTGCTGCTACACTAAGAGGATAATTCAATAGCGCGCAATGCTGGCTTGCAAGGGAAAACTTGCTACGCCAGCGGAAGCAATTTGCCGTTACAGAAAGGCACATTGCGGAGATGCTGGGGAATTGAAGTCTCCCCTGAGGGCTCAATTCTTTTAGCCTGCAGGGGCCAGCCAATGTGTTAGTTTTTTTTTTTATGTGGGGGCAAATGTGTGTGTTTTTGTTCTGTGTGGGCCACTGTGTTGTAGTGTTTTCTGTGGTGGCCAATGTCTGTTCTTTTTCCTGTGGGGGGCCAATTTGTGAGTGTTTTTTCCTGTGGGGGCCAATGTGTATGTTTTTTCCCCCGTGAGGAACTGATGGTGTGCCTTAGCAATTTTAAAATCTTGTTTGGTGTGTAGAGAGTTGAAAAAGGTTGAAAATCACTGCCCTAGTGCTTAACCCTAACCCCTAGTCCTCCCCCCTAACCCAGCTACTTACCTTTGGGATTCCCGCGGTCGGGATATTGACCGCATCCCGTTGTACTTGCCCCATGACACTTTTTACATGTCACAACTAGTAATTAATAACAAACAGTACAATAAAACTAGTTCATAACAATTGATTGCCAAGTGTCAGAGGGTACATAAAACAGCATTCAAAGCCAATCAAATGCAAGCTTCTCAGAAATACATGCATGAACACAGACATAGTACACAAATTTAAGGTACACAGGAGGCATACATTATAAAAATAAAACACAACAATCTTTCCCCCCATTGTCAAGCCAGTAACAACTTCTATTTAGATTGATACAAAGAATCGCTTCAATTAGTTCCAAAGGCAGTCGATGTGTCCTCTCTCCAGGAAGCTGAACACTCGGGTATTTCCCGTGGGCCAAGCATTTGAATGATTGGAGGCAATTCAGGGAAAAAATATCACCAGCCAGCCTACCAGATTGCTGCCTAGGACAAAACTATTAGATAAATCCTGACTTGTTGAAGTGTAATGGCTTAGAGAGACACAATTGAAAAAAAAAGTAAAAAAAAAAAGTCACACTGAATATACATAAAAAGATTAAAAAAAAAAAAAAAAAGAGTTATGGTATAACATAACTTCGTTAACTCTTTTTCTTCGAGGTCCATGGGGTCCACAGCCATTACTCTGGGGTATATGGATTGATCCAGGCACCAAACAGTTAATCCAAGCTCTCAGCTCCCAGGATGCACCAGGTCCCCCCTATATACCCCGCCCCTGGTCACAGTCAGTCAGTTCGTTATAAAGGCAACCAAGAGAAGGCAGAACAGATAAAGGAGGAAGGACCCATGTTCTCTAGACCAATCTCTCATCCAAGAGAGAAACACTCAGAGATACAAAGAAATACCCAACACCACCAGGTGCGTTAGGGTGGTTGTCCTGTGGACCCCATGGACCTCGAAGAAAAAGAGTCAACGAAGGTATGTTATACCATAACTCTTATTTTCTTCTTTGGGGTCCATGGGGTCCACAGCCATTACTCGGGGGATATACCAAAGCAGTATTCCTAAGGGCGGGAACGCTCCTGTATTTCCGTAGACGGGAGAATCCTATGCCCGAAAGGAAGCATCCTGAGAGGCAAATGTGTTAAACGCACATAATTTGACAAAGGTGTGGACGGAAGACCACATGGCTACCCTGCATGTTTGTTCAGCAGAGGCTCCACGACGCACTGTCCACGATGGTCCCAAAGATCGAGTAGAATGTGCAGTGACCTTGTTCGGCATAACAAGATCAGCTTGTGTGTACGCTTGAGAAATTTGTCATATGCAACCATCTGGCCAAGTCTGTCTGTTAGCTGGCCAGCCTCGTTATGACAGCCATACAACACGAATTAAAAAAAAAAAAAAAACCTTACTCCTAATGGAGTTGATGTGATCTACATAGATGCATAACGCAGAAACCACATCCAGTGATGCTTCAGTAACCGAAAGGCCTGACGCTTGCAAAGCCGGAACCACCATTTCCTATGAAACCAAGAAAACCACCCTAAGAAGGTACCCGGCCCTAGTACGAAGAACAACGCTATCCTGAATATCTGCAAAGGAGAGTGAAAGACAGGGCTGCTAAATCAGAGACCCTACGGGCAGAAGCGATAGCCAGAAGAAACCAGTCTTCACTGTCAGCCACTTTAGGTCCATCGATTTCAGGGTTCAAACAAAAAGGAGCCTGCAAAAGTCCTGAGAACCTCTCTGAAAAAATATCCTAATGTCAGGCCAATGGGGCAATCCTTTGAAAGTGCAGAAGCCCCAACTCTCAGGGTGTCCAGACAGAGACCCCGGTCTAAACCAGCCTGACCCAAAACTACAAGTTTCAAACTTTGTAATTATTATTAATATTAATATTATGTGGCAGATCTGGATACAGGCAGGGAGCCTGTTTATTAACCGGTCCAGCTTTGAAGGAAAAGGCCCACAGAGTGTCTATGGAGACTCCGCAGGCAGGTGAACCAATGGCGTCCCGGCCAAGCAGGGGCTCAGTATTACTGTTGCACTCTCCTGTGTGTATTTCCTGATAAACCTTAGAATAAGGGAAACCGGAAGAAACAAAAAATACACACCAGTCTGAAGTTTCACCCTACTGCCAGAGCGTCTACAAACTCAGCCACAGGATCCCTGGTTCTGGCCCGAACCCGGGGACCCTGTGGCTGTGACCCGAGGCATGAGATCTACCACTGGAAGTTCCCATCTGTCCACAAGCCTCTGCAACCCCTGTGGCTGAAGAGCCCACTCTCTGGCATGTATATCCTGCTGGCTTAAGAAGTCCACTTTCAAATTGAGGACTCCTGGTATGAACACAGCTGGTCCTGCTGGAAAAAACACATTCTGCCAAAATCAGAATTTTTGCTACTTTCGCCATGACAGCCTGGCTCCACGTGCCTTCCTGATGGGTGAGGTAGGCTACTGCGGTATCAATGTTGGTTTGTACTTGTACAGGCCTGCTCCTTTAGCATTTTCTGAACTTGAACAACTTGTTCTTGAATATTGCCTTTAGTTCGATGGACAGACTGCTTTCTGTTGTCGTCCATCTTCCCTGAAACGTGCGTCGACCTGTCCGTGTTCCCCAACCGCGGAAGCTGGCATTGTTCTTTAGGAGTACCCAATCTGGATCCAGAATGGGTGACCCTTGTTGAGATGGTACATCTGCAACCACCATGACAGGGACAGTCATATTTATGGCGAGAGACAGATTGTCTGTGCCTTGATTTGGAAATCCAGGCCGCAGCATGGCCAGGCACCTAACAGCTCCTGATAGAGAAAGGACTGCCCTGAGGCAGGCTTCAAGTCTCTTATCAGTGGAACATTTAAAGGCGGATACCGATGGTACTGGAAAGGGACAGAAGGAGTCAACCTTTTGCCCTTACTTCCTCCGAATAGATGCTGAGATTTCACTACTTTCTGGAAAAGCAGAGTACATGGACACAGGAAGAATTTCGGGCCAAGGTGGGAAATGAACCCACAACCTCTGCGCTGGGAGGCAGGAATGCTAACCACTACACCATCTGTGCTGCCCCGTTTGAATACTAGAGCCCTTGTTTATACTGGATCCATAGCATTTATGTTTAACAGAGCTTTGACCCTTCTAATCAGGGAGGAGACATGCGCCGTTGGAAACAGGTCTTCCTCTCCTGAGAGTGACTCCTAAGAGGAGACCTATGTATCCCCTAATCACCAGAGGATGTTCAGAATCTAAGGGCTGGCCGGCATGTGACAGAGCGCCTTCTGGTTATTGGCCGTACTGGCCTAGCCGCGGTTGCTGTAAAGCTGCTGAGGCTGAAGCCACCTTCGACCCGAGTGAGTATACATGTCCCTTCAGGAAGGATGCACAGGGGCATAAGTATAGTAAGTTGCAGCCGCTGAACCATTATCAGGGCCGGCGTAAGAGCCGCCAACCTGTCTGCACCCTGCGCTCTGATCTGGCAAAGGCAACCCAAGGAGCCTCCTGCCATGAAGCTGGTGGATTTGATTGCTGTGAAAACTCCTCTGACCACATACCATCTGTCGTAGAGGGTATATGAAGAGAAACCCCAGTGATAGCTTATGACTGACAAGCCAGCCTAATACGGCAGATTTCATAAGTCATATGAAATGCACATACAATCTGAGATAGAGAAATAGATATATATATATATATATATATCTCTCTCCAAACACACTAAACTCTCTAGTCAACTACCAATAGCACACAAGGCTAAGTGGGATATCAAGTTTTGTATAACCTGCCCATCCAAGGAGAGGTTTACAGGGAAATGAACCAAGCCTCCTGAGAAACATTTGCAAGTAACCTACAACAAGTGTAGGGTTAATAATGCCCAGTGACCACCTTCACAGAAAAGAAGCACTGTGTAACCCATCATTGGGTTTTTTTTTATTTTTTACTAAAAAGAAAACAGTAGCATAAGGCCACATCAGTTTGCAAGATCTTCATACATTAATCGCAAAATAGTTAAATAGGTACTAGATCACAATCAACCCAATTCGGTATGATTCCAGTGTTTACACCTTCCTAGTAGCAAGGCATACACAGGGATAAACCAACTCCCCCCCCCTCCCCTGGTCAGCATTCAACTGACAGATTTTTCCCTAATTAATTAGGAAGGAGGGGAATGGGCAGCCCATTTTCCACAAGCATGTGAACCACAATTTAGCGCCTACAGCTGGGGCCAATTGGAGCACTTCTCTTACAAAGGCAACAATGTGATGTGCTAACCTTCATAAACTAGTAAATGTGAAGTACAGTTATAACTGACAGTCTCCCAGAAACCACAAAGGCAGCATAACTCAGCCTCTGTATAACCTGGCTACCCAAGCAGAGGTATATTGGTCCATAATCTGGGAAAAGAAAACCCCAGGGAGTTCCTGTCCAGAAGCTGGTATGTTTGACTGATGTAGTGACTACTTAACAGTTTTGTATAAAATCTATTAGCACAAGGGCTTACGCCCCCTGTTTTTCAGATTCTTTGGACATAACACTGATTTTCCAAATTTCTGAGTACCCATGTGACCATGTTTCACACCCAAATTTCCCACACACCTGTAGTAGAGGGTTATGAGGAAAAACAGCAGTGATAGGTTATAACCTGACAGTTATCTACACATGAAAAGGCAGCACCACAAAACAGCAGATTTTCATAAGTCACATACAATGCATATATAATTAAGTATATGCCTTTCAAACAATTAATTTACTAAGAACAGCCTGAGGCCTTGTAGAATATAGAGCTCTGTATGACCAGTCCTATGGCACCTGTAGTAGAGGGCTATAAGGAGAGACAGCAGTGCTAGGTTAAATGTTGTAACACACACAGCTTTTAAAAGGCCACAAATAATGCATACATAAATACTCTTAGAGTCTATGCAATCCAGGCTCCCAATGAACTACGAACAGCCTGAAGCTTAGTAGCATATGGAGCTTATAACGGAGGGGCTTATCTATGCAAGGAACTGTGTACACATGTGAAAATGCCACACCTTTAATTACCAAAGTACCTACAGCACCTGGTATTCCCAGGTGGTCCAAGATCAGACCAGTGTGGTGTGGCTGTAGGTCCTTCACTTATATGGCGCCACAAGGGTCCCGCAGCACCTCACAATGTACACAAACATATCAAGAGTAAAAAAAAAAAATGCAGGACAGATACATGATCCATACATTGCTGCATAACACCCAGATAAGCAGCATTGTGTCTGCAACCCAAGGTTGGGTGTGGTTGTAAATTAGAGTATAATTAAGTGAAGGTGAAGCACATGAGAGAAGACACCTGCAACAGAAGGCAAGAAGGGAAACAGTAGTGATAGGTTAACACTTTGTAACACACACAGTTTCCAAAAAAGTCATAAACAATGCATATATATATCTCAGCAGAGCTTATGTAATTTTTAGGCTCCCATGAACTACAAATAGCCCGAAGCTTAGTAGCATATATGGAGCTTCTGTATAACTGGTCCCCAGGGAGACTGACCCAATACCTCCTGAGCAACAGCCATGGAGAGCACCCAGGAGTGGTCTGTAGCTGACTCAAATAGTTGGAAGGCTGGGCGGAACAACCCAAAGGCGGGAACCTCGGAAGGGCCGTAGTTCGGGTCGGGGGAGGGGCCACCGGGGAAGCGTACCTCCCCTATGCTGCATGGACCACCCGGCAACTGACATGGCCGCCGCCATACTTCACTTCACTCCTCCTCCTCCTCCCCCTCCTCCTCCCCCCCCCCCCACAGCAGTCCCCCGGCCAGTCCCTATGCCGGAGGACGGACCGCTCGTGACCGTGGCGTCAGCGGCGGCCCACGGTCCTACTTACCTGCATCCCGGTCGCGGTCCAGAGTCTAAGCCCCTGCCAAAAGCACTAGCCGAGACTAGAGTTGCGGTGCCGGCGGGGGTAGATGAAGCAGGGACCCGTGCGTCTATTGACGCGTGGTTCCACCAGGGAACACGTGCCGCCTGCTTTAAAGTAAATAATAAAAAATAAAAAAAACTTGGTCTTCGGGACTGCTCCAGCAGTCCCACTGTTAGTGTGGTGCCTTCTCGCACCAAACAGAACAACTGACTGCCTGTGACCAGGGGCGGAGTATATAGGGGGGACCTGGCGCATCCTGGGAGCTGAGAGCTTGGATTAACTGTTTGGTGCCTGGATGAATCCATATACCCCAGAGTAATGGCTGTGGACCCCATGGACCCCGAAGAAGAAAACACCTACTGCAAGTGTATATAAATAAAGGTTGCAAAAATGTGTATCTGGCAGATTTACGTTCACATGAAACAAAAAGCAGCTGGAATTACCTTCCCCCAAACGAAAACAAGATTTTTGGTGTTAAATCCTTTTCTCTTAATCAGTTGAGGGCCAATGATTATGGGGTAGAGTATGTGATTTTAAATGGTCTCAGTAAGTCTGAACACTTTTTCCTTAAATATCCCCTCCCTGCAGTTTTTTTTCAACCGACTGAGAGGGATAAATACAATATTGCAGAAACAGATAAACAAAAAATAAACTTCCCAAAGCTGCCAGTATGGGTGTTTATACTCATGCTGGGCATACACAGCCAGATAAAATGTCTGTCAGATCGACAGACATTTTATCTGGCCGGCTGCCAGCCGCAGATGTCGCCGGCATACACAGAGAAATTTCACAGCCCGACATCCGTGCTCCGCCCCCGGGGGAGGAGACATTTCCCTGTTCCTTCCGTAGGAAAGAACACAGGAAATGTCTGTCTGTCGGCCGCGTTGGGCGTACACTGCCCGATGCGGCCGACAGTTACCGGGTAAATATCGCATCGGACGGGCATGCTGGACAATCCTGCATGCCCGACCGAGCAATATTTAACCCTCGGTCGCCCGCACACACGCTACAATTATCGGGGTGATCCGCCGATATCAGGCGGATCGCCCCGATAATTGTAGCGTGTATGGCCAGCATCAGGCATTACAATTCTCAGCACCTCAAAACTTGCATTTTTGTTTTTGCAATAAAAACTTTGTTTGTACATTCATAAGTTTTAAAAGTTCAGAGGATCACGTGGCTGCCCGACACAGACTTTATGTTGTGCCACATATGCTCATAGAGATGGTGGAATATACAGGTTTACTGTTCCACTGTAAGCCTGTAAATTCACTGACGTAATCCATCTAGCAATAGTTTGCTTCAATGAAGGTCAAACTGTCTTGTGGGCTTCATGAGAACCAAATGATCATTAGTTTGAGACTCAAGAGTCCTAGTAACAAAAAACTTCACAGTTCTAAAATACAGAGTGAAGAGATCATTTGTCCTATGAAGACAGACCTTAGCATACTGCTAGGATCACAAAATCCTGAAAAGATCCTAAAAAAAACCCCACACATTATCTTATGTCAAACACACAGTATTAAATTAATCAGCCCACAACAGAATAATAGCCCGATAATTGTATAGTGTGTATGCAGGAGCGTTATAGCCAATATATGGTTGCAAACGGTCCTGCATCGGTCGGATCGGGAGATCGAGATTTGATGTCCTGTTTGACCATCTGGTTCCCCGACCCCACAAATCCATTGAGGATATCACACACTCAGCTTAATATTGCTCAGTGTGTACAGGTACACACTATTACGAAAAACGCTCTGACTGTTCAGAGCGTTTATCAGATCTGCAGAATTTATCTGCAGGGATGTACTTAGCGTTAGGCTAAAAACGTGGATTTGTCGACAGACAGCTTTATCCTACTGAAGAATGAGATATGTAGATCTGTAATGACACCAATAAGAAGTTCAAATTGTAATGAGCTATTGAAGGTGAATAACTTCCTGCAAGAAAGTCTCCACTTAAAGTACCACTGCCACTCTAAAACAAGAGTAAAGATCAGGGGATAAATTCAGCAGTGGTTTGCTTCTCTGCCTGTTTTTAAAATGTAAAATAGCAATGCTATTAAAAGCAAATTATGCAGTTTTTCATCTGATACGAACTTCTACTAGTTATCTGGTCATCACCAGACAATATATCATCTTACAATATGGAATAATGAGGTTTTCCATAGGTGGGGGAGGGCACCAAGTGCACTATCTTCCCTATACTGGCCCAAACACATGTGGAAACATACCGGTCTGAAAGAAGGTTAGCAATTATTGTGGCTGGTCAGCAGACAATGACAAACAGCACACGCAAAAAAAAAAAAAAAAATTCTGACATGCCCCATCTTATGTAAAACAATGTAAAGGGGTCCCCTCATTCAATGCAATAGGTTTCCTAGTTTAAAACTAATGCCTTGTTGGGATACCATATTATTCCTACAGATTGTAAATACTTAAATCTAAACAAAGAAAATCACCAAAAATTAAAGGTGCAGATTTTATTATGAAAACAAAGTATAATTCTGCTTTTTGCTATTTTGGAACGGTGGATTAAAACAAGAAACACAAAAGTACTTTGGGGATCTTAAATATAATATTCATTGATCCATTTGTTTGTCTGTCTGTCTGGTTATGCATTCCGACACCCCTGCACTAATTGGGGTGAAACCAAAGCAAGATGGTCCAGTTGGAACCTGGCTAGATTTTAGAGGGGGTTAGGTTCCCAGTCGGACCTCCCGTTGGTGTACGCTGGGCAGAACTTTGACCCGGGGAGCCAGTTCTGGGCCTTCCACTGAATGAAAACATCAGAGGGGTGGCAATTGGTCTGGGATGCCTAATGGAATGGTTGGGGTCCCGGTCGAACCTCACAGCGGAATGTGTCGAGCAAAACTTTGACATTGGGAGCCTGTTCTGGGTCTTCCACTTGATGGTTTTGGATAACATCACTTAATAAAACTTAAGAACTTGAAGGCCTGGAGAAACCTGTTGTTGAGAAGCTGTGGGACATCACCTGTGAGCTGGACGAGTGCACCTGGGACGCCTGGAGTACTTTTCCCTTTCTTGCTCTATTTGTGTACTTTTTCATCTGGTAGACAATTACATTTGGTGAGAGGCCACCTTTTTCCCTTTTTTTTATATTGAAATTATCTGGTTTTGTGTGGAATGTGATGGAATAAATGCAGTATTACGCTATGGGAGCTCTTCTCTGAATTTATTTTCCATAAATACTGGATGGATGAAGGAGTGGAAGAGTGAAGGCGAAAATATCAACGAATTGTGACAGGCACATGTGGGAGCAGATCCTACGTGTCTACAGTACGCGTAGACCACTCCAATTGGTAGGCAAGCCAATATACACTTTAAAAGCGGATATATGTAAATCACTGGATTACACTATGAACATTTTCATATTTGTCTGAGCCCACATTAGATCAATAATTAGAGTTATGGTATAACATACCTCAGTTTACTCTTTTTCTTCAAGGTCCATAGGGTCCACAGGATCTACCTTGGGGTATGTAGGTGGAGTGATCCATTGCACCAAACAGCTTACAGCTTTGAAGCTCCAAGCATGCACAGGTCCTCCTCCCTATATACCCTGCCCCCAGCCACAGGCATTCAGTTTGTAAACAAGCCTAATGGCAGGAGATGGAAAGTGGAGAAGGAAGTACAATGTACACAAGAAATACTCTCAAAACAAAGAGGGAATCAGTGATACAAAAAAGCAAAGAACAGATCCCAACTGAGCCAGGTGTGTCAGGGTGGGCGTCCTGTGGACCCTATGGACCTCGAAGAAATTGAGTTATCTGAGGTACATTATACCATAACTCTTATTTTCTTCTTCAGGGTCCATAGGATCTACCTTGGGGACGTCGTAAAGCAGTACCCTTAAGGGTGGGGACGCTCCTGAGCAAAGATGAAAATCCGTCGCCCAAAGGAAGCATCCGGGGAGGCAAAAGTATCAAAATGCAAAAATCTTTACAAAAGGTATGGATGGAAGACCAAGTGGCCGCCTTGTTCAGCTGTTCAGCCGAGGCGCCATGTAACCGCCCAAGATGGTCCCACAGACAGTAGAATGCGCTGTCACCTTGTTCGGGACAGGGAGATCAGCCTGTGTAGACCTGAGAAATAGTCATACGCAACCAGAGAGCCAAAGTCTGTTTGTTAGCTGGCCAGCCTCGTTTGTGAGCTGGCCAGCCTCGTTTGTGAAATCTATAAAACAAAGCGCGCATCCGATTTCCTGATGGAGCTGGTACGATCCACGTAGACACGTTGGGCACGAACCACATCCAGGGAAGTTTCACCCTTAGAAAGGTCTGAAGACAAAGGCCGGGACTACAAGTTCTTCATTAATATAAAAACGGGATACCACCTTTGGAAGGTAAACCGCTCTAGTACGAAGAACATCTCTATTTTGATGAAAAATCAAATATGGGGAGCAACATGACAGTACTGCCAAATCAGAAACTCTGCGAGCTGAGGAAAAAGCGAGGAGAAAAAGCGTCTTCGCTGTCAACCACCCAAAGTCCACCTTATCTAAGGGCTCAAAAGGGGAAGCTTGCAGTGCTCTGAGAACCAAAGATAAATCCCACGGTGCCACTGGAGGGATAAATGGAGGTTGCAGACGGAGAACCCCCTGCAAAAATGTTCTAACATCCGGCAGGGGAGCAATTCTGCGCTGGAACTATACTGACAATGAAGAAACCTTAACTCTCAGGGTAGCCAGGCGAAGACCTACAGTAAGCCTAATCCCACCTGAAGAAAAGCAAGCACTCACAAGAGCCTGAACACTTTAGGATCATATTTTCTGGGAAACACCAAAGAAAAAATGAATGCCAAATCCTGTGATAGATGCGTGCCAAAAGCAGGCTTCCTTGCCCTCAGCATCGTCTGGATCACAGAAATAAAGAAACCTTTGGCCTTTAAGACCGAAGCCTCCAGAGCCATGCCGTCAAAGCCAGCCGAGGTAGATCCGGATATAGGCAGGGACCCTGCACTGGTAAATCTGATCATAGAGGCAGTGGAAGTGGACTGTCTATGGATAGACATGTCATATTGGTGAACCAATGTCTCCTGGGCCAGGCAGGAGCTATTAGTATTATCCTGCCGTCCTCCTGCTTAAACTTTCTGACCACACTTGGGAGGAGGAAGATTGGAGGAAACAGGTATGCCAACCTGAAGTCCCATCTCACCACCAGAGCGTCCACGAAGGCAGGTGAGAGGTCCCTTGTTCTGGACCCGTACCTGGGGATCTCGTGGTTGTGACACGACACCATGAGGTCCAAGTCTGGTACTCCCCATCTGTCCAGCAGGAGTTGAAAGACGACCGGATGAAGAGCCCATTTTCCAGCGTGTATGTCCTGACAACTTAGGAAGTCCGCTTCCCAGTTGAGGACTCCTGTGATGAATATTGCCGAGATTGCTGGAAGATGGCATTCTGTCCACTGCAGAATGTTCTCGATTTTCCTCATGGCTGCCGGACTTCATGTGCCTCCTTGATGATTGATATAGGCCACCGTAGTCGCGTTGTCGGACTGAATCTGGACAGGCCTGTCCTGAAGTAGGTGCTGTGCCAGAATGAGCGCTCTGTGCACTACACGAAGCTCCTCTGTAAGTGACTTTCCTGAGCCGTCCACCTTCCCTGAAAGGTGTGAAGACCTGTCACCGCTCCCCATCCTCCCAGACTTGCACCCGTGGTGAGGAGTACCCAATCTGGGACTCAAAGGGCAACCCTCATCTAAATGAGTCGTCTGGAGCCACCAAGTGAGGGAGAGCCGAACCTCTGGCGAGATGCGGATCATCTGAGACTTTAGCCGATGATAAAGACCATCTCAATGAGACAGAGGGCCTGATTCAGAGTTGGGAATAGAGAGAGAGAGATAGCACTTAAGTGTACCTGAATAAACCATGTTGCAATGCAAGGGGTGTATATACATCATTTTTTTTTGCAAGTAGGTAAATACTGGCTGCTTTTACATGTAGCTCACAAATATTGCACAGCTTTATTATTACTCTACAATTTAGATATCAGTTTGGACACCTCCCTCCCAAATCTAAATCTCTCTGCACATTTTAAATCTGCCTCACCTGCGGTACAGCATGGTTTCACCAAGATGATCAGTTGAGAGAGATACCTCTCTCTATTTCCAACTCTGAATTAGGCCCAGAATCCATTGCTGCAGGGACCTGGAGTGGAATTGGGCATAAGCCACCATGTCAAATGTGGACACCATGGAGCCCAGCATCTGCATTGCAAAGTGAATTGATAGTTACTGCTTGCAAAGTAGATTGTGCACATGAGATTGAGGTGCTGCAATCTTACCCTCTGGTAGAAGAATCCTCTGTCCCAGAGAGTCCAGCAGCGCCCCTAAGTGCACAATTTGCTGAATTGGAGAAAGAGAAGACGTTTGCTTATACAGCAGTGCTCTTGTAGGCAGACAATGGTCATCTGGAGATGACATTGTAACATCTCCTGAGATTGTAACAAGAAAAAAGAAACAATTCTGGCGCTGAAACAATTATCAATATAATAAAGACTGCTGCAGATATCAAACTCCGTGTAGGTTTGAATAAAAGATCAAAGAGAACAAAAAAGGAAAAAATCTGCGCTGTCTGTAATTTGTACTGGTGTTAATATTGTATGTAAACTAAAACACAGATGGTGACTAAAAGCATAAAATACCATATATTTAATACATATTAAGAAAAAACACACAACAATGACAATAATTTCATAAATCGAGAAACCATTAGTAGGAAAATAATTGCCAGTGACCAAGATAAAGCATCTTTGCAATCTATCCCAGTTAAATTGAGGTAATAGTTGCTGGCATCCGTATAAAAGTCTCTATTTGTGTCTAGTGTCAATGTTTCCACTTGGAAACTATCAGTTCACTTATAAGATATAGGAGATCACTGTTGTAATTGTCTCCAGTGGACACAGCTGATATAAATAAGTATATGAATTCCTGCAGCAATTGGGGTAGATCACATTTGCATTGTGAAACATATATAGTATTCCGACTTTTGTAGTGGCTCTGCTGGGCTTTAAATATTGAATAAAAATCATACAAGTCCAAGATAACCCCAACGTTTTTTGGGGGGGAATTTTCTTATTGTATTAGAGGCACATGTATAACCGCTTGACTATTATTATATTGAGAGATATTCATTGCAAGCGTCAGTACTGCATAATTGGAGCGCTGCTCTGAGTACTCACGGACCAGTAGATCAAGCGGTATGGGGGCCCCCTATTTACAATGCCGTCCTCAGTGCCCAGTGGCCAGGGAATCCAAGGTGAAAAATGCTGGTGCCGTAGATAGCAATGCTGCGGCGTATCTCTGTATGTTAATCCCGCAATACGTTCAAACCAGCCGAGTCCTGCTGGTACATTGACCGGCTCCCAGACAGAGATTCACAGGTGTCAGAGTGATGTCAGCTGGCAATGGTATGTCAGATCGTGAGTAGGTCCCGCCTAACGCGTTTCGTCACAGATCATGTGACTTTTTCAAAGGCCTCCGACACCTGTGAATCTCTGTCTGGGAGCCAGTCAATGTACCAGCAGGACTCGGCTGGTTTGAACGTATTGCGGGATTAACATACAGAGATACGCCGCAGCATTGCTATCTATGGCACCAGCATTTTTCACCTTGGATTTCCTGGCCACTGGGCACTGAGGACGGCATTGTAAATAGGGGGCCCCCATACCGCTTGATCTACTGGTCCGTGAGTACTCAGAGCAGCGCTCTAATTATGCTGTACTGACGCTTGCAATGAATATCTCTCAATATAATAATAGTCAAGCGGTTATACATGTGCCTCTAATACAATAAGAAAATTCCCCCAAAAAAAACGTTGGGGTTATCTTGGACTTGTATGATTTTTATTCAATATTTAAAGCCCAGCAGAGCCACTACAAAAGTCGGAATACTATATATGTTTCACAATGCAAATGTGATCTACCCCAATTGCTGCAGGAATTCATATACTTATTTATATCAGCTGTGTCCGCTGGAGACAATTACAACAGTGATCTCCTATATCTTATAAGTGAACTGATAGTTTCCAAGTGGAAACATTGACACTAGACACAAATAGAGACTTTTATACGGATGCCAGCAGCTATTACCTCAATTTAACTGGGATAGATTGCAAAGATGCTTTATCTTGGTCACTGGCAATTATTTTCCTACTAATGGTTTCTCGATTTATGAAATTATTGTCATTGTTGTGTGTTTTTTCTTAATATGTATTAAATATATGGTATTTTATGCTTTTAGTCACCATCTGTGTTTTAGTTTACATACAATATTAACACCAGTACAAATTACAGACAGCGCAGATTTTTTCCTTTTTTGTTCTCCTGAGATTGTGCAAATATCAGGAGGTCGTCCAAATATGGAAGTATCCTGACTCCTTGTCGTCTGAGATGAGCTGTTATGACCACCATTCTCAGAAATCCCTGGTGAGATCGTGCAATAGGAACATGCAGATAACCATCCTGCATGTCCAGGGAGACCATGAAATCTCCAGGCTCCATTCCCAGCATAATTGACCGTAGGGTTTCCATACGGAATTTGGGCACATGGATGAATCTGTTGAGAGACTTCAGATTCAGGTTAGGGTGATGTGACCCATTTGGTTTCTGAATCAAAAACAAAATTTGAATAACCCCTTCCCTGTTGCATATTTGTCTGATGCCAGGCATGAGAAAACTGTAGAAGTCGGCCTCCCACCATGAGACCTTCCAGGGGGAGGCCCGCCCCATCAGGCAGTGGGCTTATCGTCCGGCTTGGAAGCAGGACATCTGGTTGAACCGGAAATTCTGCGGTTTCCTGGAACTATCCAGTCTAGAGGAAGACTGTCCCCTTTGCCTTACCCTGTGGGCGAAAGGACCGAGCTGACAAGTGCCAATACTTAGGGGAATACGTAGATGGCAACCCTGCAGATTTAGATGTCACCAGAGAAGACATTATGTCATCCAGCTCTGGTCCAAACAGTACCTTCCCAACAAAAGACAGACTCCAGGGCCTTCTTGGACCCTGTATCCACCTTCCAGGTCTTTAGCCAAAGGGTTCTTCGAGCTGCAACCGAAGTTGCTGATACCCTAGAAGCCAAGATACCTGCTTGACCGCTTCCCCCATATACATAGCTGCTTCTTGCATCTGACTGAGATGAGACAGCTGTTCTCTGGTAGCATTCGGCATGCTATCCTCCAAAACCTTCGTCCATCTATGGCTGTAGCCTGAGTAGCCAAAGCTATGGAAGACATAGCTTTGGCTACTCAGGCTACAGCCATAGCTGGTCTGGTAATAGCTCCAGATAATGAAAACACTGATTTTAAATAGTTATCAAGTTTTCTATATATAGCTTCTTTTAATGAGGATGCTACAGGAATGGGTAATGTAGAGCTCTTGATTAATCTAGTTACATGAGCATCTACTGATGGGGGGACTTCCCATTTGTTACACTCACCAAGTGCAAATGGGTATTGAGAGGGTAAATTCCTTGTAACATGAAAATGCTTATTTGGAGTACACCATGCTGCAGACATGAGATTCGTCGCTGTTCACACCGAGGAAAATATATCTCTAGTCACCTTCTGAAACCTAAAGACCGGAGTCTTAGATTTCAGCAGAATCTCCTCTTCCTCTATACTTGAGGACAGATCTAACCGCTCTCACCAGAGTGGTAACATCCACAGAGGATTGATGGTCTTCTTCTACTGAGCAAGACCTCGAACTCTGAGTATCAGAATGCGATGAGGAGGTTGAGTCAGAATCCTGAAGCAATGTCTGAAGAGAACCACTCCTATGCCCCTGTGCTTTACTGGCACTGGTCCATTCACCTGCAACACTTGCTGAGGGGCTATAGACTGCAGCATACTCTGACTAGAGTGAGCAGAAGTATCAAACCAACAGGGATTCATTGGAGACATATACATAGAAGGATGCAAATACTTTGGGTACCCCATAGCAGGAGGCAAAATTGTGGCAGTAGCACGCAATGCTGCGGCCCTGTCCACCAAATGCGACAACACCTGAGATCAAGAGGCCACCCAGGGTGGTTCTTGTGCTGGTGTACAAGATCGAAAAGGTGGCTGTTTACAACAGACACTACACAACCCATCTTGCACAAAATCCTGTTCAGACAGGCCTGCCAAACAGGATTTACATGATTTTAGCACATGAAGCTCATCCTTCTCTCCTTTACCTTTAGACATAGCAATGTGTAACAGGTATAAATTATAGAGTATAAATGCAATGTGACTTTAAATGAAAAACCCCACACTCCTTCAGGGGGGTGAGGAGAAACACACTGATAGCTTATATCTGACAGTTTTGAAAACAAAAAGGCAGTGTAAATACAGCAGCTAGCATCACAGCCACATACAATGCATAAATATAATCAAATACTAAATACAAATGGACTCTAAATCAACTGCCCGGGGGTATTGGTAGGATATAGAGTGCTATATACCTGATCCAAGGGAGAGGTATACATGGAGACAGACCTAACCTATGAGACCAACAGCTTTCAGCAGTGCACCCAAGGTGGTCAGAAGTAGCAAACCAGACGCGGGAATCCACAACCGGAAGTTGCTACTGGGTTAGGGGAGGATCGGCCGGGGGAGCGCCCATCTCTTCTAAGCTGCGACTTTGACGGTACGGGTATGCTGGCCTCACAGTAGTAGACACATCTACTACCCGTCCCCGGCGACAGACGATATGGCCCTGCCTTAGTGAGGACACGTTAAAAGAGACCTTCACCCGCAGCTATCTCCAATGCGTCTCCTACACCGGAGGCCTGGACTGCTCTGCGTATGATTCCCTATGAGGATTCATCTTACCTGCCATCTCCGTGAATCCGATCACAGTTCGGATCCCAGCGATGCAGTTAGCTGAGCCACGCTGAGGCCCGCCAAAATCCCCAGGGCACATAGCGGCACTGGCGGAGGTAGAAGGAGTCACATTATATGCTATGGATCACTCCAACTACATACCCCAAGGTAGATCCTGTGGACCCTATTGACCCTGAAGAAAATCTTGTTTGGGTTGATTTGGAAGGAACGTCTAATTACTTGTGAAACCCTTTCAGCCCCGCAGGATCGAATTGGTGATATTGCGTCATTGTTTAATAACTTGAAGATTTAAACACGGGTAACGCTGGGTACTTCAGCTAGTCTTTATAAATATCCGAGTCCTATGTGAATCTTTGATTCAATGTTTGCTGGTCATGTCTCCAAATTATCTTGTTTATTGTAATTTCTGTGGGTATAAACATCAAACCTCCAAAAATAAACAATTAAAAAATATAAGCAATAAACACTACTATTCCTACAATATATTCCACGACCACTATTATCTGCTATATTCCTGCGAAAGCTAACTAATATAATACTTGGCTGTTCTCTGTTGAACAAAGCAACCCAATAAAACACCCTGCTTGTTATCCTGCCGATCTGAGCCCAACTAATTGATCAGGAAGAGTCAGATGCAGAATAAAGAAAAGGGCGGCGGATTAACTCGATCCTGTCATAATTAGCAAATACAGAAAGCACACTACCGGTGAGGTCCACATTAAAACAACTTTAATTGCAACAAAATACTTTTTGAGAAGAAAATAAAGCCAACCTTCATCTGAAGCATCCTTTTCTAGAAGCAGTTTATTAAATGTTTGTTCATTGCTTTGCACAATACTTTGTACTAAAGCCTAAAAGAAAAACAAAATAAAAATATCAATCACACTAAACAGTAAAATCTTTAAAAAGTAGAATATGGGCATAAATGAAATTTCCCAACATTACACACATTATTATTATCCTTTATTTATATGGAGCCACAAGTGTTCCGCAACGCCTTACAAAGTACATAAATTTTACAAGCGACTCACAGTACAATACAATATAGGACAAAAACATGGATAATATACATTGCGCTACATAAGTGACCATAACACCTAGATATGCAACAGAGTGTAAGTGTTAAGTGCCCTGGTGGAGGGTAAGAAGTACATGAAAATAGGATTTTGGGGTATTTACCGTTGAATCCTTTTCTCTGAGTCAGGCTGGGGAACACTGGACCATGGGTTGTAGGTAGGAAGGCGTGGATTTGGACCTTACACTGAAATTTATAACTCCTTCCCTCTGCAACCCATGACTTCAGTACAACTTCAAAAGTGCCTGGTAAGGAGAAGCAATACTCTCTCTACACTCCAAAAAATAAAAATGATGAACAATACGGCCCAAAATCATAACTCATACTCAATACCGCTGAGCGTGGGGGAGGGAACGCAGTGTCCCCCAGCTTGACTCAGAGAAAAGGATTCAACGGTAAGTACCCAAAAATCCAATTTTCTCAATTTTCTCTTTCGTCTGGGCTTGGGGACACTGGACCATGGGATGTTCAAAAGCCGCCCCCATGGGAGAGAGCACTCAGATTGCTTGACCAGAGAACTGTACGCTCAAAATGGGCGTCCCCGGAGGCAAAAACATGAAACCTGTAGAACCGCACAAATGTGTGGACAAAGGGCCAGGTAGCTGCGTGACAAACCTGTTCAGCCGAGGCCCTGTGACGCTCCGCCCAGGACGCTGCCACGGCCCTAATGGAATGAGCCAACACCATAGCTGGTGCCGGGCGCCCCGCCTCTGAGTAAGCCCTTGAAATCACTGAGAGGAGCCATTTTGCAATGGTCTGCTTTGTGGCTGACCAGCCCAGTTTGTGGGAGTCGTAAAGAACAAATAGAGAGTCCGTCTTACGCAAGATCGAAGTTCTGTCTAAATAAATGCGTAGGGCCCGGACAACATCCAGCAGTGATAGAACGTCCTGGTTCCCTGAGGACTCTGAAGATGAGAAAACAGGAAAAACATTCTCCTGGTTTAAGTGGAAAGATGAAACCACTTCCGGTTGAAAAGAAGGAACCGTCCTAAGCACAGCCCTATCGTCATGGAAAACAAGAAAAGGTGGTTTGCAGGACAAGACCCCAACTCAGAGACCTGCCGAGCCGATGCAATGGCCATAAGAAAAAACAAACACTTTCCACGTTACGAACCGAAGGTCCACGGATTCCAAAGATTGAAGTCGTAAGCCGGCCTCCAGACCGCCCTGCAGAAATGCCAAAAGCCTTGGCAGGCGGAACTGGGCAGCATGTACTCCCCGCTGCTCACACCACACAATATAGGTTTTTCAAACCCTGTAATAGTTCTGCGCAGAAACCGGCTTCCGCGCCCGGAGCATGGTCCTGATGACTGAAGGGGAGAAACCCCTGGCCTTCAAGAGCCCGTTCTCAACAACCAGGCCATTAAAGCCAACTGAGGTAGGCCATCGTGACAGAATGGCCCCTGTAGCAGAAGATCTGGACGCAGAGGCAGACTCCAACCCGGCCCTGCAGCTAGCCTGAGAACTGTTGTGAACCACGACCGGAGGAGGCCAGTTTGGAGCCACTAGGATGACTGAAACCTGCTGCTCCCTGACACGACGGAGTACTCTTGGTAAAATGGGAATTGGAGGAAAAAAATGTAGGCCACACGGAAGTTCCAGGGAACTGTCATGGCATCCACTGCAAATGCCAAAAGGATCTCTGGACTTTGCACAAAATCGAGGGACCTTGCAATTGTGGAGAGATGCCATCAGGTCCACCTCCAGCAGCCCCCATCTCTGGGCCTGCTGCTGGAAAACCTCTGGGTGGAGAGACCACTCCCCTGGCAGGAACGTAGTAGTGCTGAGGTAGTCTGCCTCCCAATTCTCCACCCCCGGTTTGAAGACTGCTGAAATTGCCGGGAGGAACGTCTCCGTCCAAGAGAGAATGAGACTTGCCTCTGCCATGGCAAGAGCGCTTTTGGTTCCACCCTGTTGGCTTACATATGACACTGCCGTGGCATTGTCTGATTGGATCCTCAATGGATGCCCCGCCCAAATCGGTATGTGGAGATATGCATCTCTGATGTCGATAGACGCCAGAAACTCGTTTGCTGACATACCCTGGATCACTGATAGGAGCGACTCCATGCGAAACTGATCCACCCACAGGCTAGCATTCAAGGCTCGTAGATGCAAAGTCGGCCGATAAGTGCCGTTAGGTTTCTAGACTAGGAAGAAGTTGGAGTAAAACCCCTGTTCCTGTTGAGACTGTGGAACAGGAACTAGAACCTCTTCTGAACAGAGGGCCTGATTTAGAACCGCTCGCAAGCGGGTCGATGGTGCCCAAGTGCACATGCGCACGACGGAGGCGGCTCCGTCGTGCGCATGCGCGAGACCCGAATAACGACGGCCAAGCCGTCGTTATGGGTCTCACACCAAAGGGGGCGTGTTGTCGATGGTGATTGACAGCACGCCCCCTTTGGTGGGCGTGCCGGGGGCGTGGCTGCCCAGAAGGAGGCGTTCCCATGGGAACGCCTACCGTCTGGGGCCGGCCCCACTGACATCACTAGTGATGTCAGTGGGAGTGCTTTTGGTTCTGATAGAGCCAAAAGCACTCCTGGGCTTGCAGCAGCGAGACCCTACCGCAGGGTCTCGTCGCAAGCCCGATGGTCGCGATGGTCTTGACCATTGCGACCATCATTTTGGGCGCTCGCTATAGCTGTGGGTGGTCACCCACAGCTATGCGAGCGGCCAGGAGGCCGCTCCAAAGTGAAGGAGGGACGGCCCTGATTCAGAGCGACCGCTCTGTCAGAGCGTCCGGCTCTGAATCAGGGCCAAAGGGAACGGATAGCCTGGTTTAAGGCCTGTCTCTTCTCCGGCTCCCTGGGTAATGCTGTAGCGGAGAAACGTTGTGGTAGCTGCCCCCTTAGGTCGATCACATAACCTCGGGAGACAATGCCCCTTACCCAGGCATCTACTCCCGAAGTTACCCACCTGTCTCGAAAAAGAAGGAGACGCCATATCTTCCCTGAGAGCGGATGGGCTGAGATCCTGTCAGGTACTCGGCTTCCCAGATGCCCTAGCACCCGGGCGCCTGAATGTGCCGGAGAATCTACTCCAGGGGGTAGAACCCCTACTGGGAAACGAGTCTCCTCAGTTATTAGGCAGATTTTTTATTCTACAATTTTAGTAGTTTTTCAGGAGGTTTCGTTTTTCTAAAGTAGCTCACACCTCAATTAAGGTTGGCGACCACTGTTTTAAACACTGACATGGTCCCATGTGATGCTACAACTAATCAGTCCCCCCCCTCCCCTGACAGCATGTGGGGAAGGGGGGGGTTAAATAATAAGACTAGGGTAGGAGGAGGAGAGGGAGAGCAAAAAACAGAGACTTTTTACAGGGGGGGGTGGTTTATAAAACAGGGATCTTTTTTTACTACTAAGGGGGTATGGGGGGATACGGTTATTAGGATTTATGACCACTGGGGGGGGGGGGGCTATTGCCAAGGGATCGGCATGAGTTCAAATCCTGACGCCGGAAGACCGGCACCACTGAAAATCCCGATCGGTTTGTGCACTCACTATCCCTAACCCTCCCCCCCCAACCCTATCCCTCCCTTAGGGGTGCCTAACCCTAGCCTCCCCCATAGTGCTTAAACCTAACCCCCTGTCCCCACAGCCTAAACCTAACCCTCCCAGGGGGGGGGGCGCTAACCCCAATCACCCCTTCCCCTAGCCTAACCCTAACTCTCCCAGTGGGGTGCCTAACCCTAAGTCCGTCTGTCCCCTGACTCCATACCCCCCCCTCGGTAGCCCCTAACCTAACCCTCCCCCCCTCCCCCCCCGCCTTACCTTTGTTCGGTACGGCGGGTGTCGGGCTCCCGGCATAGGGATAATGCTAGGCGTCAGGATTTCAACGCATAGCATTTGTCCCGTCGGGAATGCACAGTCGAGAAGCCGGCGGTCGGCATTTCGACCATCCGCTTCCTGATGCATACCATTGCCAATGGGGGGGTGGGAAGTTATTTTATAATGGGGGCCTATGTACATAGGGTGGTGCGAGACCCATAGGCATATTTGTTTTTTCAATAAAATATTTTACATTACTTTTCAAACTATATTAAATGTAAAAAAAGCAAAAAAAAAAACCACACAATATCTGACCTGTTTTGCCGGGAAAGGAATAGTCAGTTAAGTGGTTAAAAACACAACCTAGAGAGACTAACAAACCCTATGCTGTTCATTCCCTGTTTTCCCTTCTAAGTAGATGAATGTTGCCAAATGCCACTAATGTACTTTCAGGTTACTATCATGTCATACTGCAAATATCACATTTCCACCTGTTTGTGCAATTGGAAGCTTTTTCTCTTCACTATTAAGTACACACCAATGTTTCCTACTGAATGTATTAAAGTTTAGTGTTGCTAAAACTCCTCTACCTCAACATCCTCTACATGTAAAAACATCTGCTATTTTTGTTCCTTTCTTCAATTGGAAATAAAATTTAAAAATAAATAAAAACAGGACACCCATGTCAAAGATTTTTCATGCGATAACATATATACCCCAAATAAAAGTAAGACAATTCTAGGAAACTATCCTCACTGGCTGTTAAATAAAAAAAAAAAAGGAGAAAACCAAAGACACAACGGCAATAACCAAGAGCTAGAGACAAAAGTCTTAGGAAAGGAGTTGGCTTGAGCCATATATGTCTCAGCTGTGTCTTACTCATATGTAGCACTATCAGACCAGATTAAGCAACATATTGCGCTCCTAGAGCAGAAAGGTCTCCATCTTTTATACAAATGAAAAACAAAACAAATAAAAGAAAAAACACACCGACATTGGCGTAAAGTTACATTTTAATTCAACCTCCTCAAGTCCAGATCAACTGTTCCTAGAACTCCATCCAAAAGGAAGGGCCAATGCTAGTCTTGGAAAAGAGACTCAATAAATAAAAAAATAAAATAATTAAAAAAAAAAAACTTGGCACCAAAAATGTAAAGAGAAAAACACAATGAAATGAAAACTGGAATGTGCCATATTCCAATATGCCCAGCAATTAATTACCAATTTGGCAACACTTAAAAAAATCGCATGAAGTAATGAGAGTGTACATGCGACCAAGTGAAAGAGGGCCAAGAAAAATAAGGTTAAAGCCCTTTCTTATGCAGAAAATACTTGTTCAGCTAACTTTACTATTAAAAGTACCAATTTTTGTTTGCTCCCTGTCTACTGGTGCCTCTCAAAGAAATTATTAAACAATTTCCTCAATGACAGACTAAATTCTTCTTCCAAAAAAAAATAGTAAACTTACTAAAAAAAAAAAAAAAAAAAAAAAATTTACATCTGTTTTGATGTAGGCTTCACTATATTATGTCACACAGGACGCATACTTTTGGGAAAATGATAAAATGTAAGATTTTGTTTTAAACATTCAAGAAAACATGATCAGTCCATTAGTAGAAGCATCATGATAGCCGTTCTCTTCAAGTACAATTTGTTTAATAAATTACCTTGGTCATAAGGATCTGTCTAGTCTGCACATGAATAAGGTGAACATTGCCATTTTTTTCTCCAACCAACATAAACTGGCCTTCATGGCACAGGCCAACAACATCTACTTCAGTATCTATAAAAGTTGAAATGATTAATAACACAAATAGCACAACAATATAATGAAAGAAAATCTCAGTTGCTGTGTGCATA
This sequence comes from Taudactylus pleione, assembly GCA_031769625.1. Classification (NCBI taxonomy): domain Eukaryota; kingdom Metazoa; phylum Chordata; class Amphibia; order Anura; family Myobatrachidae; genus Taudactylus; species Taudactylus pleione. The sequence goes on along the minus strand of JAUIMM010000478.1, from coordinate 3,594,850 downwards.
AAAGTCATTAGTTGCTAAAATAGAATTCCTTTAATAGTGCACATATTGCTTCTATATAAAAAGAATACAGTTCTCTATAATGATTAATACGTAATTAAACACATAAGTCTACACATAAAAATTACCGGACTGTTCAGTGCAGCTTTGTTATGAAGTGTGACTAGCCATTCCTATGCAATCCATTGATAATAATAAGAGTCACACCAAACAGCCAAAAGATAATGGGCCAAATTCAGCAAGTCGTGATAAGCCACTATTCGGTGAAAAACAGCTTCTCGTGCGAAAAAATATTTATTGGGCAATCCTATTAGCCGCAGTTTTCGGAGGTGCGAATTCAACATAAGAAAAAGTAGCAAAAAGAAAAAAATGTCACCACCTCCTGAGCAGGTGATTAGTTAAAAATGTCGGGACTTGCTTCAGAACGACTGGGACACCCTCCTTAATGACTAATAAGGCAAAAATTATTTTTAATTAGCTTCATTTGGCCAATATTGACATGTCAGTTTTGGGGTGAAAAAGTGCAAAGTGCAGGAAAATGGGTTAATTGATGTGGGATAGGTATATGGGGATGCTATATGAGTGGGGCAGGTGTTTTTAAGATTGCAGGTGGGTGTAAAGCTGGGTACACACTTAACGATGTGTACCCAGCCTGATGTCTTGTGCGGTGGGACTCGGCGTGGGTGCCGGCATCGGAAAGTGCATACACACTTGCAAGTGAAGGAGCAACACCGGAGACCATGCTGCATTCAGCAGCATGGCCCCCGCTGACGATATCGATCGCCTGACCTGCATGCAGGTCCAACGGGCGATGTCACTGAAGTTGTGCGGGAGTGTGCATCATCAGCGACATAGCAGGTACACATTGGCAGATGTGCCAGATATGTTGTCCGATCTGACGAATCGGACGACATATCGTCTAGTGTGTACCCGGCATTAGAGGCATATTTTTTAAGTTTTTAACATGTGCCTTTAAATGACACAATTATATACTTATAGGCATTTTATACACCCCCAATTTAAAAAACATTTATTTTGCACAAAAAACAACTCAAATTTCTATCATTATTTGCCTATTTTAGAAACATGCATTTGACACAATTTAGGAACCAAAAGTACTTTTATTAGGGCCACGAATACTCTTCTATATTGTTATCCTATATCAGTTTGTTATTTTGGGGGGTACAGCCAGATTTCCCCATTTTCACCTATACTATTCACAGGTGACACCACAAAGAATTTTCGCATGAATTGAATAGTGCGAAAAACAGGAGTGCGCATATACGAAATAAGCAAAATTATCGCACGAAGCATCAGATAACTTAACGCGCGAACATGTATTGCTTTATCACGGCTAACTGAATTCCCCCTAATGTGGTAAATTGATGACAATGTAGTGTGGGGGAAAATATGTGGCATTATTTGACTGAGAATGTGTATTATGCCATAGCTTCAGGAATTTGCAATACAATTCTCCTAAATGTAGTTAAATAAAAAATGTAGTTTAGGTCAGTATGGGTGTTAAGTAATATAACCCCAGTCTCGTCATTGATGACCTTCATCTAACTTTAACAAGATGTAGGAGCTCCCGACTCTAACTTTATGTTCTCCCTGTCAGAATTTGGAGAATTCTGACAAGTCACAATTTTGCAACACAATCCAAGCAATGTAGAAGCGGCTTAGAAAACCATTTCTGATTGTACAGAGAGAAAATAAATGTACCTTACCCAGGAATCATTTACCAATAAAATTACCACCAGTCATTCAACCAATCCCTATCCAGTGAGTCTTTAATAATGCCAAAAAATGGACAGACTTCAATATTATTTCCATTAATCCTAATCTTAGACAAACATCAGGCTCACCACTAGAGCATAATTGTATTACACAATCTCAAGTGTCACAAATATTAACCTACTGCCACAAAAGGCTGGGAGTCCTTAATTTATATAAAATAAATAAATAAATACTACAGGGCAGAAAAAGGTCTCCTAGTCAGTGTGGACTTGCACACCTTTCTTGATTGAACAGAATCCTATTCGATAGCTCCACATGATGTACACTCTAACTGCCCCATAACCAAACATTCTTTAGTGGTTTGAAAATAGAAGGTTTAAAGCTAATCTAATATCTGTTGCCACAACCCCCCCCCCCCCCCCCCCCCCATCCTTTCCCATCCATACTGGCATATTCCACACCCAAAATCTAAAACAAGTGATATCTAAATGTTGACTTCCGAAAGCTTTTTTTTTTTTTTTTTTTTAGAACCAGTGGCTACAAAGCCAATGGATTTTGCCCTTTATTTCCATACTATGTACTAATTGATGTGTATTTAGCATAAATAACCAGGAAAGGTCTGTACTCTAAAAAACAGCTCTATTCTTAGAACACAGTTATTCAGTGTTGTTATATACCTTCTAGATACAGCCTAGCATTGATATTTAATCTTCAAACTGGTTACTTTGCCCCAAAATTTTGACTCACCAAACTGTAGCTGAAGCTGAATAGACTGGCAAATGCTGTCAAGAAGACATACAGATTTGTCTACAACAATAATACATCCTTCCGTTGAATTGCAGGCAAAAAGTTTTGGATTAAATGACACCTTAAATAAAAACAAAAGAATGCATTCATTATAGTTGATAAAAAAAAATATATTACAAGGCAAGTTACACTTAAATGTTGTTATAGTGAAACATATTACAAGATCGACCAGTAAAGATAAAATAAAACCTCACGCTTTTTCGAAAAAAAAAAAGATAAAAGGCTTATCATGCCAATTTGTACGATGGTGTGTGTCTTTAAGAAGTTATTTATAAATGTATTCTGAATTCGCTATAGACAAGTTTTAGTGACCTTCATAGGCTAAGAGTGATTGGAATGTACCGAAGATGATAATGTATGTCTGCTCCCATGCTTTCTCCCTTGACTGCCTAAGTATTTGGTCTTCACTCCTCCAAATATAGATAACATAATGAATACTAACAAAGAGTGGTTATATTGAAATATGCCTAGAAAAACTGCTTATGTTGCAATGTGAGATTACTATGCTTATAAGACTGTATGACAGTGCAATTATAGCCAGAGAAATCTTAGAACACAGAAACTGCTGGTCATGTGTTGATTTTCTCTCCAGAGTACTCTGTCCAAGGGGTTCTGACACACAAAGAGCTCAGGCCTGGTGATCGGCCACAGAAGGTTTATTTTGAATCTGTGAACATGGTTCTTGTGCCTAAATTTTCACCAACTCCTGAGCAGGTGATGAGTTGGGGGAAGATTCCTATTTCAACTTAAAAATATTAGGACTTGGTTCATAACCACTGGGACACCCTCCTTAATGACTAATTTGGCAAAAAAAAATTATCTTAATTGGCCCAATAATGACATGTAATTTTTGGGTTTAAAGTGCAAAGTACAGGAAATGGGTTATTTCATGTGGGACAGGTATATGAGGGTTCTATATGACTGGGACAGGTGTTTTAAAGACTGCAGATGGGTTAGAGGCGTATTTTGAAGGTTTTTTTAAAAGTGTCTTTAAAATGACAATTAAATACTTCTAAGCATTTTTATGCACCCCCAATTTAAAAAGAATATTTATTTGCCAAAAAGCACTTGCTTTCTAACATTATTTGACTACTTTTGAAATATTAATAAAACAGCCAATTGGCACACACTTAAGAATCCAAATTACTTTAATTAGGGCCACTAATACACTTCTATATTATCTTACATCACTTTGAATTTTTAAGGGTACAGCCAGATTTGCCCATTTTAACCTATACTTATCGTGGGTAAAACCAGGAAGAATTTTTGCGTGAATGCCGCTTCGCAACTTTTGGAATTGAATTGAATTGCATGAAAAACAGGCGATTAGCGAAATTCGCATGCGAAGGATGAGAAACTTAGCGTGCAAAAAATTACAGCATTATTGCGGCTAATTGATTTCCCACCTTTAAACAACGTTTTTTCAACATTGTAATAGCTTTGGATTGGAGAACACCAAAGGGAGAATTTATAAAGATGTCCCTTTTCTTAGAGCTAAGAGACATTCTGCAGGACATCCAACTCTGTAAGGTATGAGAGTCTCCAGAGAGATGTTAAGGAAACTCATCCCTCCAGCAATCACTGTTCCTCTGCATCACATCAGCCTAGAGCTGCTGCAATACATAATAGTTAGTGAGCAGTCTGTTGTTCGTATGCATAATTTTGGAAAACCACAAAATGTGATTTGAAAGGATGACGCATATATAAACACACTGGCAAAAGCGTCCTGAGATGGCATCAGGACTTTACGTAATCATTCTTACGTGGAGTTAGCAGTTACTTGACAAGGGACAACATGCTCAGCTTCTAGCTGACTATGGTGCAAGTGCTAATAAGAGAAACAAATGGCGCCAATGGGGTCATCATCACTTGATACATTTGCCCTAGTCTTTCTTTATTTATACATACACACACACACACACACACACAGCTGACAGGATGTCAGCAAAACTCAAAAAACACAACTCTAAACATTTCACAGTGGACATTTTCATAGGTCATTCTGCGCCTACATTCTTACAGACAGATTAAGTTATATCATATGCGTTTTGCATCAATCATGTAGAGGAGGGGACCAAGTGTATTATCTGCAACATGCAGGGGGGGATGCAAAATTATCTTTAAACTATGCTCTCAACAAAGAAGAAAAATACACAGATGAATGAACCAGATGAAATAACCTTTACAATCCCTTTTCCTCACATTGTACAAATACTGGATATGCATGCGTAAAACAGTCTATAAATTGGAAAAGTACATAGCCGTGAATTCAAATCCATTTGTTCCCAATTTTAGCAGGGAGAAGGCCTTGGACTCTCTCTACACTCCCATGGGAGGTTGTCCTCGTTCTCCATGTCAGGTTGAGTCTCCCATATCCAAAATGCTTGGGACCAGGAGTATTTTGGATAACGGAATATTCCGTATTTTGGAATATTTGCATATCATAAGGAAATATCTTGGGAATGAGGCCCAAATATACACACGGAATGCATTTATGTATTATATACACCTTATACACACAGCCTGCAGGTAATTTTATACAATATTTTCAATAATTTTGTGGCTCAAGCTAAGTTTGTGTACATACATGAAATGCATTTATGTTTCATATACACCTTATACACAGCCTGAAGGTAATTTTATACAAATATATTTAATAATTTGTGCCTTTGACAAAGTTTGTGTACATTGAGATAATGAAACCTTTCATTTTTGATGGTTCAGTCATGCCAAAATAATTCCGTATTTCGGAATATTTGGATATGGGAGACTCAACCTGTACTTCAAAACAAACGGAGGACATCCTCACCACAACTAAATCATGGACAATATAAGTATACAGTTCAGTATCTTAAGGATCAAAAAGTTCTTGTACACTAATGATGCCTCCCAGCTTTCTAAAATATACTACAGCATCAACACCTCCCTCTTCATTAAGCATGGAATGTTGTGACATTCTTGGGGCTCATTTCCACCAGTTCTCAACATTTGAATAACTACAGAAAGAATGTGCACTAATTCTGGATGTTTCTTATCAAATGCTAGAGCCAAGACTGATTATCCAGCCAGTTTGATGGCTAATAACAAAGTTCTCTTCAGACTTAAATGTTTGTTTTAGCTCACTGATGATCCAGCAGCAAGATTAATGTGTTATGTGCATATTTCTACTCATTTTGGGAGTACAGTTTCATGCCGAATGATATTTTTATCCTGGGCATTAATGGTGCGTACAGACAGGACGATCGACAACGATATCGTTGTTGCTCTCCCGGTTGTGCTGGACGATAGATATCGATCATCTAGCACACCAACGGCTATAGCGATCAACGATCGCAGGTCCCTATAGTAATCTGGTCGGCCTGTATTCACAGGCGATGGTCGATATCGACCATACGTGCCCACGCATCGCAGGTCACCAAAAAATGCACGATAGGAACGATAACGATATGATCGATATCATTAATTTTAATCGTAGTGTGTACGCACCATAAGTCTTCCTGCTCAATGTACAGCATTTGCTGCACGCAGATTAGTGGACTTCTCACTAATATCATAAAATATTAAACACAATGGGGTCAATCCAATTAGGTGCGAGTTGGCTTGTGCATGCTGTTTTTTATGGCAAACTTGTACTGCAGTTGCAATCCAATTCCAAACCCGCCTTGCTTTTCCAGAGGAAATTCACCTTTCTTTATGTGCAACCTCCTGAGGATGTAAAATGGTAAGGGAGAAAAATGTTGGGACACAGTGTAGAAGCTTCCGCCACCCAATGACTAATTTGAAAATTTCCAAATGCCTATTAGCTTAATTGGACCAATAATTACATGTCATCTTTGGGTGTTTCAAAACATTGGCTTCAAATTACACCATAACCAACTCAATTTTTTAAAATAGAAAATTATTGCTTTTTATCATTTTTTGTTTTTTAATTTAAAGTGGCCTTAAAATACCACATAATTACCTTTACTGTTTTTTGCATTTTTCATTTAGTTTGCAATTAAACGAAAAATCTTTGCTTTTCATTATTTTTTCTTTAAAAAATAAAATCAAAATCAGCTATTTGACACAATTTAAAGACTTCCAGTACTTTCCTTGTTGCCCACTAACACACTTCTATATGATCCTATCTCAGTTGTCACTTTTTTGGGGGGCCCAGGATGGTTTACCCACTTTTTCATGCCCTTCTCTCAATTTGCATGTTATAGAAAATTCACACACCCTCACTGAGAGTTGCGTGAATAGGCATTTCTAATTTGATCTTGCATTTATCAGTAATGCGCATTCATGAGATGTTTGCAAGTTTCATAAAACAAACTCTTTTGCAAACTCGCACCCAATTGGATTCATCACATTGTATTATTTTTAAAATAATTGTTTTGCTTTTATATACAACACAAACTTACTTTTCTAACTTTGGGGGCGATTCAATTCACCAGGAGTTGATTAGCACCAGGAGGGAGCTCCCGAAGCTATTCAATTCACTGCGATGCTTACTCCGATGGGATGTAGTTAAGACAGAGAATGTTGGTTCTCGCGACTTAACCTGGACGTTTATTCACGAGAGCCCGGCATTCTCGACTAAAGTGCCGGCCACGAGGCTGTTAGCGTAGCACTGAGCCGCTAAGCAGCCTCGCGGCCGGCACTATAGTTAGATTTCTCCTCGCACTCTCAGGATGGTGCGAGGAAAAATCACTAATAGGTCTAATCAGCTCCCTCCCGGCGCTATTCAATTCACGCTGTATTTTTTTTATTATTGATGTGAAGCATGCAATGTAATTATAGATAAAAACAAAAAACGCGCTAATATACAATTGTACCAAATATTTAATAATAGAATGATGTATAAAATATGCACATGTAAGACATAAAACACAAAAATAATATGCAGATAGAAATCTAAATATTAGACAATGGTAGATAAATGAGAATAACATGCAGTTGGAATGATGTCAGGAAAAGAGGGACATCACGTGGTTAGTAGGTCCCAATTTGATAGTCTTCGCTGACAATAATATAACAAGTGTATATTCCAAATCTTGGATCTAGGTTGGAGTAGAAAAATAGCAGTGGTAGCAAATAAAAGTCAGCACTTTGTAATTCATATGCACTTGAAAGCAATAGTTGAAACAAATATGAGATATGGTAAGAACTTACCTTTGTTATCTCTATTTCTACGAAGTCCATAGGGTTCCACAGGATACCTTGGGGTATAGGTGATGACGTCAGGCATCGGGCACCATAGAGTTATGTTTTCAGCCTCCCAGGATGCACCAGGGTCCACCTCCTATACCCCGCCCCAAGGCATCTCAGTTAGTTACCAAACCATAGGCCGGAGGAGGAGAAGGAAGAGAGAAAAAAGATCTGGACACACACAAGAATCACATTCTCTCCAGAGGGAGACGGAAAAACCGGTGACCAGAGTAAAGCCCAGCTGCAGCACAGGTGCGACAGGGCGGGAGTCCTGTGGAACCCTATGGATGTCGTAGAAATAGAGATAACAAAAGGTAAGTTCTTACCATATCTCATATTTTCTACTTCAGGGTCCATAGGGTATCCACATTATACCTTGGGGATGTCCCAAAGCAGTATCCTTCAAGGGTGGAGACGCTCCTGTGCTGAAAGGAGAATCCGCCGCCCGAAGGAAGCATCCTGAGAGGCAAAGGTGTCAAACGCGTTATACCTCACAAAGGTATGGACAGAGGACCACGTGGCAGCCTTGCAGATCTGGACTGCAGAGGCACCACGTCGAGCTGCCCACGAAGGACCACAGACCTAATGGAATGAGCCCTCACAGAGGATGGAAGCGGCAGGCCTTCATGAAGATAAGCTTCTGAAATGGCCATACGGATCCAAGCTGCCAAAGTTTGCTTTGAAGCAGGCCAACCCTTTTTACGGAAGCCATAGAGGACAAACAAGGCGTCCGACTTCCTAAACGAAGAAGTGCGGTCAACATAAATCCTTAAGGCCCGCACAACATCCAAAGTGGCCTCACCCACCGACAGGTCAGGTGAGTTAAAAGCCGGCAGAACGATTTCCTCGTTGATATGAAAACGGGAAACAACTTTGGGAAGAAAATCAGGACGAGTGCGCAGCACCGCCCTGTTCCCATGAAAAATCAAGAAAGTGGGTCTACAAGAGAGTGCCCCTAGATCAGAAACACGTCTGGCTGAAGCGATGGCCAGAAGGAAAATTGTTTTAGCTGTCAGCCATTTAAGATCCACTGAGCCCAGTAGTTGAAACGGCGGTCCCTGGAGAGCCCTCAGGACCACAGCTAAATCCCAAGGTGCCACCGGTGGAACAAATGGCGGCTGAATTCTAAGAACACCTTGCATAAAGGTGCGCACATCAGGGATTGTAGCAATCCTACAATGGAACCAGACAGACAGGGCAGACACCTGCACCTTCAAAGAAGCAAGGCGAAGCCCATGGTCTAGTCCCGCCTGTAGGAAGGCTAGCACTCTAGACAGACGGAACTCCCGAGGTGCATAACCTCTCGGTCCACACCATTGGAAGACCGTATGCCACACACGATGGTATATTCTTGCAGAAGACGGTTTCTGAGCTCTCAGCATAGTGCGTACTACAGAGCTGGAAAACCCCCTGGACCTTAACATGGCCGTCTCAACAGCCACACCGTCAAAGACAGCAGAGTTCGGTCTGGGTGAAGACAAGGACCCTGTGACAGTAGGTCCGGTCGTAGCGGCAACCGCAGAGGGATGTCCAAGGACAGACCCTGAAGGTCTGAGAACCAGTGCAGTCTGGGCCACGCGGGAGCTATCAATAGGAGCGTCCCCCTCCTTCCTATTTGAATTTCCGGATTACCCGTGGAAGAAGGGAAAACGGAGGAAAGATAGGCAAACCGGAACGTCCACCGGACGGACAGAGTATCCACCAGAGACGCCTTTTCGTCTCTTGTGCGAGACCCGTACACCCGCAACTTGTTGTGCCGTGACGCCATGAGGTCGATATCTGGAAGACCCCACCTGTCCACCAGAAGTTGAAAGACGTCCTGGTGCAGAGACCATTCCCCCGGATGAACGTCCTGGCGACTGAGAAAGTCGGCCTTCCAGTTGAGGACTCCCGGGATGAAGACTGCTGAAATGGCCGGGAGATTGAGCTCCGCCCAGATCAGGAAGCGGGACACCTCTACGAGTGCCGCCCGACTTCGGGTTCCTCCTTGCCGATTTATGTAGGCCACGGTGGTGGCATTGTCCGACTGGACCTGTCAGCAAACATCTTGCACATATTGAATATTTATATCATCTTGTTAAACCTTTGCATTTCCCCCGTTTTATTTATATACGTCTTGTCTATCTCTTCTAACATCATAAAGAGAGACATTAGTGTCAGAGATGACCTTCCTTGTAGGGAATGCATCTCCCTTGAATTATGTATATATGCATTACCCCTTTTATAGTTAAGCACGCCTTAATTAGTATTTAAACATATTGTGGTCCTAGGCACCTAAGAGGATTCACAGCATCACAGCATTATTTTGCCTGGCTTCTTGAGTGGAAAATTATTTCCATTGATTCATTCATATATGTATTGCCTGTTTTTTTGTTTGTGTAATTGTTTCTAGTTGCTCACCTTTTAATAATACGTTAGAATAAAAGTTAATTTTTAATTCGCTGATATCAGCCATATCTCCATACCTACTGTGTGCCCCCACAAAGAGTCCTTCTTTTCCTCTCTCTTGTGGTTTTTAAGAATGTTCCAAAGAGTTGATTTGGCCACACCTAATATTTTTGCAATCTCTCTGATGGGTTTGTTTTCATTTTTCAGCCTAAAGATGGCTTGCTTCACTGATCGTGACAGCTCTTTGGATCTCATAGAGAGTCGACAGCAACTGATTCCAAATGCAAATGTCACACCTAGAATCAACTTCAGACCTTTTACCTGCTTAATTGATAATGAAATAATGAGGGAATAGCCCACACCTGTCCATGAAATAGCTTTTGAGTTGATAGTCCCATTACTTTTGGCCCCTTAAAAAGTGGGAGGCACATATTGCAACTGTTGTAATTCCTACACCGTTCACCCGATTTGGATGCAATTACCCTCAAATTAAATCTGAAAGTCTGCAGTTAAAGCACATCTTGTTTGTTTCATTTCAAAACCATTGTGGTGGTGAATAGAGGCCAAAATCTGAAAATTCTGTCAATGTCCCAATATTTATGGACCTGACTGAATATTTATATGAAGAAGTTGTGTAATAGTTTCAATTTTGTTATATAATGTGTATCCGGGGTGTATGTCCTAAATGTGAACCCATATTGTAGTATGTCCTGTTTGATTTATACTACTGGATATAATCACGAAAATGACCACACAGACTGATTATTGTGATGTAATATTTTATTTTTTTATTTTTTTTTAATTACGGTTTGTTTTTTCTTGAAAATAAATAAAAAATTATTGAATCAAAAAAAAAAAATAAAAATGAATATGAGTCCTCTTCACCCTAGACATCCCTTCAGCGACAGAAGCCATTATGGTGCACAGTAAATCAGATTGGCCGACACGTACACCTACTACTAGCTGAGGCATAATCATACTACAGGTAGATCCTTCACCGTATCTTTAAAAAAAAAAGAGGCCTGGGGGTATATTTACGCATGCGGCCGGCATCTATTCTCCTTTTCGGCAGCGCTTGGGGGCTGCATGGTATGTCCGTAAGTGCTGGGCACGCCCCCAAGTATGATGAAAAGGGGACGCGTCTTATAGACACGCCCCCTTTTCATGACCACGCCCCCTTTTCGGGCGCGCACACAAGATTGCCCTCTCTAGCTCTGGCGCCCTGCCTGCCGCCGGAGCTAGAGTGAACACTATATGGGGACCTAGTTTCATCAATTCTGAAATCTAAAATGTAACCCCTGGTTACCAGTTGACTTATCCAAAAAGCCAGGTTGGATTGAATCCAAGTTTTTCCGAATAAGAGTAAGCGGCCTCCCACCAGAGGACGGGTCCCAGTCTCGTGACAGTTATGTGGATTAACCTGCTGGTTTAACAGCAGGGCGACGTGTGCAGAGGACAGCAGGTCCCCTGAAGGTACCTCTTTTGGGACCCCTAGGTATACCCCGGAAGGCCTGAAAGCTTCCCCTGCCTTGAGTCTGAAAGAAACTAAATCTAGGGGATTTTGGTGGTGTTACGGGGAAAGTAAGGACTTTTTCCTCCTGTGATCTGAGAAATAATTTTAGTTAATTCTGGACCAAACAGAAAACCTCCTTCAAAAAGGCAAAGCTTCTAAAGCATGCCTGGACTATGACTAAGAAATTTTGTATTAATTCACGGTGGATATAGAAGAAGGATATGATTTATCTCTAGGAGAGAGTACAGCTCCTTCCTTTTTTGCGCTTAGTCATTTAAAGGAGCTGAACAATTCATCAACTGTTTCAATGCAAAAAAAAATAAAAATCCAGACTCCTTGAAGTCCGCATTCACTTGCAAACAACCAATCTTTAGTACAACCATGTATGTTACTGCCTAGTTTCCTGAAAAACAGTGCAGTAAAGGTGCCTATATATACACAATGTTATAAGACCAACATATATCACCAGGCTAATACCCAAAAGTAATAATCCCAATTTAACTGCTTATCTGATAATAGACAGCCACCCCCCTGTAATTTGCAGAGTCTCAGCTAAGCAGAACTCCAGCAGCGCTCAACACAGGCCAAATAATGTTTGGCCGTGGCTCTGAAGCCCTGTGAGCCTGCTGTCACTCAAATACCTAGAGGGCATCCTGCTTCATTCAGGATGCCTGGTGTCATCCTAGGGGTTTACCTAGCTGCCAGAGTTTCCATCCAGAGAACCACAGAGCTCTGATGTTACAGTGGCTCAAAGTGATGACGTCACAGACAGCGTGCCTGCACGTGCAGCAGCTCTGCGTCCTGGGGTTGTTCAACAAGTATCCCTCTCCCACAAAAGCCGGCAGCATGTAACCTCAGCCGGCGGAGCCCCGGGAGGAACCTTCGGGTCATCTTGCGATGGTTGAAAGCGGCAGGTGCTGCGGAAGACCGGGGAAGTGGGGGCACATGCACCGCCACCTACAGCTGCTGCCACGCGAGTAATAACATGCCCGGCCAACCCTGCTTAAAAGCAGCGTGCCGAGAAGCAGAGAATACAGCAACAAGATCTTTTACATATAAAATGTATCAAGCTTACCTATTTGCCAGCGGCCCCTCAGATGTGCGTCTGGTATGGAGAGAGATCCAGGGACTGTGTAGTTTGGCGACTCTCCCAGGTGCAGTCCCCAGATGGATGAAAACGGAAGAAATACAATTCAAGGCAAAATCCTCAATATAATAACTTAATAAAATCAGATTCTGAATTCATAAACAAATTCTTATTGCTATCTAAAGTTATTACAGCTAGAATGATCACAGATTGCCCCATCCTGAATACATGGACAAAAAGATTCTGTAGGACACAAGTCTTATTTTAACCAATAGACACTGTATTTTTAAGTATGAGTTGATCTGGTCAAAATATGCCTTAAGGCAGTGTTATGAATCCCAAAGCTCGCTCTGTGTGAACCCCCTAGAACCCAGGCTAGCGAGGTCTTCCACCACTAACAGCCACCCGTTGTTCCCTTAGACCTGAAAATGATCACCGTTACTTAGGTGGCCGCCTGGTCTTAATACTCGGGGTAGTAGTGGTTCACACAAATATACTACGGGATCAGATGCTGAGGGGAACAGCAGGAATAGGTACAGTCAGTGTTTCAGCTTGGGAGCCTATAGTGCGGCAAGAGCCGTAAGAAGGAATTGTGTACAAGTGGTGCGGCTTTGAGAGCAGATGATGAGGCTTTGGAACCGGAGGTACGGCAGAAGCAGATAGCAGAAGTGAGTTGATGGTGCGGCTTTGAGAGCAGATAGTGTGGCTAAGGTGCCGATGGTGCGGCTTTGAGTTGGAAGCAGGAGTTGGTGTATATGAGATATGGCTATGAGAGCCGATGGTACGGCTAGGGAGCCGGAACACAAGTTTTTGTACTTGCGATGCGGCTTTGAGAGCCGTAGGCAGCACGGAAGCTGCTGGTGCGGCTGGTGAGCCAGTGGCAGAACGGAAGCTGCCTGTGCGGCTAGGGAGAAGACGGAGAGGCTTGGGAGCTGGTGGCAAGGCAATTCAGCTGGAGAACCAGAATACGATACCAACAGAATGCTGACCATGCAGCTGAGCCGAGAGAACCTACAGGAATTTTATAGTCGGCGAGGCAGCAAATGGCCAGCGTGCACAAATAGGAGGAGGAACCAATCACGCCGTGCTGTGGCTAACACATGACTTCCTGTGACGTGCAGATAGCCTAGCAACTGAGGGAACCAGAACAGCGTCATTAGAAGGTAAACTTCTAGAGGGAGACAAGTCATGACCGCGACTTGTAACAGGCAGGGCTTGACAAACTTTTGTAAAATCTAGGAGCCAGCTTAAAAGTTTAGGAGCCAGACCATTGTCCATGACCAAAATATATGAAAAAACATGTATAAACTACCAGACATGTCACTTATGCTATCAGATTCTGCAACATACCCATTTCTGTCCACAACTGATATTCTGCCACACAGTAGGGCCAAATTGATATTTTGCCACAGTATGCCCTAAATTAATTACAGCTTCCCATCCCAAAAAGACACTGGAGAAGTAGTACCCCAACCTTGGCAACACGTACTTGACAGCATCTTTCATGGGCAGAAGGGAGGAGACAGTCACACTGATTAAGAGTGGCGAGCAGGCATTCCCCCTCCTACGAAGGAGTGCAGCATTTTCTTTATTATTTTAATTAAAAAAAAAAAAAATGTACTTTATTACTATCTGGCTCTTAAAAGCCATGCTTTAAGGTTTCCTGAGTTGTAAGAGGTTTGGAATTTCATTCTCAACTGGTGAGAAACTTCAGGAAAAATGTAGCAATAAGTCCAGTAATAACAACTAATATATGTGGCAGGAGGGAACTGTAGTGAGTAGGAACAAACAAATGTCCATATCAGTGACAGATGAATGAGGTGAATCCAGATAGACTAAGAGTGAAGTGGATATCCTGGTATGCTGAATAGTGGCTGTGAGGGATATCCGGTAATGCTGTGATGATGGCTGCGCAGGAATGGGTTAACTGAGGAGACAGGTTCAGGCAGGAGTCCGTCTGGTGGAAGGTGCAGGGCTGATCCCAGCTGAGTGCGAGGCAAGGCAGAGCGGTGCAGGCTATGCAGGAAGCTGGAGGCTGACAAGGAGCTAGGGAAAGCACCAGCGCACAGGTCTATGGTACAAGTGCGCAGAAAACTCTCTCTCACAGCTGACACTGGCAACTACAGGGCGCTACAAACACTCTTAAGAACCCTGTAACGAAACGTGATAGGCCAGAGAGAGCAGGTGACCCACAGACGATTGGCCTATGTCACATGGCCAAATATAAGATGGTGGCGCCCAGACAGCCATGACGCGGAGACGCCACTAGATTCACCCTTGCCAGGTTGGCCCAATGCTGGCAAACCTCTGCGTACATGCAATGCCAGTCTCCACACGCCAGCTCCCCCACGCCACAGCGCTCTCACCAGTAAGGACCGCAAACCTCCACCCCGAGAAACCCTGGTCATGACAGTACCCCCTCCTTACGGGTGGCCCCACCTTCTAGGCTTTTCGGGATGAGCAAAGTGGTGTTTGATGATGAGTTTTGGAGCATGGACGTCCTCAGCTCTGGTCCAACAATGCTCTTCCGGACCATAGCCTCTCCAATGAAGCATGTATTGCAAATGACCAAGACTGATACGAGAATCCAGAATCTGAGACCCCTCAAAATCCACCCCCTTTTCAGTTTGGATCCTGGAGGGGTGAACAGAGAGAACACTGAGGAATTTATTGAGAACTAATGGTTTGAGCAGATATATGAAATGAATTAGGGATTTTTAGATAAGATGGGAGTTGAAGACGATAGGAGACTGGATTGATTATCTCTGTAATGGAGTATGGTCTAAAACCAGGGAGCGAACTTCATAGATGGTACCCTGAGGGGAAGATTGCGGGTAGAAAGCCATACTTTATCCCCGACCCGCACCTGAGGAACTTTTCTTCGCTTCCTATCAACCTGATCCTTGTACCGCAGGGAGGTTTTAACGAGAGCAGCCCGCACTTGAGCCCAAATCGAAGCAAAGTTCTGTTCAGTGGTATCCACAGCTGGTGCATCAAAGGCGGGTAAACTTTGGAACTCAGGGACCCTAGGATGAAGACCATACACGATGTAGAATGGAGTTTGGTTAGTAGAAGAGTGGTATGATGCGTTGTACACAAATTCGGCCCAGGGAAGGGACTCAGACCAGTTATCCTGGGATGAGGACAAAGATTCTCATGAAGGTCTCGAGGTCCTGGTTCGCCCTCTCGGTGGACCCATTACTTTGAGGGTGAAAGGCCGTGGAAAAGTTAAGTTTCACTTGCCGAACAGAGCAGAGGGCTCCCGAGAATTTTGCCACGAATTGGACACCCTGGTTTGAGATGATTTCTGAAGGAAGTCCATGAAGGCAAAATATATGGTGAACAAAATAAGTGAACCAAATCAGGTGCTGAGGGTAACTTCTCTAGCGGAATGTAATGGGCCATCTTTGAGGAACAATCCACTACAACCCAGATGGTGGTATATCCATTAGAATTTGGCAGGTCTGTCACAAAATCCATGGACAGATGTATCCACAGACGAGATGGTTCGGGAAGAGGCACCAATTCACCGGCTGGAGACTCATGGAGATTTATTTATGCTGGGCACACTGGGTACAAGACGAGATAAACTGTTACCTCGGCTTTCATCGATGGCCACCAGTAGGATCTCTTCAGGAACTCCGAGGTCTTACAAATGCCTGAATGACCTGCAAACCGAGAACAGTGGGCCCATTTCAGCAACTGTTTCCTCAACTCCGGGGCCACAAAGGTCTTTCTAACATGTGGTTGCAGTTGTATAGTTGCAAAAACCTTTGACTCCAACATGGGAGTATTCCACAGCGTTTCTGGACCACTGTCAGTGGACAATGACAGTGACAAGGCGTCGGCCTTCAGTTTGAGAGCCCCACAGCAATACGACAGGGTAAAACGAAAACGGGCAAAACATATTGTCCATCGGGCCAGACGAGGACTTACACAATGAATATTTTTTTAGGAAAAGAAGATTCCTATGGTCTGTAAAAACGGTGAAAGGGAACTTCGTGCCCTCTAGGAGGTACCGCCATTCCTCTAAGTCCAGTTTGACAGCGAATAGCTCCTGTTCATCTATGGCATAATTTCTTTTTTTTGGGAGAATTTCTTTGAGAAGAATCCACACGGACGAATCCGGTTATCCTCAAAGTGCTGGGAGAAGACAGCTTCCACTGCCTCAGACGAAGCATCCACTTCCAGTAAAAAAGGCCTGTTGACATCCAGTTATCTCAAAACTGGAGCCGTTATAAAGGCTTGCTTGGGAAGTTGAAAGGCTGACTCCGCCTCAGGAGGCCATAAAGCAGGGTTGGAACCTTTATGAGTTAGGGCTGTGATGGGAGCCATCAAAGAGGAGAATCCCTTAATAAAACGCAGATAATAATTGGAGAAACAGAGAAGTCTCTGGATGGCTTTCAAAGACGTGGACATGACCAATCTAAATTTGCTTGGACTTTTAGAGTCTGTCGAAGTCAGATAATTGGATATGATCGCTTGCAATTATTACCTGATGATTTAGTAGTCTATGGTCCGATGACGAATTGCGTGGACGCTACTCTGCGTCACCGCAATTCAGATACGCACAAATATATATTTATACCACTACCGAACTTGGTCAGAGTGTGGAAGACAGGTTTAATGTGTATGTCTGTGGGTGTTTGCATAAGTTTTGTGAAACTCCGCATACTGATACATTTTTAATTACTATCAGGATAGTAAACGTTTATACAATAATCAGGTGATCACAGGGTTAATGCTGGATAAGTAGAACATAAGTGAGTACAATGAGACTGTATAATTAAACTTACGGTTTATGACAACAGCAGAAGCTGTAACAGGAGCTTGATAACGGTAACTGCAAACAAATTACACTTTTCTAATATTAAGTAAAGCGACATAACAGGTGAGGCATGGAGCAGGAGACCATGGATCAAAAAGGACAGCACAGAGAGATTCAGGATACTAACAGTACAGAGTATTCACTAGGCACTCAGATCAGCATGCTTACACCAAGGCCATGAAGCTATAACTGACAAAGATGAAGGCCAAGCTGCCTTTTAACACTTGGACCAATTCCAAAACATCAATAAAGACCAACCCCCTGCAAATGAAATAAGTTACAGGTGTGCTGCTGCACATAGAGCAACTAGTGAAAAATCAAGAAATGAAACACCAGTTGCAGAATTCCTGTGCAGCCTAAAATCACATACACTGGTGTCCCAGTCTCTTAGCAATAACAGGGACCAGCATGAAAATTGGCTACTGACGCTGGCGATCAGATCTCATAGCAACCAGCTGGACCTGAGGAGGTATTGAAACGCCTCACTGGACACCGCGGCTTCTAGCAGATGAAATTAGTCTTACTGGCCGATTCAATTATCGGGGTTTACCCCTTGCATTAAGATACAGAGGTGGACTCTTCCTCGCAGCTTCAGGAGCTGCAAGGAAACGACCAAGATAAAAAGGCACCCTAATGGAGTTTAACGTGTGGGGAAACCCATTATGTCAGCATTTTATGCAAAATCAATGGGTTAGCACGCAAGAAAAAAAAAATTAGAGTTATGGTAGACTAATGGAGCATACACGGTCAGATTTGTCAGATGAACGATTTGAATTATGAACGATTTTTGACTGCATTAAAATGGATGGAATCGTCCAAATCTTACTGCAAAACACATCAGATGTCAGATATCGTTATCTGACCATCGGGAACGTGCATCGTTCAGACATGTCATATTTGCCTTCATATATGAATGATTTTTTTAAATAGTTACCTTTCAGAGCTTAAGAAAAATCTGACCGTGTGTATGCACCATTACCATTGATAACTTTTTCTTCAAGGTCCATAGGGTCCACAGGGATACCATGGGGATAATGTGGTTGGAGTGATCCAGGCACTAAACAGTTAAGCTTTCAGCTCCCAGGATGCCTCAGGTCCTCCTCCACATATGCCCCGCCCCCAGGCATTCAGTTCTGTAAACAAGCCCAAGGCAGGAGAAGAAAGAACAATTGTACACCAGAAACACTCAGAAAATGAGGGAATTCCGTGCCCAAAAGCAAAATTACCCACAGCAGCTAGGTGCGTCAGGGTGGGTGCCCTGTGGACCCTATGGACCTCGAAGAAAACGTTATCAATGGTAAGTCTACCATAACGCTTATTTTCTTCAGGGTTCATAAGGATACCATGAGGATGTCCAAAAGCAGATCCCCTAACAGTGGGGACACTCCTGTGCAGAAAGGAGAACGTCGCCCAAAGGAAGCATCCTGAGAGGCAAAAGTATCAAAGGTGTAGAACCTAAGAAAGGTGTGGACAGAAGACCACGTGGCTGCCTTGCACAATTGTTCAGAAGAGGCACCACGACGAAACACCCACGATGGCCCCACAGACAGGGTAGAATGTGCTGTCACCGTGTTTGAGACAGGGAGATCAGCCTGTGTGTACACCTGAGAGATAGCCACACGTACCATCGAGCCAGAGTCTGTTTGTTAGCTGGCCATCCTCGTTTGTGAAAGAGCAGTTGATTTTCTAACAGAGTTTGTATGCTCCACATAGATACGGAGAGCACGAAGCACATCCAGGGAGGCTTCAACTACAGAAAGGTCTGAAGACTGAAAAGCTGGAACCACAATCTCTTCATTCACATGAAAGCGGGACACTACCTTAGGACAGTAACCCTCCCTTGTACGGAGAACAGCTCTACTCGGGTGAAAAAAAATCAAAAATGGAAAGAGACGACAGCGCTGCCAAATCAGAGAGACTGTGTGCAGAAAAGATAGCGAGGAGAAAATGTGTCTTTGCTGTCAATCATTTCAAATCTACAGAGTGCAGAGGTTCAAATGGGGGAGCTTGTAGCCCTTTGAGAACCAAAGACAATCCCATGGTGCTACTGGTGGGACAAAAGGAGGTTGAACTCAGAGAACCCCCTGAAAGAAAACTCTAACATCCGGTAAAGAAACAATCCTTCACTGGAACCAGACCGACAGCGCAGAAACCTGCACTCTCAAGGTGGCCAGACGGAGACCAAGGTCTAATGCAGCCTGGAGAAAAGCCAGTACCCAGGAAACCCTAAACACCTTAGGGTCATATTTTCTGTGGGAACACCATTTGGATATGGGAGATTCAACTGAATAGGTTTTGACTGTTTTTAATGTTGTTGGAGAGGTTTAAATTATTTGCATATTAAAATTTTATATAAAAAAACAAATGTAAAGTGTTTTTTTAGGTTTACAGTGCCCACAAACAAAACAAGATTCAATTACACAAAGATCATTGACTTTTTTTTACCACCACCACCACTAAAATAAAATAAAATAAAAGAACAGTGACCTGTGTGTTAATGAAACTTATTAGTCTACATTACACCAGGTTCTATAGGGTGCAATAAATACATATGCACATGTAAAGGTAACATTGTTGGTCTGCAGTGTTTTACCCAAAGTAGATTAGGGGGTGCATGTGTGGCCATAACATACCCAAGACGAGGTCTCTGATCTTGAAAAGAAACAAACAAAAAAAAAAACAAGGCGGGTGGAAGCCAGAAAAGAACTGCAAAATTGAAAAGAAGAATTACGAAAAAAGGAAATCTCCATGTAACCTAGGTATTCAACAGGTTCATTGGTGGTAACAGTGGGGGTCTGCGGCATACAATACATTTTGGGGATCTGCAGCATATACACACATTGGGGGTCAGCGACATATAAAACACACTGGTGGCCAGTGGCATACAAAACACATTGGTGGCCAGTGGCATGCAACACACATTGGTGGTCAACAGGGTATCACCAGGCAGGGATATATACTTACCAATACTCCAGAAGATACTTTATTGCGATGCAATGCCCCTGCTCCTTGCATCCACAATCCACACACAAAATGAAGGAGGGGATTGTCCAGGGAGTACCTGCCAAGTGACGCCCGCATTGTTCAGGTCGGAATGATACATCATTCGTCGTTTAGTAGTGCTTACACACTGCACAATCTGCAGCGAATCGTTAATGAGATTGACAAGTCTTCCTGCATGTACAAAAGATCTGAAGTTGCGACGAATGACGCCGCTGGAGCGTTCATAGTGCGTACACACTGGATGATTTGAACGATTTGTCGTTGCGATGCGTTGTAATCAGTCAAATTGTTCAAGATATTGTCTAGTTTCTGGATTTAAATATGAACTTGCATGAATCAAAGTTTAACACTTGCTCAAACTGATGTTGAAAGTATACGCTTGTAGCTTTCACAGGTTTTGGCAGACTGCCAATTTCCACTGGAATGCAAGAGTGTTCCCATTTTTAGGGATTGTGTGTGGCGCAGACGAAGTTTGATCCTTGGAAAAAAAACGAATAATAATCTCAAACTTCACCACCATGCCAAATTTGGAGAGGCTAGGTCCAAAACTTTGGCAGTGCATAAAAGACAAAGACAGACACGCTTTCTCACATATTATATAAATAAACATACATAGACACACAATGCTGAAGGAGCCTAGCACTC
Organism: Taudactylus pleione; assembly: GCA_031769625.1. Lineage (NCBI taxonomy): Eukaryota > Metazoa > Chordata > Amphibia > Anura > Myobatrachidae > Taudactylus > Taudactylus pleione. The sequence continues at coordinate 3,573,655 of JAUIMM010000478.1, read as the reverse complement.
CAAAGGCCAACATTCAAATCTGGGCGCCAAGATACAAAAATATAAACATAATGAAAATGGCACTCCTAAATAAAGTCAAACTCCAAACTGTTTATTTAAATATCCATACAATTTACAGCGACATTTCTGGCAGCTAAGTGCTCGAGAAAGTGCACTTAGCTACCCAAAACGTCGCTAAACATTGTATAGATTTGTAAAGAAACAGTTTGATCTTTTGAATTTATTTATGGATGGCGTTTTCAGTATACATCACTAATCAATTATTTATTTTTTTTAGAAATTCTTTATTTAAATTTTTAGGGCTCCCGGGGGGACTTAGGGTTACCACCGCCCCGGGAGGGTTAGGTGTAGGCTAGGGGAAGGGGGGGGTTAAGTTTAGGCACTTGGGGGGGGGGGTTAGGGTTAGGCACCCCTAAGGGAGGGTTAGGGAGGAGAATTAGGTTAGCGATACTTATCATAGGGATGATCAGGATTTTCACCCTTGCCAGGCTGCTGCTGTCGGGATTTGAACCGCCGGCCGTGCGTCCGGCGGTAATACCTACAGTGTTCTCCCCAGAAATTTTTTCCAGCTGGGTGGTATCCAAAAGTAGCCGGGTGGGGACCTTCGCAATTATGCACGCGCCGGGAAAAGGGGTATCTCCCAGACCAGTCCAGCCAGACATGTCTCAGGCTGCTCCCCCACTGGCTCTCAGTCAAAAGTGCCCATTATGATGTGGCCCCTGTATTTGTGCCCTTTATACAGTGCCCCCTGTAGTTTTCCCCTTTATGCAGTGCCCCCTGTAGTTTAGCTTTGCCCTTATGCAGTGCCCCCTGGCTGAAGTAGTGCCCCTATGTAGTGCCCGCAGACTGGCCCCTTATGCATTGCCCCCAGGCTGGCCCCTTTATGCAGTGCCCCCAGGCTTAAATAGTGCTTCCCCAGGCTGGCCCCTTTATGCAGTGCCCCCAGGCTTAAATAGTGCCCCCCAGGCTGGCCCCTTTATGCAGTGCCCCCAGACTGGTCCTGGTCCCAGCCCTTACCTTTACTTGCAGGCAGCTCAGCCACTCGCCGCAGCCTCGCGCTGAATGGATCTAACTAGATCCAGCAGGCGCAAGGGCAGGCTCCTCACGTCGCAGGTGACATAATGACGTAGTGCATCACTGGGAACGCTGGCCTCTGAAGTGATCGGAGGCTTCTTTTGCCTGTGGTCACTTCAGAGGCCAACGTTCCACAGTGGGGGACAGCGGGGAAAAGTGCAGCGCGGCAGGCTGTTTCTGCCGGTCGGTGCGCCCGCAGAAAACAGCCTGGGGAGAAAACTGTACCTACTACACCCGAAATACATCATCCATGTACATATAGAAATCTAACCTGCGACACCAATCCCAGACAGTAGGTGGTTAGGGGAACACCAGTGTAGTGGAACTACTGCTCTGGCTGCATTGTTCATATGTTTTAGGAGAGACTTCTTATATCTAGATAGAGGGATGGTTGTATGAGATAGTAACCAAAAATCGGGGTTTGCAGGGGCCGGATAACCTCCGATGCAAAGGCTACAGCTCCGGTCCAAAATTGTGAAATCAACGTGCAATCCCACCAAATATGGAACACTGTACCTTTTTCTCTTCCACACCTCCAGCAGAGCGGCGACACCCCAGGAGAATACTTCTGGATAATAGCTGGGCAGCGATACCACCTCGTTAAAACCTTGTATTGAGTTTCTATGACCTCCAGACTAGTGGAACATGTACTATCATATTGAAATACCTTGTTCCAATTAATCTGAATATCTTTAGTCTCTATATCCTTATCCCAAGCACTTTGAAAGGATGTCACTTAAGAAAAAGAAATAGCTAAAAGAATTCGGTAAATAGATGAGATTACATGTTGAGGAGTGTCATCGCTCGCACAGATAGATTAAAAGGAAGTTAGGGATCACCCTATATTATCCATTTCACCCAGAGAGAAAGCAAAATGGTGCGTTTGTAGGTAAAACTAGTGATCTTGCCTAGATAAGCCAGCTTCCTTGGACAGTGCGTCAAAGGACTTGAATATACCTCCAGAAACCCAACCACCTATTCTACTTAAACCAAAAGCAGACCATTTAGATGCCATATATCTCGATATACCCGGCTAAAAAGAGGATTGTATATTATAGGGGTAAGGGGGGACACCACCGAGGACACATCAGACTTTAACCTCAGCTTTTTAAATAATGTCAGAGTAGGCCCTACAGTTGGGTGATCTGTACACGGCAGTTTGGAGCACCACGGAGCAATTCTATACATTTTTTTTTTTTTTTTTTAAATATTTAAGCAAAAATCTGATAAGAACAGTCATTAAAAATATATACAAAAAAAAAAAAAAAAAATTATGCATTATGTACATATACCAGTTATACACAACCCCCCCACCCCCAAATAAAAGAAAGCAACTGGTTATTTTATTTTTTTGCAGCATCATTAGCCAGTCACATTATCTTTTGAGATGGCTGCAAGAGGAAAACTTACTTTTTCAGTTGAGGAGATTTTAAGTAAAGTGTCCACTTGGTATAAGGATGTCCCACTTTCCTGCCGCGAATCAATGTTCAAACGGCAACTCCCGGTATCATCATTTGCTAAAAGCTCAATATCATTCCACATGTTGATGTGTTGTTGATCTGTAACGTTATGATTAACATATTTATATATCTATAATGCTGTACAAGTAGAACTAAAATGGCAACAACAATAGACATTATACTCTCGGACGGCAATTCTATGAATTAAACATACATTCTTTAAGACTATATTTGATGTGCTTTTAGGCTGACAGACCAGGAAAAAAATTAAACTTACAGGACCTGTGCACATGCACATAAATCCTGACAAGCATTTGAGTCAACTGCAATAATTCATGTAATGTTCTCAAGTGCTAATGCTCAGCATAATATAGTGGAGATATATAGAACCACTTATTAACTAGCCGTGGGGGGGCGCGGCATCAGGCACCAAGAGTCGACTGGCCTATAGAGACCAACAGAAATGCCTAATGCACGGAGCCTCCCCCATAAGAAATATGATCCCTTGGGGGCTCCCCCTCCACTCCTCCTTGACCTCCCTGGCACTGAAGGCAAGCACTGCAGAGACAACCTCTTCCTCTCCTGCCCAGAGCCCACCAAACAATAACAGATTGCCGCCTCCTACATAATAGTAATAATGCAGAAAACAGGATACTTACCGATAAATCCCTTTCTCCGATTCCATAAGGAACACTGGAGACCATAGACAGTAGGGATATAGATGGTGCTAAGTGGGAGCTGGCACTTTAAATTTTTAAGAAGTGCGACTAGCTCCTCTCCCGTTATATCACCCTACAAACCCAGTCTTAGAAAACTGGGCCCGAGGGGAGCTGAGAAAAAACAAACGGAAGAGGAGGAGGAGAAGAAAGTACACAGAACATATGAAAAGGTTGAAATAACAGACATCAAAACAGTTCTCTAACAGTCATAATATAAAATGACCCCAACCCTGGCAGGAAGGAACAGCGCAGGGTGGAATCGGAGAAAGGGATTTAATCGGTAAGTACCGAAATCCTGTTTTCTCCTTCATCCACTAGGGGACACTGGAGACCATAGACAGTGGGGACGTCCCAGAGCTCCCATTACGGGGGGAAAAGCGCCGAGAACCCTGCAAAACAGACCGGCCATACTGCACTGCAGAGGCCGCACACATGTCAAATCTATAAAAAATATATATATATAAAAAAAAAAAAAAAAAAGGAATGTCGGCCAAACCAAGTAGCCGCTCGGCAAAGTAACTCCATGGAAAAACCTCACGAGTAGACGCCCATGAGAAACCTACGGAGCGAGGGGAATGCGCTGTAATAGAAAGCGGAGGCTCCCTAGATGAAGCCATATATGCCTGATAGACGAATCCAGTGGGCCAGTGACTGTTTGGAAGCTGGCCAACCAGGACGAGTAGCACCATACAAAACAAATAGTTTGTTATACATATGGCTGCAGTCCCTACCACATAAATACGAAGAGCCCTAACATCCTGACGAAGGAGAGTGTCATGGAAGAACAGTTACCACAATAGGTAGGTTGATGTGGAAAGCTGAAACCCCTTTTGACAGAAATCCATTCTTGTACGGAGTTCCGCGCTATCCTCATAAAATATCAAGTATGGAGGACGATAGGATAGAGCTCCCAGACCAGACACACTCCTGGCTGATGCCAGTGTGAGAAGTGTTACCTTCCATGAAAGGTATTTTAACTCCACCAACCGCAAAAGGTTGAACAGAGAACACTGTAAGAAAGAAAGGAACAAAGGGTGGTTGCAACAGAAATCACACCCTGTAGAAAAGTCTGAACCTCCGGTATTCAAGACGCACTTCTTCTGGAAGAAAAACAGTCAGAGCTGAAATTTGAACCTTCAGCGAACCCAACCGCAGACCGGTTGAGAAACCTGCTTGCAAAAAAAAAAAACAACAGAAATCTGGCTAGGTTGAATTCTGTAGGAGGAGCCCCTCCACATTCACATCATAAAACAAAAGTCTTCCAATTATGGTGGTAATGTCTAGAAGTACCTTCCTTACTAGTGCTAAACATAGTAGGGCTTACCCTGGATGGGATCCCTGTACATCTGAAAATGTCCCTTTTAAAGAGCCACACTATCAAACGTAGCCCTTGGATGCACGTCCTACCGGCTGAGGTATTCGGTTTCTCAATTTGCTTCACCTGGAATGAAGATTGTCATTGCAAACTTTTCCGCCGGGGTTAGAATCCGGCTTACTTCTAAAAAAAGCCGGACGTCTGGATACGCCGTGATTAATGTACGCCACTGTTGTGGCATTGTCTGACTGGACCCTGACTGCAGGGCTCCGCAACAGGTGATCTGCTGTCTGAATAGCGTAGACAACTGCCCGCAATTCCAATATGTTTATCAGCAGACTCGCTTCCAGTGATATCCAGTGGCCTTAGAAGTACTGTACTTGAAATAATGCTTCACATCCTCTTAGACTCACGTCTGTGGTGAGAAGAGTACCATCCCCCACTCCGAATCTCCTTTCCCTCCTGTAGGAATATCAAGTTCAACCACCAGAGAAGGGGTATCCGAGTTCTGGGACTTAACTTTACCCGTTGGTGAAGGAAAAGATGAGTTCCTGTTCACTGAGAAAGGACTAGCTGAAAAATCATGGAGAAATCCACCTTAAGGAAAAAGGCCTTTAATGCCTTGACCCAAACATGCACCAATACCAGACGATGTCGAAGGACTGTCCTCACCATCTCCAGAATGAAAGTTGCTTTTTCCTGATGAAGGAACACTCTCTGACATCAGGTGTCCAAGTTGCGCCGTTACAGATGAGACTTGGGAAAACTCAGAAACCACCCTACAATGAGACGGCTGTGAGTCACTGTGACGTTCTGCAGTAATTGGACCCTGTAATGGGCCTTCAGCAGAAGATAGTCTAGGTAAGGGATAATAGTGATCCCTTGCTTCTGAAGGATAGTCATCATGACAGCCATGACCTTTGTGAATAACCTGGTGACCAATAATAAGCCAAAGAGTAAGCCTCGAGTCTGGAATTGAGAGTTCCGAAAAAATAATCTCAGAAATGCCTGGTGAGGCTACCGTAAAGGGATGTGAAGAAAGTCGTCCTTGATATCTCTGGATATCAAGGACGCTGTTCTCTAGTCCCCAACTGAAGGGCCTCTATGTTGAACTTGAAAATTCTTAGCAATAGAATGAGATTCTACAAGTTCAGAGTAGGTCTGAACGAGCCATAAGGCCTCGGAATCACGAAAAGACTGGAGTAAAAAACTTGTCCGGTCTGATGTCTGGAAACCTGGACTCTTGTGGATAGAAGCTAGTTTATAGTTTGCTGTAAAGCTATACTCCTGTCGGAAACTGGTAAACCTGTGGTAAAAAGTCAAGCTTGTATCCTCGAGTGATGAGATCCCAGACCCAATCATCCATACAAGATTCCGTCCATACTACTCTGAAATCCTGAAGTCTCGCTCCCACTCTGGGGACCCCCAGGTGAGAGGAAAGCCCATCCTGCACTAGGCTCAGTAGTGGACTTAACCTCATGTTGAGATGTTATTGTGACTCTACCCTAACCTCCGGTACCACGGGGAGTTGATGGACCAGTGAACAACCCAGAACACTAAAGGACCGAAATTAGGGTCCTGTATAATTATTAACATTTATTTACATGGCGCCACATGTGTTCAGCAGCACCTTACAAAGTATATTAACAAATAAGTAACCAGCAACTTACAAAACAATACACGGACAAGGATAATAAACATTGCTATATTAGCAACCTTTACACCCACATAAGCAGCCAAATGTTAATTGCCCTAGTGGGGAGTAAGAGATAAATTAAAATACAGTAGGGAGAAGTACAAGAGTGTAGAGGACCCTGCTCAAAAGAGCTTACATTCTGAAATTGAGTGGCAGACAAACAGATGTGACACAGATGGGGTAGGCAGGAAGATGTAGCAGCAAGTTAGGATGACAGCTGGAAGTCTTTAATGAAGTAGTGGGTCTTAACAGCTCATTTGAATGATTGTAGAGAGGTGCAGAGTCTGATGGGGAGAGGGAGCTAGTTCCAAAGGTGGGGAGCAGTGCGGGCAAAATCTGGGAGGAAGTAATCAATTGGCATGAAAGGCAGCGTGTATGAAGTGAACGAAGAGGGCGGACAGAAGAGTGAAGGGAGATGAGATCAGAGATGTAAATAGGAGAGGAATGGGTGAGGGCTTTATAAGCTAGTGTGAGAACCTTGAATTGGGTTCTGAAAGGGAAGGGGAGCTAGCAGAGGGCTTGTAGGAGAAGGGAGGCAGATGTAGAGTGTTTGGAGAGGAAGATGAGCCAAGCAGCAGCAGTGAGCACAGACTGGAGAGGAGAGAGTTGGGATTTGGGGAGGCCAGATAGGAGGAGGTTACAGTAGTCCAATCTGGAAATTACTAGTGAATGTATGAGGGTTTTGGTGGCATCCTGGTTGAGAAAGGGTCTGATCTTGGAAATATTCTTGAGATAGAAACAACAGGACTGTGAGAGGTACTGAATATGTGGTTTGAAGTAGAGGGAAGAGTCCAGGATGACTCCAAGACAACACACTTTGGGACTAGATGAGATATTTCCTTATCAATAGATGGCATAACTAAGAACTTCTAGGGGAAGAAGCCACAGACGAAATATAAGAGGATATAACCCCATCCATGTATCTAGATTCACTGCAAGGATAAAAACACGATCCGCGAACAGCTTTCTTCGATTCTGCACTTACCTTCATGTAGACTACGACAGGACGCAGTATCACACTTGCAGCTGTACAAATGGACTTGAGAGTATACTTCAAACTACTGTCCGACGTGTCTCCAGGAAGCGGTAGTGTCGACTACTTAAACAGCCACTAAACCGATGATCTACTGTAGTGGGATTCTCACAATATAAACTGCTATGCATAAAAAAAATAAAAACCGCCGGGACATCTGAAATTTGTTTATCCAGACATTCCCAAGCTGACAACAGAACATAATCCAGCTTTAATGAAACTGGAAATGCAATAGCATGTCTTATTTCTTTAGAAAGAAAAACTGTGGGGCAAAACTAGTGTCCTCCACCTGTATATGCCATACCTGGCAGATTGCAGAAAATAAATCTATTCGAGTCTCCTATACAGTATATAAGGCAATGTAATTACCCCTGCAACACCAGGGTATCTGACACTGATCAGTGGTACGGGAAAAAGCCCTAGTTTTGAGATTACAAGGCCTCCATGCCTCTTAACCTGGAAGCCCCTCTATTTCCGAGAAGCCTCCATCATTTATATCTTATGCTGACGGTATTAGCTCCTTAACAGCAGCTTATTTCTTATGCCGTCAGCCAATTACCCAAATCTCAATTTGCTTTGTTAGTGTAACCTGCGCCATCCAAGACGGCAGATCTGACATCCCTGAAGTTTGTTTTTGATGCAATTTTTAAAGGGAGAACACACAAACTCCACACAGCCAAAGCTGCAGTGGATTATCGAACCCCAGTGCTGCGACACAGCAACACCAACCTCTGCGCTACACAATAGGGAGTTAGATGTGCACAATATTTGCAGGTATGTAGAGACGCCTTAGAACCTCAAGAAACATACAGACCACACACACACACACACACACAACATTAAAGTGTAATGAAAAAGGTCAACAGAAGAAACTGGTATACAGAGAGACAGGAGAGAGCCACACCCGCCCTAATAGCACTCCTAGTGGTGCCAGAAAACGCCTGGAGGAAGTAACCAATGATACTTAAATGCTCTCCTGACCAGCCTAAACCCCACTGTGTACTTACAGTTCTGTTTAGGCTACCAGTTTCACTGTAGCAGTATAATGTATAATATATATATTAGGGGTGAGCGGGTTCGGATTTCTGAAATCCGAGCCCCCCCGATCCGAGGCCGGCTCGACTTTTCCCGCCTGACTCGGATCTGAAATCGAGGCAAAACGTCATCAACCCGCCTTCTGGATCTCGCGCGTTTTGGATCCTATATAAGGTACCCGCGTCGGCACCATTTTCTCACTCGGCTGTGGACAGTGAAGAGGGAGGGTGGGAGTTAGGGCTGGCTGGGCTGTGTAGTGTAGTGCAGAGTAGTGTTGTGCTGCGCTGTGCTGCTGTTATCCATAGGGGCTGTGTCTACTACTTCAAAGTCCATAGGGGCTGGCTGTGTTGTGCTGCTGTGGTCCATAGGGGCTGTGTCCACTACTTCAAAGTCCATAGGGGCTGGCTGGACTGTGTTGTGCAGTCAGTTGTCCATAGGGGCTGTGTCCACTCCAAAGTCCTGTGCAGTGTCCCAGTCCTAAAGGGGTGCTGTAGTGTTGTCCAGGGGGTGCTCTGTCCGTCAGGGGTGCTCCCCCCAAGTGCTAAAAAAAATAAATATTTTTTTGTGTTTCTGAATTGTGTGCGCAGTAGCCGCACGTGCATCAACAAAGTAGTGCCAAGCGTGCGCCTGTGTCATAAGTAAAGGGCAGGCTGGCTTGACCATTAAAGGGTGCTGTAACCCCCAAAGTACACTCCAAACCAAATAAAAAAATATTTTCTGTGTTTGTGACTTGTGTGCACTGTGGCTGCACGTGCATCAACAAAGGAGCAGTGCCAAGCGTGCGCCTGTGTCCCATAAGTAAAGAGCCGGCTGGCTCATTTCTTAAAGGGTGATGTAACCCACAAAGTGCACTACTCTCCAGCAAAAATAAAAAAATATTTTCTGTGTTTGTGTGCGCCTTAGCCGCACGTATATATCAATATAACATAAATGGAGGACCAAACTTTCTCCGATAAAAATAAAATAGGGAAAGATCAAGAACCACTTCCTCCTAGTGCTGTTGCTGCTGCTGGGAGTTGTTCATCATCCCAGAGAGGAAGTAGGAACACCACTACTTTTACTAAACAATTGACCCTCCAACAGTCCCTAGCGATGAGGATGAAGTGCGACAGCAGTCATCCTGAAGCAAAACGTATAACCGAGGCCTTGACTGCTATGTTGGTGTTAGACGTGCGTCCGGTATCTGCCATTAGTGCAGTGGGATTTAGACAATTGATGGAGGTAGTGTGTCCCCGGTTCCAAATCCCGTCTAGATTCCACCTGCATCCTCAAAGCAGCAGCGACAAGCGTGCGTCTGTCTGTTAAAGGGTGGTGTAACCCTCAAAGTGCTCCAAAAAATAAAACACTATTTTTTTTATGTGTTTGACTTGTGTGCGATGTAGCCGCACGTGCATCAACACAGTAGCAGCGTCAAGCGTGCGCCTGTGTCATAAGTCAAGGGCCGGTTTGGACATCTGGTCCGGACTGAAAGACGTGCCAACAATTTCTGACAAGTCTACTGTTACTGCATATGATACTGTCCTCAAAGCAGCAGCGACAAGCGTGCATCTGTCTGTTAAAGGGTGGTGTAACCCTCAAAGTGCGCTCCACAAACAATAAAAATATTCTTTTTTTTTTTCTGTGTTTGTGAAATGTGTGGGCTGTAGCCGCACCTGCATCCTTAAAGCAGCAGCGACAAGCGTGCGTCTGTCTGTTAAAGGATTACATCGGTGACAACATCCAAGTAGGCATGTCAGACAGTCCGTACCTGTACTGGCAGGAAAAAGAAGCAATTTGGAGGTCCCTGTACAAACTGGCTCTATTTTACCTGAGTTGCCCCCCCTCCAGTGTGTACTCCAAAAGAGTGTTTAGTGCAGCCGGGAACCTTGTCAGCGAAAGGCGTAGGAGGTTGCTTCCACAAAATGTGGAGAAGATGATGTTCATAAAATGAATTATCAACTCTTCCAGGGAGACCAGCCTCCTGAACGTACAGAGGGACCTGTGGTTGTGGATTCCAGCGGGGACGAATTAATACTCTGTGAGGATGAGGATGTACACAACACTGAAGAGGGTGAGGAATCGGTGGATGAGGACGACATCTTGCCTCCGTAGAGCCAGTTTGTGCAGGGACAGATTAATTGCCAGCTTGTTTTGTGGGGGCCCAAACGAACCAATCATTTCAGCCACAGTCGTGTGGCAGACCCTGGCGCTGAAATGTTTGGTTTGTTAAAGTGTGCATGTCCTGTTTATACAACATAAGGGTGTGTGGGAGGGCCCAAGGACAATTCCATCTTGCACCTCTTTTTTTTCTTTGAATTATGTACTGTTTGGGGCCTAGTTTTTCAAACTGCCATCCTGTCTGCCACTGCAGTGTCACTCCTAGATGGACCACGTGTTTGTGCCGCCCACTCGTATCTCTTAGCATAGTCATCCAGCTACCTCGGTGCAACCTTTTGGATATAAAAACACTATTGTGAGGTGTGAGATGTTCAGCGTAGACTGGAAATGAGTGGAAATTAAGGTTATTGAGGTTAATAATAGCATAGGAGCAGAAACACACACAAATTCTGTGATTTTAGCTGTTTTTAAAAAAAAAAAAATACAGATCCAAAACACAAAACCCAGAACCCAAAACACGGAAGGGTGGTTTTGGCAAAACCAATCCAGATCCAAAACACGAAGAAAGATCCAGATCCAAAACACGAAAAGTGGCCGGTGCACACCCCTAATATATATACACACACACACACAAATATACATACACACACACACACATCAGGCAGAGTCCCTCCGTGTAATGGCCGTCAACACCTTCCAGAGAAGTGCTGGGAGGAAGAAACAGGGTTCCGGAGCTAAGCTCCGCCCCCCTGCTATGGCACTTAAACTGTACTATAAGCATGCTAAAAATCTGGTTAGAGATGCCACGAAGTAAGTGGCAATGTCTTTTATTAAAATTCAGATAATAATGAGCATGTGTATGAGGCTGGCTGAACTAGCAGCACTACCAGGCCTGCAGCAGTGAATGGGTTACTGTTACACCCCACTCTTACATTAAAGCTGTGTGCTTAACGTGTTGAGCCACAGCTAATCTGCTGTTTTGCTGCTCCGTTAGTAGGAGCGGCCTGCTGCTGCTATACCACCTGTTTTAATAATAACCTGGCTACCCCGTTACTCGGGGAGCCAGGGACTACTTACAGAAGCTGCGGTGCTGCCGGTGGCGGTAGTGACTGATGGAGGCCGGTATGCGCGCTGCAAGCAGCGGCACGTGGAACCCACTGTAATGGAGATGGTGGTCTCAGCAGTTGGAGACCCCAGGTGAAGTGCGTGCACTTGCAAGCGGGTCCCCCCGGCAGCTCCATCTTTGCAGACAGGCAGTGCAGCTGCTGCCTGCCTGTCTGTCATCAATGTCTTCTATATTTAGCACAAAAGCACTTCTAACTAATTGCAAAACCCTGAGTATGAACCACATCCAGCTCCCCTCGGGCAAGAACTAAGACTGGGCTTGTAGGTAGATATAGAGGGGGAGGAGCTAGTCACACTTCTTAAAATTTAAAGTGCCAGCTTCTACTTAGCACTGTCTATATCCCCACTCTGTCTATGGTCTCCAGTGTCCCCCTAGTGGATGAAGAAGAAATCCCAGTTGCATATATTTGCAAACATATGGTGAGCCACTAAGGCATCTTACCATATGTTTGCAAATATACATATATAACGGAGATCACAGCATTGCTTTTATGTAGGAGAACCTCATTCGCTGGTCCTTTGCGGTGTGCTGGGAAATTCTGTGGGGGTTTTTTTCCTTTTTTAAGCTGGGGTCATACCTGCATTTTAGAAACATTGAATTTCTCAGGCTTATAAACAAAAATCTAAATCAGCATTTTCATGAGCAGTTTGGAGGAGTCTATTTATGAAAGATGTTAAGCAGACGTTTACAAATCTTTAACAATAACACTGTCCCCATAGTTCTCTTTAAGGTCATTGAAATGGTTCTATTTAATAAGCTCAGCTATTTTGAGCTTGTCTGTTAACATAAACCAAAGATGGCATTAGCCTATAGGAAAAGCACTAATAATACACCTCCCTTGTGGTCTCCCTTTCCTCCTATTACTACATTTTATGAGCATTCATTGTCTAATGATTACTAGGGCTAACTGAAGCAGGACAGAGGTATAGCTGCAATGCATTTTTCGGGACTTTGGTGTGTGTAAGCAGCTAGATCTGCTTGTGTATTTATTGTGGATCTGGGTTTTTGTGTACGTTTAGTATGGATCCCAGGTGGTTTAGTGAAAATTTGGTATGGATGCAGTTAGATCTGGGTGGATATGTGTGAATTTAGTGTAGACCCAGGAAAATCTGTAAGCGGGAAATTAAGTGTGGACTCCAGCTTCTACCCTCTTCCAGATACAAAACAGATACGGCCCTGACGGACTCTGAGTGAGGACTGCTGACCCGATTAGCACGCAGTCATCACCAGGCAGAGTAGCATAGGGAGTCTTTAGAGTAACAGAATGGCTCCCCAATGCTGCTCCTTCGCTGCATTACTGGCTGAAGATACCCTGCTGTAGCCGGAGGAATGACAGCCATGGGACACCAATCACAGCATTGGAACAAACCATTTATGGTTAGGAAACATTCAAATCTGACCATTGATGGAACAAACATTGAATATTGGAACCAAAACATTGACAGTTCCATCAGTTGATTCCATCCCTAGCGTGTGTAAGTCAAATTGTGCATGCACACTTGCAGAGCTTCCCCTCTAATGAAAGGCATGAGCTTTACTGCAATGAATACAATTTTTTTCCTAAAATTAAATAACTTTTCTACACTAACAGATTGCTGCTGCAAATTTCTCTAACAGAGATTCCCATTCACAGGAGTATACTCAAATTCTGCTTTTCTAAGTTACTATAAAATTTACTAAATTATTTAATCTACTTAAAAATATCACACAGAGGGGGAGATTTATTATTAGGGCACATATCGTGCCACTAAAGCTGTCCTGATTCACCTATTATCAAGATGTATTCAGTGTTCGCAAATACGCACTACAGCTCGTATTTTACCCGGGAATTGAAGGTGGGGACTCAAACAAAAACACGCTGGGTCCCTCAGGACGCGCTGTGACCAATCAGCTGCGCTGTCCTGCACTGTCAGTTTCATGCCCAATGGTAGAGGAAGGGGAGGAGTGTGAGTGTGATCTCCCACCCTGCCTTCACCCGCTGCTCCGCAGTCCGCACAGGATTTAGATTGTCATCATGCAGCCTGCTGTGTGTGACCGCGGGCTAAAAGTGCCAAAATGCGCCCTGCCTCCTTGGACGCTTCCTGGCACCCTGCTCAACCAACTGTCCTCGATGGGCCAGTGGTGTCCTGCTTCCCGGGCAACTCGGTCCCTCCCCGCTGTCAGCTCAATCCGTCTACCACACACTGATTGGACAGCACGCAATGTGAGTCACTCGCAGCTTACTTTGGAAGCCAGGGTTGGGTTTAGGGGTTTAGTCTGGAGCGCTTGTAGGGCACAAGGTTGTTGGTCTGGAGGTCACTCGAGGCACAGTTTGGCAAGCTCTGGGTTGGGCCATGGCAGGAGCTAGCAGGAGCAGAGAGGCAGCAGTGACTAGAAGATGCTGCGCAGCAGCCGGAGCATGCGGTTCGGTGCCGGAATCCCTGCTGTGCTGCTGTTGTATGGTGTACCTCTCCCTGCAGCAGCTGCTCACACCAGGCGCCAGCAGCTCCAACTTCAATGCAACCAGCGCCAAGTATGTGTGCTACATCTTCAGCACGGCTAGTGAACCCCTCTAGCAGCCCATGTTTTCCGGAATCAGTCATGCACAGGTGAGAAATCCTGAAACCATGAGCTGCTCGGGGGAGGTGGACACTGGGTGTGGGAGCAGCAGTTGCAGGCTAATAGGGGACAGGGTCTCTGTGCATGGTGCCTGCCCACAGTGTGGCTATAGGTGGGCAGAAATCAGTATGACTACTAGCCAACATGTATATAGAAGATGGCTAGTACAGTATGTATCTCTGCCACCCAGCAATATCTTTTAAGTGCAGACAGGAAATGAGTGCCATTAGGCCACACCACCTCCCTGAGACCACACCCCTTTCATACATTCCTTTGGCGCACGCAGGTGTGCCCTACTCCTCGATGATCAGCACCCTGCCCGAGATAGATCCTAGAGTAAACACTATGGAAATATGCCTGCGGAAAATGCCAGTGGTAGGTGGCGGGACAGGACGTGGCTTGGGGTGGCACAGAATGAGGCTGCAGCCTGCCATGGGCAGGAGGAGTATACACAGACATGAGTGTATATAGTGCCACTAGCATTAATACAGGTCAGTGGGAAGAAGCAGAGGGGTAGAGCTAGGGCACTATGTATGTTGTGTTTAAGAGGTTAATACATGCCTTTGCGGATTACAATGAGAGGGCTAGAGCTGGAACATTATATGTGCAATGTCAGTGTGGGTAATACAGGCCACTGGGCAGCAGCAGAGGAGTAGAGCTGGGGGTGTTTATATACACATGTGTAATGTCAATGGGGGTAGAACAAGAAAGTATATGTCTGAGGAAGTAGAGCCAGGGTGGTGTGTGTTTATAATATAAAGTCTGAGAGCATGTTGTGGATATGATGGCCATATTAATAATATGGGATGGTGTGATGGCATGTGTCAGTGATCTGAGGGGCATTAAATAATAAATATTGGGACCCAGAAACGATGAAGTAGGACCCCAAATTTTTTAAATGATGGGTCCCTGGGACCCGCATAATTTCCATCTCAGCGCAATCACTGTGTATTAATATCTCAGTTGCCAAAAAACACAGATGTATTAATACATCAGCTGCCAGAGGAGAGAAAACTTCCTCCTCCAGCAACTTCTGCAAGCCCCATCAACATCTCACCTGCTCGCAGGTCCCAATGCGTGAGAGCTCACTAAAATCTCAAGATCTCATTCATCAGTCTGGTCAGACAGCGTATGCTTCCTAACTCCTGATTGCCCTCCAACTCAGGCACCGCTGGACATCGAAAGCCCGATACCAAAAGTTGCTAGGCTACTGAATCAAATCCAGCAATATGATGACTATTAGCTTTCACAAATACAACAATTTCATGGTATAACCATCGATGGTACAACATTGATGGTACATGCGCACATTAGCTGAACAGCAAATAGCCATCAGAAAGCTGCATCCAAAGACTGGCAACTATTGAGTTACAACAATTGAATGGTTGCTAACCAGGGCCAGATCTTGGGGGTGTTCGACCAGTGCGGCCGAACAGGGGCGCCACCTCATAGAGGGCGCACCCCTCCCCAACATCCCGATTTCAACAGGACAGTCCCGCTGTTCCACCTGTGGGCTGAAGTGGCCCGCGGGTGGTCTGGTCGGGTGGTTGGGTACCCCCACCACCGCAGCTGTGCCAGACCCTGGTGGCTGAATGGATGCTGTGCAGCATCCATTCAGTGCCGAGAGAGGGCTAGGGGGAGCCCAGCTAGTGACGAGTGCAGTCACGCCCCCAAATAACATCACTGAAGGGGCATGGTCTATGGTAATTAGGCCACACCCCATTTTCAATCGCACGTGCGGTACACCCAGTCGGCACAGGGCGCAACTAACCATGGAGCCGGCCCTTTTGCTAACCATTAGTTTCCAATGTCCGCCCCTACATATACCAACTGGTAATCCTGCCTATATATGAAAAAATTATAAACTACAAAAGTGAACTTAGCATTTGGTTTTTTTAATAAAAGCTTGAATACGGTCACCGCCCTTATGACAACAACCATAGTGTATTCACAGACCATAGATAAAAGTGACTTGCACTACGGTAACTGTTATTATAAAATGATACAAGTGATTAACTGCACTAGAAGCAGTGCAAATGACACTCATCTACTTATGACTCACCTCCCGTACAGTGTATGAGCCGCACACACCGAGAAGCAGAACGGTATCCTCTTCTAGCCGGCCCTACCTGAAGATGAGATACGGGCAGCACACAGGGGAGTGACCCTTATACTGATGCACACAGGGGAGTGACCCTTATACTGATGCACACACGCGCCCTTGACCTCCGTCCTCCCTACTTACCACATCCACACTACGAGAAAGCCGCAGCAGACAGTTCGCGTTGCACTTGAATTTGGCGGGACTAAGCCAGTGACGTCGGTCGTGGATGTCTCCTGACGTCACGTTGTTTTCCCGGCATGCGCTTCAGCTACTTTCTTTCTTTGTGTCTCCTCATACGGGTCTCTGAGCCCCGCCCGCCTTGTTCGTAGTCGGCAGTTGCAGAGGCCTGTGTGCGTCTTTCGGGGCCTTGAAGTGCACCCAGCCAGCCGGGGAAGTCAGTCTGGACGCGTCGTCCTCGCCGCGGAGATGGCGGTAAGTACATAGAAGAAGAGAAAAAGACGGAGCCAGCGGCCGCCTCCGTTTCTGGGGGGGAAAAATGGCGCCGTGACACCGCCAGGACCGTCGCGGCCTAGGCGTGTGTGTATTTGTTCTACGTTGCTGCGGCCTGTGTGTGCCGCATTGGTAGTACTTGCGGTGTCCCGACAGCTCATCGGCTCCCACGTAGGTAACTACAGTAGACAACGTGTGGCCGCGGCGGCCTGTGTACTGTACACCCCTATGCGGCCTGTGCTTAGCGCCTCTCCTGTTCTGACACTGTACCTGGGGGTAGTCTCGGATGCATTTTGTAGGCACTGAGCATGCACCGGACCAGTCATAACTGCATAGCAACAACAGCGACACAATTGTATCCATTTAAATGGGAAACTAATATATTTGGCATTTAGCAGTATTGCAGAAAATTAAAATTATATCCATTCAGTTTAAATAGCCAAGATCTTCACACATCTTGAGCAGGAGCCGCAGCTCTGGTAACTTGGAAACACGGTGGTTCCAGATGTAGAATTGTGCTTTAAAAACATGGCTTGAGAGCAAATTTCTGATTTGTCTGTTCTATGGTACAAACCAACGTGATCAGTTTTGTAGGATGACCACATAGGACTGTTGTATATCTGTTTTTAGTGTATCTGCTTCATAGAAGTATCTGAACCATGTTAATTAGAAGGCAGTATGCCTGGCCACTATGCAGGTCCAGTTCTCTGAAAACCAAAATTTCCTGAGCTGGAAAAGTCTTATGGTGTGTACACAAGGTATGATTAAATTAACGATATTGATAATATAGTTATTGTTCATATCGTGCATTTTTCGGTGCCTCCAACCCACCAATGACCTGCGATGCGCGGGCACGTATGGACGATAGATATCGTCCATCGACCGTGCATGCAGGCCAACCTGGTCGATATCGACCAGGTTACTATAGGGAGATCGCTTGCCGCTAGCCGTCGTTGGTAGGTTGGTGGTGTGCTGGATGATCAATATTGATCAATACACTGCATTCCAGAAGTTGGTTAATATGGCAGCATCGCATCCCCTATAGAAACCTATGGGGGTTGCAGTTGCCAGTGGGAATGGAGGGGTCACAGCAGGTATCCGATATCTGCTGTGGACCCTCTGTCATACATTCGGGGGATACTAAATATTTGCGGTTACCCCCCGAAAACGGGTATTTTCGGAGAATAAGCTGCAAATATTTATTGATGAATGTAACCCTTAGTGTATTAAATTATATTTCAGATGGTTCAAAAAGGATAAATGGATTGGCATCATTCACTTGGACCAACAAGAAATATTAGAATGGATAGGATGAAAGCAAAACATTCGTACAATGATTAATAGACTATTTTATAATGAGTGACATAATGAAATGGGTACTTTATGTATTTGTGAGAGTAATGCTGGGTACACACTAGCCGTTGTGTACCCAGCTCAATATCGCCGGCTACGGGACCCAGTATGCAGCAAGTGCATACACACTTGCCGATGCCTTGATCCGATGGGTGGAGGGACGTGCCGTGCTGCATTCTGCAGCATGACATCGTTAGCGACATCCCCCGCAGACCCTGCAATAGGGCTGACGGGCGATGTCGTTAACGACCTGCGGGAGCGCATATATCGTGGTTAGACAATGTACACAATATGTCCGATCCTGGTATCGGACAACATATCAAGTGTGTACCCACCTTAACTCTACACCCTTGCAGGTATGCAAGGGTGGCATTAAAAGGGGATAGGTTAATGAGTGAACTTTGTATTTGGCAGTAAAAGTTTGCTTCTTTTTTTTTTCTTATTATTACTGTTTTTAGTCTAGTGATCCAGAGCGAGATGGTGGCTCCCCTGAGAGTTTGTCACCGACCCTAGAAAAGCGAATGGAACAACGTGACCCTTCAAAGTCCCCTAGGACTTATAAGCATTATTCAAGATCGCGTTCACGTTCAAGAGAGCATAAACGGAAGGCTGGTATGGTGGTCCTTTTGGTTGTTTACAACTTATTTATTTTTACATTGGGATCTTCAGATCTTTTATTTTTTTAAATGTTTTTTTTTCTACATACTTTTATATTTAAACACAACACTGTAAAAATGGATACTATTATAACTTTACTACATCATACATCTAGAGTTTGCAGTTATGCTTGTAACTTACAATGTTAATTTATATTTCCACAGATAATGATGGAAAGAAACACAGGAGTAGGAGCAGAAGCAAAGAGGTAATTAATATTTTGTAGTGTAACGTAACTGTTTTTGTGTATGTTATAGGAATTGTTTTTACTAAATGGTAAGTACGTGGCTATAATGTATTAAGTTTTCAAGATCCTTCACCATATTATTTTATATGGTGCACTTTTATTATTCAAAATGCTACTATTGCATTTCACGGCTTTAGCAGTATCTACATTTTAATTTTGAACTCTGCTGTTCATAGAACATACTGTTCATAAGCAGCAGATGAATGAGTAATTACTTTTATCTTCTAGTTGCAAATCTGAGATTTGATAAACCTTTTGCCTTTTCCTCACTTTGAGGAGAAAGCAAAAAACTGGGCACAGAACTTAAGAAGGTAACTGGGATGCAAACTCACTCCATTTTTATATGTCCTCATTTGTAATGTGGATGCTCATTTCCCTATAAAAAAACATTTTTTGCTGGACAATGGTGCAAGGATGATACTGCAAGCTGGAATTATAGAACATATGTGATCGCTTGTAATAGGAAGCGTTTATATAAAAAATGATTATTGTGCTTCGACCACATGATAACATTTCTATAATGAATCATACTCAGCGTGCTAAAGCACGAAGAGACTGAACTGAAGACGCTGCAGACTCAGATAGCAAAATAATAAGCCTACTTCATGATAAGGTAACTATCAGTCATTCAACCTCCTACTTGCCTTATAAAATAACTTCAGTGAACTGTTCAAAGGGGAACTCCACATTTAGACAAAATGGTCTTCTAGGCAGATATGAATGTTTATCCTGGATGTAAGAACAGATTTGTGCAACTACCTGCGTGTATCTGTTGTGTCCAAGGATAATGAATAAAAGTCTTTATTGGTCGATAACCTTGCCTGAAGGGGGAGTTCCCCTTTACAATAAATATTTCCAATAAGGTCTATTCTGTCTCACAAATGCATTGGTATTTATGTATATGACTATGTATAGAATATGTGGAGATTTAATTATTGGTTACACATGTGAAGAGGAAGTATCAATTTATTTTCCCGGAATGTTTATTTGTATTGGACGATACCAAATGATGCTATGTCAGAGGTTCCCAAACTATTTTGAATTACAGCACCCTAGTGTATCAGCATTGTTTTCAAGGCACCCCTAAGCCAAAAGTTTTTTATGGAGAAATTCAGAAAAAAATCTAGTGAAGTAGTAAAGTGAAGTAAATTGTGTTTACCTGGCATCCTTAGGTTGAGTTATGTGGTGGTGGACAGGTTTTCACTTCTGTTTGTCCACATATTTACATTACATTGACCATAAAAAATTTGATTTGGTGCTGGACCACCAACCTGAGGCACCCCTGCAAGTGTCCCGTGCCACGGCGCACAGTTTGGGAACCACTGTACTATGTGATATTCTAGAAATTTTGCTTAAAAATATGAATCATGAGATGAATGCTTCACTTCTAGGAATTGTAACTGGTCCTGTGATGACTACAGAAACTGGAGGTTGGCAGATGCAATTAGTGCCACCACTCAGTGCATTATATTTGAGGATATCTTATTGTTATGTGTGGCACATAAGTTTGCAATGTATTACACATTTTATCTGTAAACTTCTATAAAAAAATTTTTGACTTCATTGCTTTTAACCATCTTACATGGTAAAAAAAAAAGTCACAAACTGGGGAGACCTTCTCAGTTGCATTATTTTTTTTTTTTTGTAAAACATGCTCAAAATCTCTGGAATATCAATTCAAGTATTCTATCTGCAGTTTATAGAATTTGATCTTTCAATGTAATTTACATTTTTACCTTATAATAACTTAAGATGAAGAATCCTCACATTCATTTAAAATAGTTTTCCACCTTTGCACAACCCCTTCTTAATCAGGCTGCCCAGTACATAAGGCAAATATGGATTTGCACTGTCAACTGACATGAATAGCCCACTCACCGTCATATTTGCACACACCCAGAGACGTCTATAGCTTTGGATGCAAATTGCATTATTTCAGCACTAAGAGCCGACTCCATTTCAGAGAGATATTTCATCATAAACTGGATTGTTTAATATGGGGTTGTTTAAAGTGGATAACTGTTTAAAGGAACTATAGTGCTGAGAACATCTCACTGTCTAAACTGAGAAAAGGAAGAAAAAGTATTTTGAAATCAACAGTTATGTTGTTAAAAAGCGATACTTCCCCTTTACTGTTCTAATTACTGACAATTTATTTAAGAAAACTACCAAAATGCTTATATCCACTTTATTTAATGGGAAAAACAACTATGTGGGTGTACATGATTTGGTTTTTTTTTCTTTAGGTTTTTGAAACTATTGGGTAATCCTCAGTCAATTTTTTTATTTTTTTGTTTATGGAAAAATAATTTTTATGATTAAATTCATTGTTTTTTTGCCACAGATTTGAAGAGTTTAAATATTTTTTCTTATGTACATGTACTTTAAACATAGGTTCATGTGCAAAACTTTTTTTATGTAGAAAAGTTTTGCACATGAAATTGCTTGTCATGTTCATTTTCTTTGTAGAGTTTTATGTCACTCAATTAAAACATAACTGCACATTTGGCAAATGTGTTAGAACTAAACCGTAATATGCTTAAGAAGAATGACTTCACATGCAAAAGGTGTCTGTGGAACTCTTAACCGTTGCAACTAATGTTCTCCGCTGCTTATTTTACTGTTGCTACTTAATTCTGACGTGAGTTGCACGTTGAGAGCTATAAGTTTTTAAGTAATATGTTCTCTTATCTAGTAGCACAGAGCTGAAGTAAAAAAGTATTTTTTTTTTTCAGAAAATACATTATTTTAAACTTACATTAAAGGACCACTAAACTTAAAATACAAGTAGCTTATAAATGAAAGAGCTGCTCTAAAAACAAATATGTATGGAAAAAGTTATTTGGGAGCTTTTTAGATGACAAACATGTTATTTTCGGGTGGGTTCTCTTTGCACACCAGAGAATAAAAAGGGCAGCACTCAAGATTTATTTTATTGTGCATCTCGCATTGTGTACTCTTTTGCTTTCTGCCCAGTCAACAGATGAATTCACATGTGCTGAAGGGCAAATAAATTAGCAGCTGCATCAGTCCCCTGCCCCATGAGTGAACAGTCTATTTTTTTCTATCATACACACAAGGGTCAAGTTTGTCAGTAGCCATTTAACCAAACAGCGAGCTTTTGGACTATGGAATGAAACCCATACCAACATGGAGAAAAATAAAAAATTAATACAGATAGCTCCCTGTCCTGAATGTAACCCATAGCCCCAGTGCTGCAAGGCAGTATTGCCAATCACTGTTCTGCTCCGTACATTGTTAATTCAGGTATGTGTGTCCATCTTTATATCAAGTGTGAGCATATGTGATCATTTGCAGGAGAACTTTAACATGTATCTTTATGAAAGTCTCAGAATGGTCATTACATAAACTTTTATAAGTTTAGTGGCCCTTTAACAATTTGTTTATAGGTTTCCAAATGCCGACATGCAATCGCTGAGCCTTTCTAGTACTCCTACATTTTGAAAGCCTAATAGTCTGCAGTGAAATGAATGTTCAATTTTACATACCATCTTTGCTCTGATAAAACTGTAGCTGCTTCATTATCACGAAAGGAGTTGGGTAGTAACACTTTTTCAAAAAAAGTTTTAGCATCATAAGATGTGAAAATATTTAGTTGTAAATTTCTAAAATCTGAAAACCTATGGTCCCTTATGATAAATATTTCAGTGCGCATGGCATATATAACTTTTATTTCCTAATACCAGTCAAACATACAAAGTAGGTGCCACTTATGAGTTCCAAATTTTGAAGCCTTAGTTTAATTTTACTAAGGTTACAAAAGTTACATCACAACATATGTCAATCATTTGAAGCTCATACTAACTCTCTTTGTTGCACTATTTTCCTGAAAGAACCAACTTCTTCTTAAAACAGGCAAGAAGACATGAGTCCAAAGACAAATCCTCAAAGAAATACCATTTATATGATAATATTGACAAAGATAATTCTGAAAAAGTGAGAGAGAGACTTAATTCATCAGAAAATGGGGAGGAAAGACATCGGCGGAAAGAAAGGAGGTCATCTAGAGGGAGAAGTCATTCCAGGTCTCGATCACGTGAAAGGTAAGTGATGTATATTGTTTGGTGTTTTTCTTTTTTCATCAATGTTACAAAATTGTATTCTTTTCTAAATATTTGGTTCTTGTGACAATGTGTATATAAATGTGCATGTCCAAGTTAATGAAGTGGTGTGGCTCCTGGGGGGAAGTAGGTAAGAGCAATCCTGAAAGGATTTGGTTGTAAATTGAGATTGTATTCCAGCTTGCTGCACATCTGCATTCTGAAGTCAACCTAGCTAAAATAAGTTTTTGTATACAGAGCGTTTTAGTTAGTGTTGTGTTAAATAACATTTTGTAAAGCAACTTATACCCTTTTTCACATGAATGCGCATCGACCTGGATTTTTGCTGTGTGTGAATGCAAATGACCCAGGTTGAAGTTCTGGGTCCATGACCCAGCTCTGTACCAGGGTCGGAGACTAAGACCCGGGAAATTCACAGGTTGGTTAAACCTGTGTATTTCCTGGGTCGTCGGTCTGAAAGGGGTATCTGTTTTAGGGTTGGTTTTCAACACTGTTATAACTCGGCGTTAAGCCTAATATGGCCAAAACTAAACTCATGGGGGACGACAATTGTTGCTCCAGGCAACATCGCCTACCTTTCTCAGGATGCCACCAATGCTATTGTCCACTCACTGATCATCTCTCGTCTCAGCTACTGTAATCTTCTCGATGGCCTCCCCCGCTCCCACCTTGCTCTTCTCCAATCTGTACTCAACGCTGCAGCTTGACTCCCCTTCCGCCACTCCAATCTGCCTCCCCTCTACCAAGCCTTACGCTTGCTCTCACTCCCCGACAGGACCCTCTTCAAACACCTTCAATTATAAGGCCCTATCCAATTCGACTGCTCCATACATCTCTAACCTCTTCATACAAACTGCCCTTTCATCCTCTGTTCGGCCAAAGACCAACTCGTCCGTGCTGCCCCCCACCACTAGAACGATCTTTCTATCAGATTTTCCACCTGCACTGTGCTGAAAACCACCTATTCATAAAAGCATACCAGGCCACTACTTGCCCCCCACCATGTAGTTTACCCCACCCCCTGTCATACTCTGTTAATCTCTTACTTCCCGCCCTCAGCTCCCCTAGACTGGCTCACTCCTTGTGCCATCCGTTTGTCTTCCCTTTAGCATGTAAGCTCCTATGAGCAAGGCTGTCCTCTAACCCCCTTTCTCATCACCTACAACTTGTGCTCCATTGCTACACTATTCACTTCCTCTTGGCTTTCTGTCCCCGGACCCCATCCCTTCTTTTTCTTTCACATTTCTTTCAGTGGTTCTACAACCTGGCAGTTGAGCACAAGCTTATGGGGTACAGGTTTCAGCTTGCGCTGAATACTCTCCCTCAAGACCCTGGCATCTGTAGCTGTGCCGAGTCGTAGTGCTATTTAAGTGTATACTGTATTATATTTTCTGTCTTGTACTTATCATGTACTGTCTTGCCGTTTCCCCCCTGTACGGCACTATGGACCACGTGATGCCCTACAAATAAAATAAAATGTCTTGCCTGATGACGCCCCTAAACTCTAGCACATATTGGTTCATACTCCCCAAAGTTTTGAATTAAAGTTTAAGGATTGTCCAATGTTACAGACGTCATCGTAGTAAAAGTCGTGACAGAAAAAAGTCCCGCTCCAGGAGCAGAGAAAGAAAGAGGCGTCCTCGTTCTAGATCCAGATCCAGACACCGGCATAGGAGCAAGAGCAGAAGCAGGAGTCGGTAGGACCCATAATTCATTAAATGTTCACCTTCATAGATACACCTTTTATACTAAGCAACTACAGTGATATCCTCTCAATAACTATTTTCTATCTAGTGAAAAAAAGAAGAGAATTGAAAAGCCTAGAAGACACAGTAGGAGCCCAAGTCGGACACCACCAAGTCCTCCAGCTTTTCGGGGGAGAAATACTGCTATGGATGCACAAGAGGCTTTGGCTAGAAGGTAGACTCTCCTGCTCTCATCTAATTCATTCAACTTTTTCACATCCTCCTTCCACTGCCACAGATTGTTTTCAGAGTGTTGGTGATTTATCCCCAACCAAGTTTTAATGTGCTAACCAAGTGACATCAGTATTCTGTATCCAACGGGCATAGTTTCCTGGACTATATTCTAGCTGTGCAGGACACTATTATTAGTGTAACCTAATAAAGTACATTTATATTCCCGGTTTACTGACTACTTTCTCTATGAATAATTCTGTGATCGCACATTGTCATACAGCCATATATTTTGTCTTTCAGGTTGGAAAGAGCAAAAAAGCTGCAGGAGCAGCGTGAAAAAGAAATGGTTGAAAAGCAGAAGCAGCAGGAAATGGTGGCAGGTAAGGTGAAATGTTGCCCTGTTGATTGAAATTTTAAATGTTTTTAGTCATGTTAACAATGTACAGGACATAATTTAAAGTTTCAGTCATGTCTTAAATATTGACTAAGCTAAACCCCTTTGTGCTGTCATATGAATTTCAGCCATATGTCCTTCATACTTTGTTCATCAGAAAGTGTTACCACTTGGCTAGAAAAGCAGAGTTTTAACAGTTCAATCTGGAGCATATGTGCTTATGTTGTTGTTCATTCTAGTAAGGGTTACGTGGTCATTTCCAAACCATTTGAATTCAGTCATCCTACAGTGAGATATTTACATAGAACATTAAAGGCAGTGCCCGTCTTCTTGCAAGTGACTGTCCCAGCAAATCCAGACAAAGAGCAGACTGGGAAATTTGCAAAGAACTCATATGAGTTGTATAGGCTTTCATGGAGAGGTAGCTAGAAGAAACTCCTATCCAAAAACACTGCATTAAGGTTTAAGTTTCCACTACACAATTATTTCTATATGAACAATACATTTTGTGAAGTGATATTTGTGCATGCAGTTTGTCAGAGGCTATCTGCACACCTTGCCTTTGCTGCATGATATATACTCGTCTGGACCGACGAATGTCATGCAGAACTCCTGGTGTAGGGAGCAAATCTGTTGAGTTTGTGACTGAAAATCTTCTCCAGCTGCTGTGGGCATGCTGCAATAATTGGACCAACCGGCCGAGTATAGACCTTAATGTCTGATCATTGCACAGTGTACACTTGCTTGCTTGTGAATGAAACACAAGACTTCTGGAACAGTATATCCTCTGAACAGGCCAGATGAACAAAACTGGTTGGGAAGGTGTATGCTTTGTAGCTGCAGGACTTGGAACCCCTTCACATTGACTTATCAATCCTGAGTTCTTATTCTGTTTTTAGATGTAAATGACAGGCAATTTGTCTAATTTGATCATGCAACAGGGCAATGATTCTACGTAGGCCCCAAATCTACAACCAAATGGCTGAAAAAACTCCAATTTAGCTATTTTGGCAGGACTATGTAAAGTAATCTGCATAAATGAATATCCTCAGATTTCAATGAAAAAAAAATATTGTTACAAAATTTCTCTAATTAGAATTTAATCAATTAAAGACTAATACTTCAAATATATGCTGCCAAAGTGGCTCTATAAGTTACTGAATCATGGTGTGAACTTTTTCTCCATTCACTGGGAGACTCTGAAGCATTGCGCTGGGGTATAGGTAGTGGTGGATGAGCCTGGCACTTTAAGAATTACAGAAATCTGAACTGGCTTCTCCCCCTCATAGCCCAATGTGCTTTGTATTTCATGTAATTGTATTTCTACATATGATTAGAATGTACTATTTGAATGTACTATTTGAATTTAAGAGAGAACCTAATTACAATGTCTGCCTATTTAATAAACCTTGATCTGTGTCAGGAATAGAAATGATATAGACATACAGTAAATCTGTCTATAATGCTTTAATTGGTATTTAATGGTTGGTATTTGTTAATTTTCTCAGTTGCTGCTGCGGGTGGTGGATCTGTGATCAATGTAGCGGCTTTGTTAGCATCAGGGACGCAAGTGACTCCTCAGATTGCAATGGCCGCACAGATGGCTGCTTTACAGGCCAAGGCATTAGCAGAGACTGGCATATCCGTTCCCAGCTATTATAATCCAGCAGCCGTAAACCCAATGAGGTTTGCAGAACAAGAAAAGAAGCGGAAGATGCTTTGGCAAGGGAAGAAGGAAGGGGTAAGAAAGGGCTCTTCTAATGTAAGTAGTTTAGGGTGTTTTATACAATACTATTGCATAAGTTTTTGATTAATTGTATGAATATATAAAATACACTTACTGTCTGAGTTGTCTGATCTCGTGGGTTTATAAAAATGTATGCTTTTTCTGAAACTGAAAACTAAAGACTCATTATACTGACTAAAATTCATTACAGCTTTCTAGAAATATGCAACACTTTGCATTACTCGAGCTTAGCGAAAAAATGTGGGTCCCAAGGACCCCTCACTTATGAAAAACAAAATTGGGTCCTACCTGACCGTTTCTGGTTCCCATTGGAATTAAGGTTTTCTGTGGTAATCTAACAGTTAAAACAGAGATTCCCAAACTCTGGGCCTGATTCAGAGCCGTTCGCTATTTGCGGTCGTTCGTTCAAAAACAAGGGGTGGCTATTCAAATGATCCGTTCGCAAATTGCAGTCTGTTCACACCTCTAAGTCTGAACGAGCGAGCAAAACATACGCTCGTTTATTTGTTAAAAACGCCCCCTGGCCGCTCGCACCATACGTCATGTCCGCTATTTATTAGATTAATCGAGTACATCGACCAGCGTATGAACTGCTCGCTATTCTTGTGGTTGGTTTTTGCTACCACAATTTTGCGAACAGTTCTGGCTTAAAAAAAACCCAGTGACGTGGTCAATGACGCTGCTGTTTTAAATATGCACACCCATAAAACGCCCGTTTTGACCTTTAAGCACGCCTGCGTTCTGATTTCCACTCCCCGTTTTCAAGCACCTTCCCCTGTTACCACCCACATACGCCTCATCCTGTCACTCAAATTATCAGGCATTCGCTATTTTGCGAGCACATGAATTTCGGCCGCACTGACTGGTTCGCGCATGCGTATAACGATCCGTACGCATGCGCAGATGTGCGAACATCGCTCGGAACGAGCGTACTGCCGCTAGCGAGTGGCTCTGAATGAGGGCCTCTGTCCTCAAGGCACCCTAACCGTCCAGGTTTAAGTATAACCATGCATGGGCACAGGTGACTTAATATGTACATCAGTCTTTTGATTTAACCACCTGTGGTCAACAATGGATAGCCTTAAAACCTGGATCGTTGGGGTGTCCTGAGTTTGGGAACATCTAAGTTAGAGAGAAATAATGGAAGATAAACCGTTTTGTAAAGCATTATTTTGCTTTATTACAGTGAATACACTATTAAATGTTCATCCAAACACCATAAATCTTATATTAAGTGCACAATTTTCCATAATGGTGGTAAGCAACATTACAAGTAGGTAGATATTATTAGCAGCGGGGTCAGTCCTGAGCTGCAGCTTTCTCTGGTCTTTGCACGGGTTGAAAGTGATTTCTTAACCAGGTTTTTGCACATTGCTCTGGGTATATGGCCTCTTCTTCCTGCCCAGTCACAGCTCGTGATCTGTGTGTTGCTGGAGGATCCCAAGCCCCTTTTCCTGTGTGTGCTGAGAGATCTGGCAGCTCCAGCAATCAGTGTTTGGCCATGCTGACACACGTACACAGGCGGCAGCACATTATACATAGAGGCAGCCTCTGACCCAGCCCCGGGGAGACATAGGATGCTGGGAGCATGCAGCTGGAATTGGGGGGCTGCACCTGAGAAGGATTTTTGGGGTGGGCAAGTAACATCAGTGGGGGGGCGTGCATGTCATACACAACCTCTGGGAGCATAGTGTTCACTCCAGAGCCGCAAGGGGCCTGACGTGAAAATAGACACAAACGTTCACACATCTGTAAAGGGGGTGTAATCGCTAGAAAATACTATAGGGGGTGTGCTCAGCATTCACGGAGATCCTGGGCCATCCCAAAGCTCTCCCTGCAGAGTGAAAAGATTCACCCGATGGTGACTTTCACCTTCACTTTTCCCACCCACAGGTCAGCAGCAGCTGTCTGGCTGTTTCATTGGGGCTAAAATGGCCTAGAGGAAACGCTAGCGCATAATGCACCTTGTGTGTGTGAGTGCAGGTTGTGGCTGCAGCAGCCAGCGGGGTAGAGATACCCCATAGTGTATCGAAACAGTGGCAGCAGCACACTGATAGAACTTCTGCTGAGCTACCAGTGACTGGTTGGGTACAGGATACTGACGGTCGGGATACCAGCGGTCAGAATACAGACAGTGGGCATCCTGACAGAATTTCATAACTAACCCTCCCCCTAACCCACTTTTTCTGCAGCCTAACCCAGTGATTTCCAACCTTGGGTCCTAAAGGCACACTAACAGTCCTGGCTTTAGTGATATCCATGCTTAAGAGCAGATGGTTAAATCAAAATAACTGAGATACTAATTAATTCACCTGTGCTAAAGTATGGCTATCCTTAAAACCTGGACTGTTAGTGTTCCTTGAGGACCGTGGTTGGGAACCCCTGCCCTAACCTAATACCTACCATTGTAGGGTTAGGTTAGGGCAGGAGCAGGATTCTGACCACTGGCATCCAGACCCCCGGGATGCCGACTACATCCCACCAGTGACAGGCACCTGCCTAGGTTGCTGCATGTGAAATGCATGTTTATAGGCTGCTTTGGGTGTGTTCCTAGTCACATATGTGTAAACATATAGCACCCCTCTGCCCCAGCAGCACTGAACTGGTGTCCGTCTATGTCCTGGGATATTTACCTGGTTGCAGGCTTTCATGGGGTCCCGCAACTGGGGTACCTGTCTCCACTGATGCCTGCTTCTCTCCCTGGGGTGCTTGCTCTTTTTCTAGGGTACACAGTCTCTGGCTGCTGCTGTGCTATAATTTTGGGGTAAAGGACATGCTATAGAGCATAAGTGTGATCACTGCCTTATTAAATGATCATTAACTAATTTGATAACTGGATCACTGCCCTTTTCTATTGTTCGATGTAAAGAAAATAATTTGCTAACAGTCTATAATGTGCCGATGACTACAATTAAGAAAGAACAATACTAGAAGAATATTAAAAGCAAAAACACCAGTTACATAAACGTATTCTGTCATTTTAGGATAAATCTCAATCTGCAGAAATCTGGGAGAAACTCAATTTTGGAAACAAGGACCAAAACGTAAAATTTAGGAAACTAATGGGAATAAAGGTGAGTTGTAACAGATTAGTGATTTCATTTTTCCAAAGCTCTGTGCGTTAAGTCCCAATGGTCCTCTGCACATTTTAAATGGTTGGTTTGGAATCTGTTATACTGTTATATTGTGTACTTTCAGCATGACACATCTCTGATGTCTTCATCTTTTAATTCCTTATTTAAGTTTAGCCTGCTCTGCCTAATTTCCAAATAACTTTAATATTACAAAGTGTTAGTGTAGGGTCCCATCTTAAAGAAGTCACCTTGCTCTGGTATATTCACATCCACAATAACTCACAAATAACCTAATTTTTATTAGTTGAACTGCAAAAATATATATTTTAGAAATTAACAGCTGTTTTATGTCTTGGTGTCTTAAGTCTGTCTTGGTGTCTAAAGGCATCTGAGTCTTGGGATGTGTTTTCATTCCTTAATGGGCCCATACATCTAGCTGCTGTAGCGGCAATTCCCTGTTCTGCCAAAGGCGGCTTCTAAGAATATTCAACATGTTGAAAAATTTCGATACACCGACCCGAATATTGTTGGAATCGGCAAGTCGGAGATTTGCTTACATGTTACATTTCTCCAATCCGCCGACTGTCATGGATCAGCAGAACCTTTAGATGTATGGGCCCATTTAGTCTGGCACAGGTCACTTATGCTAGCAGTTAATTAAATTCTGATTATTGGTTCAGCACAATGCAAACTAACAAGCCAGTGAAAGATCAAATCTACAATATAAAGCTGGAATCTCTCCTTATTACTATATTTAAACAGAAGTATAAATTCTAAACTATATTGTCACATTTATTAACAGACTTTTAAAATAACATTGGGTAATATAATACGGGTGCTTTTAAATGAGACCTAATTAAAGGCAGTTTTTTTGCGTTGTATGTGTAAATTTATATAGTGTAATCATTTTTGCAGTGTTGCAGGCAAAATTGTAAGAATGAATAAAATAAACAAGCAAATGACTGGGTAACATGCTACACTCCACCCCACACCTACCACCCTACAAACTGTTCTTGGAGGGGATGGGAAGGAAGCTCATTTAGCTGTCTCATAGGAACTGCATTATGAGGACAGTAGCATGGGAAGGTACAATCTCCTTGTAGAATTGAGTTGTTACTTTGTCATGATATTATTTTCTTGTTGTAGAACGAAGAAGAAGCTGGAACTAGTGCTGTAGATGCTGAAAGTTTCAGAACCTTAAAGCAGCAAGAAGAGGTTTTCAGAAACCTAGATGCTCAATATGAAATGGCAAGATCACAGACCCATACCCAAAGAGGCATGGGCTTGGGTTTTACATCGTCAATGCGAGGAATGGACACAGTCTGAAATATAAGGAAGAGGAACATTCAAGTATACCACTTGGAACTTGTCAATACTTCATGTTCTTGTAACCAAAAAGCTAGAGTTCTAGCTTGCATGGATGTTGCATTGACTTTAACTTATTAAAACAAAATCATTTTGTAAATATATCAGTGATACTGGTGTTAGTGATGTTATCAGATTATGTAAATTTCCATTAAATGACAATAGGAGCTGTTTTAGTTTTTAAAGTTTATATTTGGACATATTCATAAATGAGCGTGTCATAAAGATTTGTTCATCGTTATTTCCTGTCCGTTCACACCATATTAAGCAGATCTGATATCATTGCTAAACCTAAACATGTTACATTTGCCACAAACACAATTGCTCCAGTATCAGATGTTAATAAAATGTTAATGTGT
The DNA here is from genome assembly GCA_031769625.1 of Taudactylus pleione. Classification (NCBI taxonomy): domain Eukaryota; kingdom Metazoa; phylum Chordata; class Amphibia; order Anura; family Myobatrachidae; genus Taudactylus; species Taudactylus pleione. The sequence continues at coordinate 3,541,751 of JAUIMM010000478.1, read as the reverse complement.
TTTAGGTAAGTTTACGTTTTGTTTAGATTTCTTGTCAAATAGCACATAAATGTTTGAATATACTTTTGTTCTAAACACTGTAAACTTAGAAGAAAAGCAAAAAACCTTCATATCAGTTGTGGTCTTTTTATAAAAAACTACATCCTTTATAACCTCATATTTGTGATAACGTTAATTTGGTTAAGTTTACAAATCTGGTTGGCTAAGGTGCATCGTCCGTAATTGTACATGGTTATTGTCCATGCATTCTATTGCTTGTATATTTTACTCTGGCCAAGCAAAAAGTACAGAGTGGTGTAGAATAAACACAACTATAATATATTGTTTCCACATTTGTTTTTGTCCTAACTTAACTGACCTTTTATGATACTTGCACAGCAGGCACAAATTGCACACACTGCCTTTATGAAACAGATTATTTTCATTTTCTACTTCAGGGTCCATAGGGTATCCACAGGATACCTTGGGGTATAGGTGATGACGTCAGTCATCGGGCACCATAAAGTTTCAGCCCAGGATGCACTAGGGTCCCCCTCCTATACTCCGCCCCCGAGCCAAGGCATCTCAGTTTCGTGTGGTGCCCGGCCGGAGTCGGATGCACCTGCTAGAGGAGGGCTTAGAAGAGCTCCTGAAGTTTTCTTCATTGCAGCTGTGGCTGCACATCTGGAAGTACATCATGGACAGTCAGTACTAACGTCCATGCTGTCTTCCCTACACCCCCGCCGGTACCAGAACGCTGGTACTGATCCGGGGATGCTGGTAAGCATCTGGGGTCACAGCTAGCGGTGACCCCAGATGTTTTGGACCATGGCCGGATCCAAGGGGGACAAAGGTAAGCAGCAGGGGTCCCGCGGTGAGACCCTGCTGAACATGGTCCAAAAGTCCCCAGGCAGGGGGCTCCCTGGGGACTGGCTGCAGCGTGGAGCCAGGTATTAACCTGCGCTTCCACTACCCCCCTGGGACCGTGGCAGAGCGGTAGCGCTGCGGCGTCCAAGGGGTAAAATGCATGCCAGGGAAGCGCGCCTTCCCTGTCTCACAGCCGGCGCCTCCCCCGCTGCACACAGCCCTCTCTGCACACACCGACTGGCCCTGTGGCAGCGCTCCTCCCCCACACCAGCCTCCTCTTTGCTCCTCGGTGGCCATCTTCAGAACGCATGGTGAACGCTGCTGGAAGCCTAAGATCGGAGGCATCGTGGTCTGGGTCCCCCCGCATACCTCTCCTCCGTTTGGTCAGGTCTGTGTATGCAGCGCTGTGTCCTACCAGACTCTGTGTAGTTGAGTATCAGCGCTGATAGTGCAGGATTTATTTTTCTGTGCATTGTATGTGACTGTGCTAGCGCTGCTGCCTGTACTTTTGATTTCTTACTGTCGGCCTTATCACTGTCCCTGTTCTTTCTGCTAAAGCCTTTGCGGTGCGGTGCTGCAGGGTGGTCGCTTGCTATACTACCGAGTATTGTGTGAGGGGTCACATACTTTCCACCATCATGTCTGAGAGTGACTTTCCTCTCCAGCTTCAGTGTACTACCTGTAAAGTACCTATAGCGGAGGGGGAGGGTAGCGCGGAGGGGCTATGCCGGCAGTGTTTTTTTATTGGTGCGGCCAATTACGGTCACAGCACCGGTACAGGAGCCGCCCTGGGCTTGTTTCGCTAAGGCGCTTACAACCTTGGTGGGCCAGTTAGCTCCGCAGCCCGCGTTCTCACAGATGGGATTGTCCCAGCAATCAGTGGTGTCGTCATCCATGCAGGGTTTCCCGAGGCAATTGATGGTACCCCACAGTCTCCCTATTTCCCCTCCCCCGGTCTCTCAGGAGCCTGCGTGGGTTAATTCCCTGACTAGTTCTGTACAGCACTTGTCGGATGTGTTACAAGGGGAGTCTGTGTTGCGGCCACATAAGCGGCCGGTGGCGTCTCTGTCTGCTCCTTATGAGGATGACGAAGTGACGTCTGATGATGGGGAGATTCTGGATCTTTCTGACCAGGAACCTCTCCGTACTAAGGAGGCGGACGCTAGGTCCAAGGTGTATATTCCTGGACTTATTCGGGCAGTCCGCACAGCTTTGGTGATTGAGGACGAAGATCCTCCGGTGTCCAAATCTAAATATGCCTTTTTTAAGGATATTAAGGGTGACGCCACAGTGTTTCCTCTTTCGGGTCAGTTGGTGGACCATTTAGAGGAGGCGTGGAAACAGCCTGGCAAACGATACCAGCCACAGAGACGTTTGGCGGTGGCTTATCCGTTCGCGGATAATTATTTTTCTAAGTGGGAATCCCATCCACAGGTGCCTAGTCCGTAGTGCCACATTACCCATGCCATCCATGTCTTCCCTTAAGGATGCTACGGACCGCAAGGTGGAGATCTGCCTAAAGTCCGTTTATTCCCTTGCGGGGGGGCAGCTAGGCCGGCTATGGCCATTTGCTGGGTTGCCAGAGCTGTGGAGCGCTGGGCTGACACTTTTTGGAGGCGTCCTTCGATTCCGACTGTTCGGCTGAACAGACGGAGTTGATCGGCAATCTCCGGGATTCGGCCACTTATATCAACGAAGCGGCCTTGGATATTAGTACCCTGGCGTCTCGCATTTCTTCGGCAGCTGTAGCTGCTCGTCACACCTTATGGTTGCGATCTTGGAAGGCGGACGCTGATTCTAAAAAGGGCTTGGAAGCGTTGCCTTTTAACGGAGAAGTTCTATTTGGTCCGGACCTGGACAAAATTGTAGCCACACTGGCGGGAGCCAAATCGGCATGTCTCCCGTCTGCTGCAGTTCCTTCCGGTTCAGGTACGTCGTCCTTTCGGCCTTATAGGGCCCAGGGTAGGCCTAAAGCCCAATCCTTTCCCCGACAGGCTGGCCCCAAAAAATCGTCCAAGCCCCGGAAGCAGGCCTGGAGTACTAGGCGTCCGGCCCCTAAGCCAGATGACAAGCCTGCGGCCTGAAGGTCTTGGTCTCCCTTTGGGGGATCCCAAAGTGGGAAGCCGCCTGCTGCAGTTCGCCTGGTGTTGGTCAGTCACCACGACAGACACTTGGGTTCTCGAGGTGGTTTCTCACGGGTATGCCCTCTCCTTCCGGCACAGAACCCCGTCTCGATTCTTCACCACGGGTCTGCCATCAGACCGGAACAAAGCCTTGGAACTGCGGAAGGTTTTGCACACTATGCTCCAGGCTAGAGTTATAGTGCCTGTTCCATAGGGGCCAGGGTTTCTATTCCAATCTCTTTTTGGTGCAGAAACCCAAAGGGTCGTATCGTCCGATACTCAACCTCAAAGCTCTCAACAAGTCTTTGCGGGTGCCGAAGTTTCAGATGGAGACCCTGCGGTCCATCATTCTGGCACTGGAACCTGGGGACTACATAGTGTCGTTGGGCATACAGGACGCTTACCTGCATGTCCCTATTCTTTTACGCCATCAACAGTTCCTCAGGTTTGCAATCCGCAATGACCACTTTCAGTTCCGGGCGTTGCCTTTTGGCCTGGCGACAACACCACGTGTTTTCACCAAGGTGATGGCGGTCATGGAGGCTTCCCTGCGGCTGCAGGGAGTCCGCATGTTCCCGTACTTGGACGACCTTCTCTTGGTGGCAGGATCTCCAGAGCTCCTTCTACGCCCCTTGGACCTGACCATTGCTGCACGGCTGTTTAATAAACTGGCCGAAGTCCACCCTGATCCCGTCTCAGCGGATTCTGCACCTCGGAGCTTTATTGGACTCCGGACAGCAAAGGATCTTTGTGACGGGGGAAAAGATCTCTGCCTTGCAGTTGAGGGTGCGCAGTTGTCTGCAGAGCCGCCGGGTGTCTCTGCATTCGGCGATGAGGTTACTGGGCTCCATGGTGTCGGTATTCGACATGGTGGAATATGCCCAGTTTCACTCCAGACCTCTGCAGCACCTGATCCTGTCCAAATGGAATGGGCTGCCTCAGTCTCTGAAATCCCAGACGATGGTGCTCACTCCGGAGGTTCGCCTGTCCTTAGCCTGGTGGTTGCAGACGACCCATCTCAACAAGGGTCGTCCGTTCTGGGTGGCGAATTGGGTCCTCTTGACAACGGACGCCAGTCTTCGGGGCTGGGGAGTAGTCTCGGGTCCACACTTGTTCCAGGGCAGGTGGACTCAGGCAAAAGCAGAGCTTCCAATAAACTTTTTGGAGCTCCGCGCGGTGTTCAATGCTCTCCAGCAGGCACATCGGGTTCTCCAAGGTCACCCAGTGCAGGTCCAGTCGGACAATGCTACCACCGTGGCCTACATAAATCGGCAGGGAGGAACCCGAAGTCGGGCGGCTCTCGTAGAAGTGTCCCAAATCCTGGTATGGGCGGAGCACAATCTCCCGGCTATATCAGCAGTATTCATCCCGGGAGTGCTGAGCTGGGAGGTGGACTTTCTCAGTCGCCAGGACGTTCATCCGGGGGAATGGTCCCTGCACCCGGACGTTTTTCAACTGCTGGTGGACAGGTGGGGTCTTCCAGAGATCGACCTGTGTACAGGTCTCGCACAAGAGATGAAAAGGCGTCTCTGGTGGATGCTCTGTCCGTCCGGTGGACGTTCCGGTTCGCTTATCTGTTTCCTCCGTTTTCCCTTCTTCCGTGGGTAATCCGGAAATTCAAACAGGAAGGAGGGACGCTTCTGTTGATAGCTCCCGCATGGCCCAGACGGCACTGGTTCTCAGACCTTCAGGGTCTGTCCGTGGCCAGTCCTCTGCCGTTGCCGCTATGACCGGGTCCCTGTCTTCACTCGGACCTGACTCTGCTGTCTTTGACGGCGTGGCTGTTGAAACGGCCATGTTAAGGTCCAGAGGTTTTTCCAGCTCTGTAGTGCGAACCATGCTCAGAGCTCGGAAACCGTCTTCCGCGAGAATATACCATAGTGTGTGGCATACGTTTTTCCAGTGGTGTCGGCCGAGAGATTATGCACCTCGGGAATTTCGTCTGTCTAGAGTACTAGCCTTCCTACAAGCGGGACTGGACCATGGGCTTCGCCTTGCTTCTTTGAAGGTGCAGATTTCTGCAATGTCTGTCTGGTTCCATCGTAGGATTGCTACAATCCCTGATGTGCGCACCTTTATGCAAGGTGTTCTGCGAATTCAGCCGCCTTTTGTTCCACCTGTGGCGCCTTGGGATTTGGCTGTGGTCCTGAGGGCTCTCCAGGGACCGCCGTTTGAACCACTGGGCTCAGTGGATCTTAAATGGCTAACAGCTAAGACTGTTTTCCTTCTGGCCATCGCTTCGGCCAGACGTGTTTCTGATTTAGGGGCTCTCTGTTGTAGACCCCCTTTCTTGATTTTTCATGGGAACAGGGCAGTGCTGCGCACTCGTCCTGAATTTCTTCCCAAAGTTGTTTCCCGGTTTCATATTAACGAAGAAATCGTTGTGCCGGCTTTTAACTCACCTGGTCTTTCAGTGGGTGAAGCCACTTTGGATGTTGTGCGGGCCTTAAGGACTTATGTTGACCGCACTTGTTCTTTTCGGAAGTCGGACGCCTTGTTTGTCCTCTATGGCTTCCGTAAAAAGGGTTGGCCTGCTTCCAAACAAACTTTGGCAGCTTGGATCCGTATGGCCATTTCAGAAGCTTATCTTCATGAAGGCCTGCCGGTTCCATCCTCTGTGAGGGCTCATTCCACTAGGTCTGTGGGTCCCTCATGGGCAGCACGACATGGTGCCTCTGCGTCCAGATCTGCAAGGCTGCCACGTGGTCCTCTGCCCATACCTTTTTGAGGTATTACGCGTTTGACACCTTTGCCCCTCAGGATGCTTCCTTCGGGTGACGGATTCTCCTTTCAGCACAGGAGCGTCCCCACCTTGAAGGATACTGCTTTGGGACATCCCCAAGGTATCATGTGGATACCCTATGGACCCTGAAGTAGAAAATTTGAGATATGGTAAGAACTTACCCTTGTTATCTCTATTTCTACGAAGTCCATAGGGTTCCACAGGACTCCCGCCCTGTCGCACCTGTGCTGCAGATGGGCTTTACTCTGGTCACCGTTTTTTCCGTCTCCCTCTGGTGAGAATGTGATTCTTGTGTGTGTCCAGATCTTTTTTCTCTCTCTTCCTTCTCCTCCTACGGCCTATGGCTTGGTACGTAACTGAGATGCTCGGGGGCGGGGTATAGGAGGGGGACCCCTAGTGCATCCTGGGAGGCTGAAAACTTAACTCTATGGTGCCCGATGTCTGACGTCATCACCTATACCCCAAGGAATCCTGTGGAACCCTATGGACTTCGTAGAAATAGAGATAACAAGGGTAAGTTCTTACCATATCTCATATTATTTGCACCTGTAACTTGCATGTTTATTTTTTGAGTTCTGTGTAATAGACACTTTTAACACTAGTCCTAATTTTATCACTATATGATAGATTTAGTGATTATATCTTGTGTGGTCAGTGCATACAAAGGTGCAGCAACTTGAATAGTTTGGAATCCAATGTCTGTAATATACTGCCATTTCTAAGAATGATTTGATCTGTTTCTTATATTTAGTTATGGTTTGTAGTCTTTGTGGTGAGGGTTCTAATATATTTTTCATTTAATTTTGGATACTTTGACCTTTTTCTGTCTGACATGTGAGGTGCTGATCATTGTTTTACGAAGAGGTTTGAAAATCAGATGACCAAAGAAGTAGGTCCTCCACATACTGTATGAGAGTTGCCCCTTTACTAGTCGTGAATAACAAATTGGCTGCTGAGGATTGACTGTAGATTAGAGGACTGTCAGCAAATGCTTGTGGATTTCTGGTTCAGGTAAACGGAGTCCTCGTATAGATGAAAACCTAGATACTGACTGTCCATCATGTATAGGTATTAAGAAAAATGCACACGACATCTACTACAGTAAAATGTGTTTAACGTGTTGGAATCTGCATTAAAATGGTTGCTGGGTTGGGACTGACTGAATATAGTGATTGTACCACAGAATTTATAGCCTTTAAGTCCTGGACTAGCCACCAGCACTGCCCACTTATATTTCTTAAAAGGATACTGATGGATGTTGAGCCATGTCTGCTTAATTATCCCATCTTGCAATTCTTTAATGACAAAAAAATAACTTTCTAACTGATTTGAGTTTCCGAGGGTACTATGAAAGTTTGTGGTTTAATAGTGCATCACTGAGATCACTATCATTTTCGTTTTTAAATTTAGTTTTTTATTGAATTTTATGAAAATACAATGAACCCCCATATATGTAAATTATAAAAAAAAAAATGTGCCAGACATGTAGATAAACATGGTATACATAAAAATGTGTAAAATAATAGTAGAATATACAGATCAGGATATATATGACTGCAAATCATATAAATAAAGCATGGCAAGTACCCGAATGCGCCATTCGGGTACTTGTACCAAAAGACCCTGTTCACAAAGGTAGTAAATATAGTGTGTGTGTAATATATATATATATACCAAAACAAAATAAAAACTGACCACATCTACCAATCTAATAAAATCCCCTTACCCCCCCACCCACCCACCCTGTATAACCTGAAAAATACCTAAAAATGTCAAGTCCCAGAACATTGTGACAGGGAAGGGAAAACAGATTTTTGGAAAAACTGGTGCAGATTTAAAGTACCCAATAGCTGAGATTTTCAAACTTGAACATATTTGCAGTACAACATGAAAAAATCCTAAACCAAAAAAAAAAAAAGTATATAAAAATTTAGAATACACTGAAATCCCTATAAACCTACCAAAATACAGACAAAAAAAAATTATAATTAAGAGGCAATGAATTATAATAACCACTGTTGCAATGAAAGCCCCTGAAATAGAAAAACCTGGCAAACATAATATACAACAAAAAATGTTGGCGATGCAGCAATAAGTATTATGCACTCAGCAGCAATAGAGAAATGCTTGAGCTTTGTATGCAAGAAGACAGCGAAACCCGTAATCCAACTCTACCATCCAAAGATACAAAGGTATTACACAGGAGAGTCAGAGAATCAGTCCTTGGCGAGTTGCCTTCTTCATGGTGCGCATTGCTCTAACCATGCGGATGTTTCTCTTGGGGTCGCAAAACCCTTGGTTTCACCATTAACTACCACACGAAGTGATTGGAACAACATAGCATATGGCAAGTTAAATTCACAAAGATGCCGTTTTATAGGAAGAAACTGGGCCATGTCCTGGATATCGCAAAATCAGGGAAGACGGATACGGATTCTATTTCGCTCCAGTGGACCCTTGGTGTGGGCCAGTCGAAGCAACGTGTCCCGATCTTGGTCATGTAGAAACTTTGCGCTGCAAGTACGTGGAGGAGCGCCTGGCAGTAGAGGCCTGGTAGGTATGCGATCTGCTCTTTCCACAGCAAGTTGCGGAGTAAAAGATTCATGGCCAAATGTATCAACCAGTAATTTCACCAGAAAATCCTCTGGAGCAGAACCTTCTTTTTCACGAAGTCCAATAAAGCGCACGTTGTTCCACCTCAGGCGGCCTTCCATATCCAAAATGTTACTGTGCATGGCAGTCATCTGAGTCGCCAACCTGGTGACCTGTTCTTTTAAAGGCGATTGAGAGTCCTCCAGTGTGGAGATGCGTGTCTCAGCCTCCCCAACGAGTTTCCGATCTCTTTGAAGATCTTGGTGTAATAACGAAAGATCCAGTTGTATCTTCTCCATTTTATCAGACAGATGCTTTTTGGATGAGGTGACCACTTCTAGAATCTGCTTCAGGGTAACTTCAAATGTATATAATATAAGAAGTTTACCTGTATTAAACGGTTAATCATCATCTGGATTTATGGAAGTGATATGTGTCAAGAGTGCCATTTGTACGTATATTAGCTTAATTCCAACAAAATACACGCACACATATATATGGGAGTGAACTTTATAGGACTGACAGTTTAACAGCAAATATTTGAATTATCCTTCAACACAGTGTGTATTACCATGGTTGAGAAGGAGTAGGATACAACGTGCAATAACAGTTATAATTATTACATTGTAACACATAGGAAGATTGCTGCCACTTGTTCTCATATTGAGACAAGGAATTCACGTTTTGTAATAAATTGATACATGAGCGTAAGATTGAACATGCACTATGGTCAACTCGACCAATGTATAACAATTTGACATATGGCACGAGGTATGCTTTAGTATGCATATGAAGGATTAGAATATGTGGATAAGGAGGTGATAATTGTCTCTAGGTATAATTAAGATTGTAATAATTTAAGACATTATCATCCTTTATACTGTTTATTAAACAGGTTAATAAGATTAGTGGCCGATCAACCACTAGGAAGAGGAGACATAGATTCCAGAATATTTATTTGATAACATAAAAACAGCATCTAGCGAGTCAAGTGTCTTGATATTTTAATTTCACTTTCTACCTTTGTTCACCATTTCTTCAATCTATATTATTTTAACTATATTTCACAAGACAAGGTTTTAATATACACCAATAAAGGTTATATTTTATTTCACTATTATATATGTGCGCCTATAGAGGACATTCTGCTTTCCCAATTCTTTTGGGATATCGATTTAGTAACTTCAAATGTAGAAATCTGCTCAGAGCCAGAAGATGGTGAAGAGGGGCCTTGGGCAGCAATTCCAGGGGGCGTCTGGGGCAGAGGAGCATGCATATTTTTCCATCTTAGCAGCAGCCTGCCTAGACTTACCCATATTATAAGGAGATAAACAAAGATTCAGCACAGGAGGGAGGGCAAGAAGAGGTGGCAGTCCTATATAGATTGTATGCGAACACACTGATCTCGGGTCACAACTAGCATGTACTGCTGCACTGCGTTGCCAACAGTTCACAGTAAGGGGGAAGAGGAAGCTAGCAGCTCAGTATACATGTACTAGCAGCACAGTGTGAAGGGGATAAGGAGACAAGTTTTTTATGCTGCCAATAATAAACATAGGAAGAGGGCATAAAAGGCAGGCAGCTATGTAGTTTTATTTATAGATGGATCTGGTTGTTCTTCACTGCCAGCAGTAAACACAGACAGGAGGGAGGAGACAGACAGCTCCACAAGTATGGCAGGGGAGAGGAGAGTGGTTCTGCACAGGGTAAAAGTGCTGCACTCCAACAGACATCCAGGTATCTGGGCTCAGGATAATTGGTCAGGGAGCTCCAGCAAATAGCTTCCTACTCCATTGCAGCCATGGCCATGCCCCTCTGTTATAATTTTCTTGATAGGTTAAAAATATTGTCCACAACCTATCGGGTATTGAGTCAAGAGTTTTTTTTATATTTCAGAGTGTGACTTTAGCAGACTTATTTGTCTACAACTGTAAAAGATGCATTGGGCTAAGTTCCAAGTGCTCTAAATGGAGTGTCTTAGCATGTCTACATACATGCCATCAACAGCTTAATGTATTATGCATCCCATTTTTCAAACGAAAATTCTAATCAAATGGTTTACAGGTGCCTTTTACTAGTCAATGAACCAATAGGGAGATAAGTGCCTGTAATTGAATATACCAGTGTTAACTTAGTCAAATATTACAAGCTATTTGCCCTTGGCATCTTTTTATGCTGGAAAGAAAACGCAGTTTGTCTAGGTTTTTTTTAGATTTCTCCAGCAACACATATAAAAATAAATACATATATTTTATTTAACTGGATATTACAATTCAAAATGATTAATCACACATTTAACAATTGCAGGGTGAGTTACCGTAACTACGGTTTGAGGTACTAAGTTAAGGACTTTTCGAGTTCAGTTGCTTGGGCACGAAATGTGAAATTTAACAGGGAAAAGAAGACTTATTGTATGTCTTACCTGGTTAAGGGGCACAGGCTTAGGTATAGGGTGCAGCAGGAGGAGTAAGGTCACCAACTAGTTAAACTCCCAGCAGCCCCAAGTCTTCCCCCCTATACCCCAGCCTCAGGCAAGCCAGTTTAGTTAGCAAGCCCAAGGCAGGAGCGAGGAAAAGGAGAAGGAAAACTGACCTACATATACTGGTCCAACACCCTGAAACGCGAAGGACTGGAAACAGTTAAAAAACCCTGCCAGCCTGGTGCGTCAGGGTGGGCGGCCTGTGTCCTTTATGGAGTTTGAAAAGGACTTAACCAGGTAATACAGAAGTCTCCTTTTCTTCACACTTCCATAGGGGAAACAGGCTTAAACCACAGGATGTCACAAAGCTATCCCATTATGGGAGGAGACGCGCCAGAGCTGCTCTGAGAACCCCTTCGGCCAAAAAACGCTTCCATGGCAGTGAAGGAGTTCAATGAACGAAACCGGACTAAAGTATAGGCGAAGGACCATAGGGCCTCTTTACAAAGGTGCTTAGCCGAGGCACCTCTGTTGAGCCACCCAAGAAGTACAATGCGGTGAAAAAATCCGACTGCAAAGACGGTACAGATAGCGTGACAGAAAATCAAACAGAGTCAACTGGCTAGTCCTATGTGGAATCCAGCCAATCCCATTTCCCAAATCTGTAGAGGACAAAAAGGGGGGTCCGTCCCACAGAGAACCATAGTCCTAACCACAAAGATCCAGAAAGCCAGTACCTGGTCTTGGAAGTACTACAATACCTGGTCAATGCATGGGGTGGATAGAACCAGAGGGACTAGCGTAGGTAGGTAGCCTAAGCAAATTCAAAGAACCCGATCCCAGTGAAAAAAAAACTAATGGGGAGGGACAGAACAATATGCCCCAGAGAAACACTCGCCAGGAGCAGGAAAGCAGTAATCCATGTAAGCCAACGAATGTCAGCAGAGCCCAGGAGCAAAAATTAGAAGTTCGCGACCTAGCTCACAGAAGGAAGGTCGTCCTGGATGCCGTCATTGTAACTACTATCTGTCCACAACAGGATCCCAGCGAATGACCAGAAAGTGGAAGAGCCCTTATGGCCTTCCTAAAGTCTGAGTCAGCGTTCCAGAAATTAAGCCAGAGAGCTTATCAAACAACCACCAATGATGCTGACACCCTGAACTCAGGACACCAGTAGCTATTGTTGACTTTCCGTCCAACCTCCAATGGCTTTAACTTCATAGGCAGGAGTCAGGGCTGGATGCGCGATAGAGTTTACAGAATATAAGTCCTTTTGAGGGAAGTTCCATTGTCCTGTACGTCGGATCCCAAGTGATGCAGTATTTGGACTAAGAAGGGTATTGTTCTTGACTAGGCGGGCCAAGTGAGCATCCACAGAGGAGGAGGCTCATTATGCCCGGTCCACAGTAGGTAGAGAATTGAAGGAGGCAATGTGCTTAGAATTCTGGGGGTGCCTATTAGGGCGAGCCCTCCGTAGAAGGTCCACACGCTGCACAAAAGATGGAAATTCTGCAGAAACCAGCTACCGAAGCTTGAAAACCGAAGAGCTAGCCTTAGGGGCCTGTAGCCTAGCGCACCTGGTATTCCCAGGCTTCCAAGTACTTACCAAGGCCTGACCCTGTTTAGCTTCCAAGATCAGACGATATCGGGCGTTTTCAGGGAGGTGTGGCCGTAGGTCTGAGCAACTTTGAAGCGAAAAACAGCTCTTAATCTGTTAAACCCGGTGGCTACATCCAGCTGCGGTATGGGACAGACGAAGGTCTCGCCTGAAATATTAGACATAGTGTCCCAGTGAGCTGAGGAACTTCAGATTACCGGAGAGGGACGCAGCATTATCTAGACTGTCGCCTGAATTGCGGTTCCTGTCCAGCCTCTACTGGAAAGATGCAGACACCTGCACTTAAAGCGAGAAGGGCTGCGTCCATGGCTCCTAAGGCGGAATGCTATAAGGTACCCAGCTAGATGCCAGTAGGGATACTAGTAGGGGGAGGGCAGGCCCTGGGGTTGCCAGTCTGTGTGACGGACACACTCTGACACTACAGAGGATGCTCAACTGCAGCCTTACCTATAAAAGGTAGTCCAGGCCGGTTCCAGGTGGAAGTCATGGCTGACTGACACTCTGGCTGTCAATCTGCGAAACACCGGACACAGAGCCCCTCGAAAGTACAGAGGTACAAGTCCTTCAGTTACACAACACCAAAGCACCCCAAACCCTGGGTGCTTTGCCCTTGGAAAACCTGTTAAGCAATCCAGGGCAGTCCCCACACACCAGTTAGGTAAACTACTAAATGCAATAAAAGGGGGAGTGCAATGAATTTGACCTTACCCCACAATAAGCGGGGCTTTACAGACAAAGGATTTACTAAACTGTCAGAAGAACATTTTTAAATAAAATGTACTCCTGAACACAAATACATACACACAGAAACATTCAATGCTGTATCAATGGGCAGTTAATGCTCAACAATCCAATCCCTATTTAGTAGGAATGAGCTATATGTATGACCAAACCTCAAACGAGGAAGTATACAGGGAGACAGGACCACATCGGCGGTAACAGCCGCGGCAGTGCGGATCACTGTAAGCAGAAAGCGTCTCTTACCTTAGAGCACCATCCGTGCACCCTTTCCCGGTGTCAGGCTGTGGGTCCCTGGAGTGTGCTGGGGGACCGGCCGAGGTTACTGACCTGCCTGACAGAGCCGCGGCCGCCGGCGCACAGGGTCGTTGGAGCGGCAGCGCCTGAGGCTGGGGGCAGGGTATCGAGTGGGAGGAGCTGGGGCTGCTGGGACGTTAACTAGTTGGTGCCCAGACTCCTCCTGCTCCACCCTATACACATGGTCTAAACCTGTGTCCCCTATGGAAGTGTGAAGAAGAAAATAGCATTGATGTCCACAAGTCAAACAGCAATTATATTCTACAGTGAAAGATTTGACTTGATATGAGCTCCTAGCCAGTCCCCAAGAATAATAGTGGTTTGTTATGCCTTTTTAAAACCTACCACAAACCCTTTGACGGAAAAATATCCTCTAGGTGTTCTAGGGATTGTGAGATCTGAGATGTCCTGTTCCTGGTAACCCATATGCTGAGTTCAGGCTCTTAAAATTCTACTGGGACCCAGGATCAAACAACGGGACTGTAATCCAGTCTTTACCTGATTACCCCTGACTGATCTAACAGTCAACCTGTGAGGTGCTCTTTCAGTCTAATGTGTAGGTGTCCTCATGGATACTACTGGTGATTGGGTATTATGACCTTTCTACATGTGGCATCCACCTGGCAATATCCATTTAAAAATTACATAAAATTAGTTATTGTTCTGGTGCCTAGACATCTGCTCCAAGAAACAGCTGTCCTGTCATCCCTGTGATTTGTTTACACTCCCAGGTTTGCATATGCAACCTTTCTGTTTTCAGAGTTTGATGAATAGTATGGGGACATGTGGCACATAGGCTCTTTAGTATACGGCATTGCTATGTTAATAATACCCCTTTTACACTGGGTTATTGCAGGGTTAACCCAGGCAGCTCCCTGGTGTAAAAGGGAAGAGGGTTGGATCGCCGGGTCGAGTGATCCGGCAACCCAACCCAGGTAAATAGCAGGGTTTAACATGGGCGTAGCCCGTGAAACCCTGCTGTGAGAAAATCGCACTCCGGGTCACGATGACCTGGAGTGCGCTGCTAGCCGGCCGATTGGTCCGGCTTCAGTGGTGCTTGGAGATGACGTCTTCTTCCAGCGTCCACTTTCACGCCGGGAAAGCTGGGTCTATGCAGACCCGACTCCGGTGTAAGCGGCGCTGACTCGGGAATATCCAGAGTCGGCGCCGGCTAAATTCCGGGTCTGATCCGTATAGGTACTCTGTTCCAACTCTGGGTCAGACCCGGAATTTTGGTGGAAAAAGGGTATAAATTGAAAACAAGTGAATAATTAGAAACAACACACTTGACTACATCAGCAGGAATCTGCAAGTGACACCTGACACTGGGACAATATTTAGGGGTCTATGTCTGTGCAGGACCACAGACCCCCCCAAGCCACAGCATGGTTGACATGCTTCGGCATTTGGGAGGCGGAGCAGGGGTGTGCCTTGTTGTCATTCCTGGAAACAGGCATGTCATCTCATTTTTCCTGGAGGGACGAGGCCAAGGTCTGCGTCGGCAGATGCAGATTCCTGGCCTCTTGCGTGACCAGGCATCGGCCAGGCTGCAGGAAGCTTCAGCTGCAGCCTGACCAAAGTAGCAACCATTTTGACCATCACTTGCGATGGTGATCCCAGCCTGCAACATCACAAATGCAGCAAGGGGGTGTCTGACACCTCCTTCTGCATTTGCATCTGAGATGGACGAATTTGCACAGCCGCTTCTGTGCGGCTGTGTAAATCGTCCATGTCTGAATCTGGCCCACTGTGAGCTCAATCCAAGGGCTGTAACTAGGATAGTGCGACCTGTGCCAAGGCACAGGGCACCGCCATGCGGCCGGCGGTTCGATTCCCGGCAGCGGCAGCCCGACAGATGAACAGACCCCTGGAGCGGCAAACCGACAGTGCTGGAAATCCCAATCGTCCTCAGGTAAGTAATAACTAACCTAACCCCCCTTAGGGGTGCCTAACCCTAACCTCCCCCCCAAGTGCCTAACCCTAATCCCCCCTGTAAGTGCCTAACCCTATCCCCCCCTTCCCTCCTGCGTAAACCTAAGTACCCCGGGGGGGGTGCCTAACCCTAAGTCAGTCATATTGCAGGTGGACAGAATGCCGGGCTTCAATATACCGATGCCGAATCCCGACGCCCGGCAATATGCCGATATCCCGAAGGTGAACAGAATACCGATGTTGGCATCTCGAAGCGCTGCAATCCCAATCGTCTGGACGGGTAAGTAATGGCTGTGTCCCCGAGGAAGGGGGGGCTAGGTTTAACCACCCCCGGGGGGAGATGAGGGTTAGGCACCCCGCGGGAAGGGTTAGGCACCACTGGGGGGGGGGGTTAGGCACCCCCCGGGAGGGCTAGGTTTAGAGTGCGGGGAGGGGAGGTTAGGCAGCCCTAAGGGAGGGTTAGGATTAGGGAGAGAAGGGGTAGGTTAGAGTCAGTGGCATAACTACTGCCCCCGCAGCCCCGCGGTGGCTTGGAGGCACTGGGTAGCTTGGGGGCGACGGGGGCAGCAGGTACGCCACTCAGTGGCGGAACTCCCATGACTACGGAGGGTGCAAGGGGTGCGGTCGCACCCCCTGCACCCTCCATCTGCCGGGTGCCCGCTGAGTGTGTTACCAGCGGGCACCCAGCTCCTATTCAAACCTGGCGGCAGCTGGAGGATGGAGCTCCCTCCGTCTTCCGGGTCCCGCAGGGCACTATGGGAGTGACGTCATGACGTCACTCCCATAGTGCTGAGGAGCGGATGCCGGGGACGGAGCTCAGGAGTGAGCTCCGTCTTCCGGGTCCCGCAGAGCACTATGGGAGTGACATCATGACGTCACTCATATAGTGCCGAGGAATGGACGCCGGGGTATGGACGGCAGCAGCACTGGAGCGGGGTTAAAGGTAAGCGATTTTTTTTTTTTTCTTTGTGTGTGTTTGTGTCTGCGCGGGGGAGCAACTACAGGGCGCTCACTACTAGGGGCTCACTACTGGGGCAACTACAGGGGGCTCACTATTGGGATCAACTAGGTGCAACTACAGGGGGCTTACTACTGGGGGCAACTACAGGGGGTTCACTACAGGGGGCAACTACTGGGGGCTCACTACTGGGGGCACTACTAAAATTGGCACAACTACAGGGGGCACTACTAAAATGGGCACAACTACAGGGGGCACTACTAGAAGGGGCACAACTACAGGGGGCACTACTTGAAGGGGCACAACTACAGCGGGCACTACTTTAATGGGCACAATTACAGGGGACCCTGCATAATGGGCACTACTACAGGGGGCATTGCATAAGGGGCACTATTACAGGGGGCATTGCATAAGGGGCACTAGTATAGGGGGCATTGCATATGGGGCACAACTACAGGGGGCACTACTTTAATAGGCACAACTACAGGGGGCCCTGCATAATGGGCATTACTACAGGGGACATTGCATAAAGGGCACTATTACAGGGGGCATTGTATAAGGGGCACTAGTATAGGGGGCATTGCATTTTGGGACACAACTACAGGGGGCACTGTATAAGGGGCACTAACTTGATACACACAGTTTACAGGTTATAAACTGTGTTCCCAATAATCTGGTTCTACACGGACATAAAAACTGTGCAACCTGTCTTGAGCTGAGGTGACAGACTGACAGGAGCAGAGAGGAGGGTTGGTGAAGTAGATCTGTCAGGGTGGGATGTAATGGGCATTACTGTTTGGCATAATGTGTATTTGGCATTACTGTGTGCACAATGTGCTATTAGAGGCATTACTGAGTGGCATAATGTGTAAGGGGCATTACTGTGTGGCATAATGTGTTGTATGTGGCATTACTGTGTGGCATAATGTGTTATATGTGGCATTACAGTGTGGCATAATGTGAAATAGGGGCATTACAGCATGGCATAAATTTGTTATAAGGGCTTTACTGTATGTCATTATGCGTTATACGTGGCATTATTGTGTGGCATGTTTAAGGGGCATTGCTGTGTGGCATAATGTGTTGTAAGGGGCATTCCAGTGTGGCATAATGTGTTGTAAGGGGCATTCCGGTGTAGCACACTGTTATAAGTGGCATTACTCAGTGTGTCATAATGTGTAGGGCACGTTGCTGTATCATGTAACCACACACCTTAAACGTCGTCTTTGGGTGTGTTTGATATTTGGGCGGGGCAGGGGGGGCACCTGAAACTTTTTTGGCATGGGGGAGCAAAATTTATAGTTACGCCACTGGTTAGAGTACTTACATACCGCTGTCGGCATTCTGTACCATGCGGCCTTCCACTGTCAGGATTTGAGCCGGCGAGCATATCATACCGATTCCTTTCCAGACATATTAGGTGAATTCAAAACACTTGGTGAATATTATTTTACCATAATACCCTGGGCCAAATCTTTAACTGGGGTTATCTTTTCTTGTATATGAAACATATTATTATTGTGGATACATATGGGGGTAGATGCACTAACCCTTTGAGAGAGAAAGAGATAGTGAAGAAGGTACCAAGTACCAACCAATCAGCTCTTGATATTTTTACAAACAGCCTGTAAAATAACAGGAGCTGATTAGTTGGTACTTTATCTCTCTCCAAGGCTTAGTACATCTCCCCCATTGTACTATAAATGCATTTTATTTGTTTAAAATGTCCCAAAAAGTTATTGCTTTGAGCTGAATAAGTTTATTGGAACATCAGTCCTCTAACTGAACTAAAGTACGTCCAGCTACATCTGGTTCTGGTATTTTCTTTAAATCCTCTCAGTGTTGCCTGGCCACAGTACGAAACGTACAAACATTGCATACATGCTTCGCGTTCACAACCATTCTGCCGCCCCGCCCACACATCTACACCGCAAAGAGCCAGGCTTATTCCAGTATTAAAGATGGCCGATGAGTGCGTCATGTATGTCACGTTCACGGACTATACTATTTTACTTTACGGTACGTCCTTATGACGGCAAGAAGGAAGATGGCGGAGGTTGAGTTCGGGGATAGCGAGCTGTTTCAGCAGTTAGATGAGGAAACAGCGCCGCAGCTGCAGCCGACCCACATACTCTTTGACCAGGTTGGGGAGAGCGCGGAGGATCCCGGTGGCCTGCAGGAGCATCTCGCCAGATGCGAGGAGACAATAGCGCAGCTGCGCTTGGAGAATATCCTTTGGCCGATGCGTAAAACACAATGACGGAAATGGCCTCAGTAACGTCCACATTACAGGGCGACCCTACTGTATTCTATACATCACTGGCGATGACTGAACGAGCACTATGATTCTATGTAGTTACCTAAGTGGTGGCCGGTATGTGATGGAGCATATTTGTGTTACATGCTAGCTAGCATATTACTGGGTCTGCCTGTGCTGTTAATTGGGCTACATGCACTCCCGTGCACCTAATTGGGTTACAGTGCTCATCCCCTCACTGAGGTCTAATCATTGCACTCTTATTTCACCATATACACTGGTTGGGGTTCCGTATATTCTGTCTACTTTCACAAAGTCAACATTCATATTTAGCATGTTGACACTGATGTTGTGTTGCCTGTCTTTTTATTGAGTTTCATGCTAACTCTAATGCACAGGTTGACATTTTGGAAAGGTCGATCTTTCTTATGTTGACTGTCAACAATTTTCATAACCAAGTCGACATTGTCACTGTTATGATGACTGCTTCCCCAATTATTATTTTCACTTAACAATCTGTGAACATCAAGAGCTGAAGAGAAAGCTGTCCGTTCTTTCTCGCCCAAGGTAGGTTATGAAAACTTACTGCACTTTCAGAGCTTATTTATTTCCTGAGTAGCTTAGGTCACACACAATGTTGGTGTAGTGTTGTGTAGGCATGGACAATTTACTGTGCTGCTGTGTTATCCAGTGACTATATAAAGGTTTAGTCTCCCATCTCCAAAATGCTTGGGACCAGGGGTATTTTGGATATTTGGATTTTTCGGTATTTTGGAGTATTTGCATACCATCATGAAATATCTTGGGAATGGGACCCAAATCTAAACACAGAATGCATTTGTTAAATATTCCCCTTATATACACAGTCTGCAGGTAATTTTATACAATATTTTGAATAATTTTGTGCATCAATCAAAGTGTGTACATACATGAAATTCATTTGTTTCATATACACCTTATACACACAGCATGAAGGTATTTATATACAATATTAATAATTTTGTGCCTCAAACAAAGATTGTGTACATTGAACCATCAGAAAGCAAAGGTTTCACTATATCGGTCGTGCTAAAAAAAATTCTATATTTTGGAATATTTGGATATGGGAGACTCAACCTGTATGGGATAATGTACTTTGACTATTAAAAGATGTTCTGTGACAATAAAAAGAAAAACTGTAAGCTATGTTAATACAGGTGACTTCTAATTATTTCCATTATGGAGTGCATTTTCCTTATATTAAACAAACCTACATGTGATGACCTCAGAATACAGTGGTTATACAGATATTTATAGATAGGAGTGTTAACTTTCATTTAATGTATTCTTTGTAAAGAATGACCAGGTTGGATGTTCTGTTTTAATTTTGCAGAAGTGAATTGTATGTTTGGTCTCTATTTTTAAATTCAGGGACAAGAGACACTGGTACCTAAACAACAAACACTTTCACTTTAATGGTGCACTTTAAATGATTGTCATATTGCAGTATGGTGTTGTGTGGGGAGATGGGTTCACTATAATAATTTTTTTGTTTTTTCTCACAGTGACTTGTCTGTGGATGAGAAATTTGATGGACCACTGTTACAAATCTTGTTCATGAACCACGTTGTTTCAAAGTGAGTTACTATATTAACATGCAAAATAGGAAATTCCCACAATATTGAGGATGTTTAACTTTTCTTGAAAATCTTATGTAAGGCTAACCAGCCCACGCTGATTTAGAATTATGCCAATGAGCAAAATATAAAGCTGGCCATACATTGCATGATAATTGTGCAAACTAGTGTACCAAATAACTGGATAGTTCAACTGACTCCAGCCAATGAATGAAGATCACATCCATACATCGTGCAGTATATGACGGTGCTCGATTAGTGCATTGTCTCTTCGCCCCCTACTCTGTGTCGGCTGCATTATTGTGCAGTCTAAGGCCAGCTAAAACCTATCTCATATAGTGGTTCCCAAACTGTCCTCAGGGCCCAAAACAGTTCATGTTTTCCAGGTCACCTAGCAGGTACACAGGTGTGTTCATTACTCACTGACACATTTTAAAGGTGCCTACACATGGTACGATGTGTAGGCACCAATGCGACCGACATATAGGGCGGTCCCTACACATCCTGTGCCCGATATGCCCCCCACCCCTGCATCGCACTGCATTGGGTCATCAGTCGCTTTGCCTGATCTTTTGAACATGCAGAAAGATCAGACGAAGCGACTGTCGACCCCTCGGGAGCACGCAAGGCACGATATAGTGCATACACGGAACGATATTGCTGATTTATCGTTCCTTTTAGTCGAATCGTTAGCAATATCGTTCCGTGTGTAGCGGCCTTAAGAGATCCACAAGTGGATCTCATTTTTTTTCATCATGGACATCAATGTAGACAGTGTATTAGTTTGATGTTTCAAAGCATAAGCCTCAGGGTTTCACAAATGGGCGATCATTTGCTTTGGATAGTTTTTACGAGACCTATGCTTTATTATATTTTGCGTATTTGAAGCTTATTGCACCGACTTGTTTTTTATGCTCATTATTTGCACAAAGTGTCATAAAATAAAAGCAATGTTGCTTTTATGCAGACAATATCATCAAGAAATTGAAGATTTTGTATCCAGCTTAGTTCAAAAGTATGAAGAAGAGAGGAAAGCTAACCCTGAAAGAACCACTTTTAATGTTAAACCTCAGGTAATTCTTCATGTTTTATTAATATATTTTGTATTAGGACTTTATTAGTCTTTCTTTCCAAACTGTATTAATTCTGAAGATTTTTTGTTTGTTTTTCTTTTGCCAGCCGTCAAGCATTTTATTGGAGGAAAGTGGAAGCTCTAGTGTGGATACTTTTAAGAAAATTAAGGAAGCCTTTAGTGTAAGTCTTCATTTTAAGTTTAAAATTAACTGTAATTTAATTTTGTGGGACTTAAGGTAGTTGTCTGGACAAGAAGAACCTTCCATCTGCAACCCGAATACTGATTCTATCTTCTTGGCCACTGCAAAGAGCTGGAGTAATTTGAATATTTGTAGACTAGCATGCTCTGAGAGATTGAGCTGTAGTTCCAGCTAGGTGACAGACCTGGGGTGTAGATGCAGTTTCATATGCTTACAAATGGTCAAAACATGCAGTGTGGAAAACACATTTGTACTGGATTTCGGTACAGATGAACTCAATAATTAGAGGTTTTCTGTTCTTCTCAAAGTCCATATTGATGTCATAGGAATTTAGCGGTATCTCCTGGCTCCCAGTTCTGATTTCACACATGTTGTTGTTGTTGTTTTTATTCTATTCCAAGGAGTTTCTTTTCTATCTCTGTACATTTAAGTTCTGCAACAGGTCTGTGTTTATCCATATCTATTTTAGAACACTACTGATAGTTGTCTAAAGGTGGGTACACACCTGAAAGGGTATACAATTGGGAAGCCGGCTGCCGGTATCCCGACTGTCATATCCCGGCGAGGGTGAAATGCCGGGCGTCTATATCTAGACGCCTGTCATTTCCCCGATGCCGGGAGACAGGCGCCCGGCATCCCGATCGAAGGGATGCCGGGCGCCGCGAGCGGACAGCCGTTGGGGGGGGGGGGGGGAGGTTAGGTTTAGGGCACCCGGGGGGGACTTAGCCGCTGGGGGGGGGGGGGGAAGGTTAGGCTAGGGGGAAGGTTAGGGTTCGGCACCCCCCCCCCCCCCCCTCCCTGGGGACTTAGGTTTAGGCACAGGGGGGAGGTTAGGATGGATGGGGAGCCCCCCCTTCTGCACCCCTGATCGTCCGTACACACTTGCCGATGGACAGATATGTCTGCAGACATATTTGTTCATTGGCTGTGCAGCACAGCCAATGCGATATGTCTGTGAACGACAACGTTCACAGACATATCGTCTGTACACACTGACCGACGGGGGCACGATATATTGGCCGATCAGTTGGTAGGCCAATATATCGGCCAGTGTGTACCCAGCTTAACTTATGCTGAGCCTAAAGGCAATTGGCAATTGTCCACTTATTAATTTTAAAAGAACTCAATATTCCAATGATTCTTTACAATACTTGGAAATAAGTTATATGCACATGTGCTTTTTTTGGATTTGGTCTGTTTGTGTGGAATAGTTTTTCAGACATGCAAGTGTGTTTTATCGTCACTTATTACTCTGCCAGCAAAAGGGACCCAGCATATGCTGGGCAACCTCCGTGTCTGCCAGATGCTTTGACCCCACAACTCCCCACTCAGTCCCGCACCTGCGATCACGGCCATATTACACCTATGAATGCGGGGGCACTTGCATAACAAAGAAGGGAGTTCCCACTTTCAAAATATGCGGGCCTCCTCGCCAGACAAGATCACCCAGTGCTACAGTAAAAATAGATTCCATATATAGGGCATGATTTACCTTTCCCAAATACTGCCTCGTACACATGGGGGCAACTTGCCTTGTAGCCCCCTCTAGTAGTTATTGTCTGGTGATCATAACTAAAATAATACACGAACAATAATATTTTCCACAGATGAAGATGGGAATGTACCTAAAGCCCTTTTCTTCTTCAGGGTCCATAGGCTCCACAGGAAGACCTTGGGGTTTAGGTGACGGCAAGGACATCCGGGCACCACACAGTAATTTTTCTCCCAGGATGCACTGAGCCTCTCCTTATACCCCGGGCCAGAGGCACCTCAGTTTCGTTTGGTGCCTGGAAAGAGTTAGGTCAATGTAGCGCAGTGGGGCTGTGTAAACAGCCCCTGAAGATTTCTACTGTTGGTTTTTGCTAGTGTGGACAGCCCAGTGGGACGTCCGCGCTGCCGCTCTACACCCCGCTGGTGCCGAGAAGCCGGTACTGATCCAGGGATCGCGGCAGGAGCCCAGGGTCTGTGCTAGCCAGCTAGTGGGAGGCAGGTGGTGGCCCGCTTAATGCAGTCCTCCCCCTGGTCTCAGGGGACGGACCGGGGGATGACTGCAGTGGAGCCAGGCCCGGAAACCTGCGCTTCCACAATGATAACCTGGGGGGCATTTGTGCTGGAGAGCAGTAAACATAAAGACTGCGCTTCCAGCGTCCTAAGGGTTAATCGCTGGCCAGGGGAGGCAGCCTTCCCTTTTTACAGCCGGCTCCTCCCCGCTGCACAGCTCACCTTTCCACTGTGGCCTGTTTAAGCTGTAGCAGCACTACTCCCATGGAAACGCCCCCTCTGAAGTCTCTCCCCTAGCAATGTCGCAGATCTCTCAGGAACGCAGAGCCTGGGTCCCCCTACATACCTCTCCTCCTGGTCAGCGTATGTAGCGCTATAGCCTACCAGACACCAAGTCTGGGTAGTTGAATTGCAGTGCCACTGTGCAGGTGTTATTCTGCATATTGTGTGTGTGTGTGTATGTATGTGTGTGTGTATATATATACATACATACATACATACATACACACAGGTGCATAAATATTGGGACATTGACAGAATTTTCATATTCTGGCCTCTATTCACCACCACCACACTTTGAAATGAAACAAACAAGATGTGCTTTAACTGCAGACTTTCAGATTTAATTTGAGGATAATTACTTCCAAATCAGGTGAACAGTGTAGGAATTACAACGGTTTCTATATGTGCCTACCACTTTTTAAGGGGCCAAAAGTAATGGGACTATCAACTCAAAAGCTATTTCATGGACAGGTGTGGGCTATTCCCTCGTTATTTCATTATCAATTAAGCAGGTAAAAGGTCTGGAGTTGATTCTAGGTGTGACATTTGCATTTGGAATCAGTTGCTGTCGACTCTCAATATGAGATCAAAGAGCTGTCACTATCAGTGAAGCAAGCCATCATTAGGCTGAAAAATCAAAACAAACCCATCAGAGAGATAGCAAAAACATTAGGTGTGGGCAAATCAACTGTTTGGAACATTCTTAAAAAGAAAGAACGCATCGGAGAGCTTAGCAACACCAAAAGACCCGGAAGACCACGGAAAACAACTGTGGTGGATGACAGAAGAATTATTTCCCTGGTTAAGAAAAACCCCTTCCCAACAGTTGGCCAAATCAAGAACACTCTCCAGGAGGTAGGTGTATATGTGTCCAAGTCAACAATCAAGAGAAGACTTCACAAGAGTGAATATAGAGGGTTCACCACAAGATTTAAACCATTGGTGAGCCACAAAAACAGGAAGACCAGATTAGAGTTTGCCAAACAACATCTAAAAAAGCCATTACATTTCTGGAACAACATCCTATGGACAGATGAGACAAAGATCAACTTGTTCCAGAGTGATGAGAAGAGAAGAGAAGGAAAGGAACTGCTCATGATCCAAAACATACCACCTAATCAGTGAAGCATGGTGGTGGTAGTGTTATGGCATGGACATGTATGGCTGCCAATGGAACTGGTTCCCTTGTATTTATTGATGATGTGACTGCTGACAAAAGCAGCAGAATGAATTCTGAAGTGTTTTGGGCAATATTATATGCTCCTATTCAGTTAAATGCTTCAGAACTCATTGGACGGCGCTTCACAGTGCAGATGGACAATGACCCGAAGCATACTGCAAAAGCAACCAAAGAGTTTTTTTAAGGCTAAGAAGTGGAATGTTATGCAATGGCCAAATCAATCCCCTGACCTGAATCCGATTGAGCATGCATTTCACTTGATGAAGACAAAACTGAAGGGAAAATGCCCCAAGAACAAGCAGGAACTGAAGACATTTGCAGTAGAGGCCTGGCAGAGCATCACCAGGGATGAAACCCAACGTCTGGTGATGTCTGTGTTCCAGACTTCAGGCTGTAATTGCCTGCAAAGGATTTGCAACAAAGTATTAAAAAGTGAAAGTTAGATTTAGGATTGTTTAGTTTGTCCCATTACTTTTGGCCCCTTAAAAAGTGGGAGGCACATATAGAAACCGTTGTAATTCCTACACCGTTCACCTGATTTGGATGTAATTGCCCTCAAATTAAATCTGAAAGTCTGCAGTTAAAGCACATCTTGTTTGTTTCATTTCAAAGCCATTGTGGTGGTGAATAGAGGCCAGAATATGAAAATTCTGTCAATGTCCCAATATTTATGCACCTGACTGTATATGTGCATATATTTATTTCATTCTCATATAATCATTTATTATTATTAGTATTATTTTATTTATTTATTTTTTTATTGTGTGGTTTGTCACAAACAAGTTTACACTTCCATCATTGCTATGTCTGAAGGTGGGGATGATGTGCACGAATTCCACTCCAGTCCTGCTCAAGTTATGGAAATCTTGTGCTGTGGAACTAGGTGTGGGGGACTGGGTCTTAGAGGGATTATGTTATGGAAGTGGTGTGGAAATTGCCTGGGATGTGATTTCAGCCTCAGACGCCTGGATGATGCCTATCCTTTTCCTGAGGAACATTGTACTAAATTGGTGGAAACTCTTCGCCCAGTTATACTGGCTATGGAAGCGGGGGATTTTATGGTATAGCTGGATATTCAGGATGCATTCCTGCATATTTCAATTGCTTCATCTCACCAGTGTTTCCTCAGTTTTGCTATACAGCAACAACATTTCCAGTTTCGGGTGCTGCCATTTGGCCCTGCACAGCTCCTCGAGTGTTTAACAAGGTTATGACTGTCATGGCAGCCAATCTACGGCATCAGGGGGTTCGACTGTTGCCTTACCTGGACAACCTCTTAGTGTTGGCAGGATCTCCAGAAGTACATTAACACCACCTACAGCTGACAGTGTCTATGCTTCAGGCTCATGGATGATCAATTGGACAAAGTCCTTCCTGACTCCATCTCAGAGGATGCTCCATTTGGAAGCTCTGTTGGATTCCCAACAGCAGAGAATCTTTCTGACTGCAGAAAAGATCTCCACTTTGCAGATGCGAGTATGCAAAAGCCTCCACATTCGCTGAGTGTCAATCCACTCAGCAATGCAAGTACTGGGGTCCATGGTATCAACGTTCGACATGGGGAAATATGCGTAGTTTCATTCCAGGCCTCTGCAGAAATTGATCCTCTCCAGGGGAAACTGATTACCCCATCGGATGAAGGCACAAACGATGGTGCTCTCTCCAGAGGTGCGTCTGTCCCTTGCCTGGTGGCTGCAGACGTGTCACCTCATCTAGGGGTGTCCCTTTTGGATTCCGGAATGGGTCCTCCTGACGAAGGACGCCAGTGTCCGGGTTTGGGGTGCAGTGACAGGTCCACACTCCTTTTCAGGGGCGGTGGACATGAGGAGTCTGCTCTACCAGTCAACGTATTGGAGCTTCGGGCGGTCTTCAGGGTCCTTCAGCAAGCCAAACTCATACTTCACGGAAAACCCATGCAAGTTCAGTCAGACAACGCCACGATAGTGGCTTACATCAGTCATCAAGGAGGAACTATAAGTCAGGCGGCGATGACAGAGGTGTCACGCTTTCTAACATGGATGGAAGGCCTTCTTCCAGCCATATCGGCAATGTTCATACCCGGGGATCCCCAAATGGGAAGCAGACTTCCTCAGCCGTCACAATGTGCATCCAAAGGAATGGTCTCTTCACCAAGAGGTGTTTCAACTCCTAGTGGACAAGTGGGGCCTTCCAGAAGTGGACTTCATGGCCTCCAGACTCAATCACAAGCTGCCAAGTTACGGGTCCAGGACAAGAGATGCCAAGACACTCCTGGTTGACGCTCAGTTAGTAAAGTGGACCTTCCAGTTTGCGTACCTGTTCCCTCCAGTCTCCCTTCTTCATCTGGTCATTCGAAAGTTCAAGCAAGAGGGAGGAATGGTTCTGTTGGTGGCTCCAGCGTGGCCCAGTAGACATTGGTATTCAGATCTTCGGAGTCTCTCCATCGACACTCCATTGCTGTTGTCTCAGGGCCCTTGCCTTTACCCGGACCTGGGTCTGTCTGTCTTTGCCGGCGTGGCTCTTGAGACTTCCCTCTTTAATGTCCAAAGGTTTTTCCAGCTCTGTGGTCTGTACCATGCTCAGAGCCCATAAACCAGCCTCTGCGCTTATGTATCACCGAGTGTGGCATACTTATTTTCAGTGGTGTTGTCCCAGGGGTTCTGACCCTTTGGTATTTACGATACCTAGAATTTTGGTTGTCCTTCAAGCAGGTTTGGACCTTGGTCTCCGCTTAGCCTCAGTGGAGGTGCATGTTTCAGCTCTATCAGCGTGGTTTCAATGTAGGTTTGCTCCTTTACCGGACATTTGTACTTTCCTGCAGGGTGGTCTGCGGATTCAGCCTCCCTTTGTCCCTCCTGTGGCTCCTTGGGATTTAGCTGTTGTCCTTTTTTAAGGCTCTTCAGAGCCCTCCATTTGAACCACTGACCTCAGTGGGTCTCAAGTGGTTGACAGCTAAGACTATATTTCTTCTGGCCATTGCTTCGGCCAGACGGGTGTCAGACTTGGGGGCGCTTTCCTGTCGTTCCCCCATTTCTGATTTTTCACCAGGACAGGGTGGTTCTTCGGACTCGCCCTGGGTTCCTTCCTAAGGTTGTCTTTACTTTCCACAATGAGGAAATTATTGTTCCGGCCTTTCAATCCCCAGACCTCTCGGCAGGTAAGGCCTCATTGGATGTGGTACGTGCTCTCAGGACTTGTGGACCATACCAGTTCCCTTCGGAAATCAGACTCCTTGTTTGTCCTCTACGGTTTTCACAAGAAGGGATGGCCAGCCAATAAACAGACATTGGCTAGGTGGATTCGTATTACTATATCTGAGGCTTGCACTCAGGAGGGCCTTCCTGTACCGCCTTCTGTTACTGCTCATTCTACTCGGTCTGTGGGTCCATCATGGGCAGCTCGCCGTGGTGGCTCGGCTGTTCAGCTTTGTAAGGCGGCCACATGGTCTTCTGTCTAGACCTTTTTTAAGGTTCTATGCATTTGATACATTTTGCTTCTCAGGATCCTTCCTTCGGGCGCCAGATTCTCCTGTCAGTCATTCAAGGGTGAGGACGCTAGTGATCTGTTTTGGGACATCCCCAAGTCCTCCCTGTAGAGCCTATGGACCCTGAAGAAGAAAATGATATGGTAAGAACTTACCTTTATCTCTTTCTTCGAAGTCCATAGGATCCACAGGGCACCCACCCTGACTTTCCTTACTTCAGATGGGCTTTGCTCTGGACACCGGTTTTCCGTCTCCTTATATGTGAAAATGTATTTCTTGAGTGTTATGGTGCATACACACGATCTGATTTTTTCTTCAGATATGGACGATAACGATTTTAAAATCGTTCAGTCGTTCATATCTGAAGGAAAATCGTTCATATCTGACATGCCTGAACGATGGACGATCAACGATGCGCGTTCCCGTTTGTCAGATAACGATATCTGACATCTGATGGGTTTGCAGTCAGACTTGGACGATTCCATTCATTTTAATGCAGTCAAAAATCGTTCAATCGTTCAAATCGTTCAAAACTGGTCAAATCGTTCAAATCGTTCAGATCGTTTAATCGTTCAATCGTTCATCTGACAAATCTGACAAGTCTGACAAATCTGACCGTGTGTACGCTCCATTAGACTTTCTTCTCTCTTTTATCTGCCTTTGACTTGTTACGAACTTAGGTGCCTCTGGCCCGGTGGGCGGGGTATAGGGAGAGGCCCAGTGCATCCTGGGAGAAAAAATTAACTGCGTGGTGCCCGGATGTCCTTGCCATCACCTACACCCCAAGGTCTCCCTGTGGACCCTATGGACTTCAAAGAAAGAGATAACAACGTTCTTACCATATCTCTCATTATATACCCCATATTGGGTAAAAAAAAAAAGTGTTCCGTCTTTTAATGTGATAGGGTGTCTAGTTTTAAGGTAGGCCTTATACTGTATTCTTACTCGTAGAAAGTGTTTAAATTGAGACGGCAAAACAAAATTTGTTATCAAAACCTACACATAGGGTCCTGCTTATTACGGTTTTGGAAAGGTGGATTATTGGTGAAACAATAACCACCAAGTATTTCTTTGTGGTGTTTTATAAGACATTTGAATAGAATAGATCTGGAACTCTAAGATGTGTTTTGTTTTTTTTTTTTTGTTTTTTTTTAACCTCCTTTTATTTATAAGCATTCTTGCATATCCAAGGATCTTGCTACATTGTCCAATTTCCTAAATGGAAGTTATTATTTCCAGAGATGGAAGCTCTGATTATAGTAAAAGCGTGTGCTCTAATAAACAGATCTGCTAGCGGCATCATATGCTGAAATGCAATTCAAATTATTACACATGCCTTATTTTACCCCAAATTTGAGGTTTATAACTGGTGCAGTTTTGTGCTCTCCCTGTCGCGGACTTAATACCAGTGATTCTGCTAGCCAGCGGACAGGGCAGCGCACTGAGGGTCCGGGCATGTAGTATCTGCGTGCACTCTCTGGAATGGGGGTGTGGCTGAGCAGTTGGAGGGTGTGTCCTTATGACACATTAGATTATTTTACTTATGAAGATTTGTTTTCTTTTTTGTGATTTTTAGATTATTTTGTATGTAAGTTTGTGCCCCCAGAAATTTTTTTTTTATTATTTGTTTTACTCTTTCCTTCAATTATTTTATTGTATTATTATTTCATTGTATCCAAACTATTATATTAAGTTATACTCTGGCTATAATGATATTTTACTACTTGTGAGGCGATACTCCCTCCCCAAACACCACAACCCCCCCCTTGATTTCACTACAATTGTGTTTTAAAATCAGGCAGTGCGTGGCGCCCTGCCAAAACAGCCTAGTGGTAATACTACTTAATACATGTGGTCTTGCGAGAAGGTGCAATGGTTCCGGATGCCTGTTCAAGATTGTATTATGCATGCTTGAGATTGCTTTTACTGTTACTTGTGAGTGGACCCTTTGGGAAAATAGACCTGTTAGATCCTGCAATAGGTTCCTGCTAGCTGCTGGACTACTACTGGATAGTATTGCAACAGCGGCCAAGAACACCATCCTCTCATTGAGTTATTCCTGAGGTGGTGTGTATGTATTTGTTGGTCCTTAGATTAACACACCTGTTCAAATGGATCAAGTAGAGATGTCTATAGTATAGACACAGAGGGAGGGCTGGAATATTATTTTCTATGGGGGTGATTTCAATTCAGTGGGAGTTTAATAGTGTTGGATAGTTGTCCCCGGAGCTATTCAAATCAGCGTGCTGTTAGGGCGACTAAATTATCTTCTCGCAACTTCCCTAGGATGCGAGGAGAAATCCAACTAAAGTGCTGTCAGCTAGGCTTTTTCCGGCTTGGCACGACGCTAAAAACCTCGCGGCCGTCCCATAAGTCAGAGAATGACTGTTCTCGCTACTAAACACTCAGGTTAAGTGGTAAGTGGCATTCTCCGACTTGACTCGCTTCGGGACCAACTTTCTGGCGCTATTCAACTCTTGCTGAATTGAATCGCCACCTATATGACTTCTGTATGTCTGCACCCTTTCACCTAAGGTAAAGCAGTCCCTAGAATTAGGATTAGGTTAGCAACTTGGTATCATCTGGAGTTACTTGTGATAGGCTTGCCTCTATTTTGAGATGTTTACCTCCATGTGGACCTATCTCCTCTTACTACATGATTGTGCTTTTATAGTTTTTGTCTACTTCCTCAATTTGTTTGTTTGCCACATACATTACAAGCTTAGGCACCAGTTACTGTATTGGTTGCTTTTCACCTTGATCATTATATTTTTGTACTCTCTAACCTTTTTTAAAAAATTATATATATATTTAAAAAAAAGTTATGCAATGATGCACAGCAATTGTCCTTACCAGATCCAGGGTATGCAGTGATTTGTTATTTTTTTTTGTTTTGTTTTGGCAATTCTTTGGTTGCGGACAAAATGAAGGAAGTATAATTTCCTGATATGCAGTGATTTGCACTGAGTGACAAAATATGCGGGTCCCAGGGACCCGCCACTTTAGAAAAATGAGATTCTACCTGAACATTTCTGGGTCCCATCATAAATTATACTTTGGAGCTCCCCATATGCCAGCACACTTCCTCACTTACCCCTAGAATGCCCATCTGATACCCTCAATAGCATCAGTTTTGTACATAGAGATCAGACTGCAGTACCCATTGACAGTAATGGGGCCTGCAGTCTGCTGTGGTAGTCTGCAGGTGCGCTGTGGTACTCTATTCCCACCCGCCACTTGCACCACACCAACCCCCGCCCACTGCAGTACCCGCTTTACACTTACCTGTCCCAGGGAGTGCAGCCACACGCGCAGTCTCTTGCCTGGTCCCGTGGCACTTTCTGTATACAGGATCCCGGGAGCTGTCTTCGTGCCGGGGGCCGGGCCGCACTCTGCACGCCGGGGCAGTCCACTCACGCTGAGTGACCAGCTGCATCAATCCTTTTTGATGTTTCCTCTGCAGCTGGGCCAGGGGAGACATCAATCATGTAACCAGGAGCCAGGGGATTGGCCAGCAATGGAGCGCTTCCCCGGGCACCCACCCATTCAGAAAAAGCGAGTCCCCGGTCCTCATTTGTGGGTAAAATACGTGCTATAGCGCGTATTTGCGATCACTGATATGAAAAGGAGAAACTACATTTGGTAGGATTAGTTTCCAACTTTATCCATGTCTGTGTTCACATAGCATGAAGCTATAACACCCAGCATGCAGACATGATTGCTATTAGAAATAAACCTACATTTTATTCCTAACCTTAGAGGATACTGGTTCACTTCATCATGTTCAAAAGTTGAACAGTTTTGAGCATGCACACAATTGTCACATTTTGGAGAAAGAAAAGCTACTGCAAAGAAAGCAAAACATTAAGACTGTTTTGCTGTAGTAGTTCAGGGTTTTTTGTGAAAAGCAATGCCATAATGAATTGCATTCTATACCAGGAGATTTCAGGCTACAATATGTCAGCCTCTGTCAGGAGGCTGAAACTTAGCCATTGGTGGACATTACAGCAAGATAATTACCTCAAACACGAACTCACAATCCATCCTTAAATGGTTACTGGAGCACAAAATCTAATTTTTTCAATGGTCCTCTCAGTCTAGAATTGAATCCAATTGGTGTGTATTGAAGAGGTTATTCCACAAGTGACAACCAAAGAATATGCAGGAACTGGAAATGTTCTGCATGGATGAGTGGTCCAAGATCCCTCATATTCTCTAACCTGAATCCATAGATGGACACAGACGTTGGCGGTATAGCAGATCTTTACGGGAGTTTGGCACTTCAAGAATTTCTGTTCTAAGTCTGTAACTCCTCCCCTTCCTATAGTGAACTAAATTATTTCTCTAACCAAGCCCCAAAGGATAGACTAGAGGAAACCAACAAACAGACAATGTGCATTGTCCCTCAATGGATTCTGAGAAAAGGATTTAAGGTGAAAATAAATGACATGTTCTCTTACATCCTATTGGGGACACTGACACTTCGACATTCCCAAAGCTGCCATGAGAGGTGGGTACGCTCAGAAGAAATGAAGCCCGTTCCAGCCAACACTGGTATCTCTTGACGCTAAAAAATATTGAACTTGTAAACCTTAGTTCATTTAGGCTAAAGCAAAGCAACATGCCGAAGTACAGAACTTTTTCTCTATAAGAAAATCGACTTCAAAGGGGAGGTTCTTGTAATGCTGACAAGACCATGTAAAACTCCTAAGGGGCTATAGGGTTATTGTACAGAAGCTGCACATGCAACTCTTCCTGTGTTTAAAAAAAAAAAAAATTCTTAAAGAACCTAGACATCTTCATCTTCTTCAATCAAATCTTTAGTCCTTTTCCCAAACATTTCTCTAAAACGGGAGGAAAAGGGCTAACTGAAAAGAAGTTGAAAAAAACCATATGGTCTCACGTTAGGAAATAGATTTCTGGACTCATAACTTCTTGCTAAAATGGCTTCCTAGCCTTGGCTATAGTCCCTATGATTGTTGGAAATCCGCTTTGTCTTGAAGCTATGATTTTTAACAACTATGCGCTTATTATCCTTGTGATATAAAAAGTGCCCTGAAGCAACAAAGACCTGCCTTTAGAAGATCCCAAGTTCTGTACCAAATAAGACCTTTCTGGAAGGTAGGGACTCCGGAATCCTCATAGGGCTAGATTTACTAAGCGGCAGCATTTGAAAGCCACTGATTCTCGACTGGTTTGACCTCCAAACTTTAAAATGGAGATATTAAATGCAGAACATGCCTGGTCTCCTCATCTTCCAAGGCTTTTAAGTCCGAACATATGGGCCTGAAATTATATCTGCAATGAGCCCCAAATCTTCAGCCCCTGTCTCGAAGGTATTTGGGTCTGTCCCAAATATGATAAGGCCAGCCGCTCAGACCTGGGTCTACCTTGACTGCAAACCCTCCCAACAGCTGCTCTGATTACTTCTCCACTACCTGATTAACCTATGCGGAGGCTAAAATGGTATTCCACAGGTGCTTTCTCTTCTGTAGTTTTTTTTTAAAATCCAATGAATGTTCCTTGTACATGTAAAACTATTTTTTCCATTTCTCAGGAAACCATAGTGCTGCGTGTATTCTTTGCTATGTGCAGAAGCACAGGTGTATTTATTCCTGACTAACACATTTTAAAAGATCTACAGATGATGCTGATTATTTAACTTCTAATTGTGTGTGGAGACCTGGAAAACATGCACTGTTAGTCCCCTGAGGTCTGGAGTTGGGAAACACTGATGTAAAATAAAAGTGCTAAATCTAAGATGGTTTGTACTTGTTGGGCTTAATAAATCCCTAACGGAAACTGAGTATTCCACTTCTAGGATGACAACTCCTCTCTGTGCCACAAATGTGCCCATAGGTGCAAGGGTAGCAGCTGCTATGGGGCTCAGAGCTGATCTTCCTTGTCAATACATGTGTTTTATGCATTGTTCACTATTGAGTGGTACATGGGGGCTCTTACAAAACTTTGCTATGGGGACTTAGGGGAAAATGTACTAAAATTAGCATTTTTAGAAGTGATGTTGCCCATAGGAACCAATCAGATTCTACTTAACATTTATTGCTATGGGCAACATCTCTCCTACAACTCACTTCTAAAAACTCTCACTTTAGTAAATTTAGCCCTTAGTTTCTTGTATTTCTTCACTTTTAGTACGAGGGCCTCCCAGGATTTTCTTTCCTCCGTTCAAGTGTCCCAAAATAGAAGACTTGAATGTGAGAGCAGTTTTAACATAGTAGGGTGGAGGGGAAATCTTCCCAAATGAATTTTTTTTTTTTTTTAAATGTAACAGCAAAATACAGAAGAGAGCAGGAACAGTCTGTTTTGGTGGGCTTCCCTATGTGTGGAAAGGCTGGCAATTGGCTTAGTCAGTAATTAAACTATGGCTCAAACTATACACCATAGGCATAGCAGTGTAGAGAGCAGTATTCAGCCCCATGGCAGAGTTTCAATATGTAATACAGTAGAAGTAATTTTACCTGTGTCTGGATTCACCTGGTTTAAAGTTTATCAGATCTTAAAACTAGCAGGAGTTGCAGTAATAGCAGATTACTGACAAAAACAGCAGATACATGAGTTGTCAGTCTTTTGCAGAAGCAGCAAATAATATACTCCTGTAGCAACGAACTGATTCAGAGCTGGAAGCACAGCAGAAAAAACCAAGTAACTTTGCACCTAGAACAAACCATCTTGCAATGCAAAAGGTTAATATACAATTATTTTGGCATCCAGAGTAAATACTGGCTGCTTTCGCTTGTAGCTTACAAATGCTGGACAGCTTTATTTTTTGCACATTTTACATCTGCACCTGCACTGCAACGTGGTTTTATTATGGTGTAAAGTTACTTGCTTGTTTTAGGGGAATGGGATTGAAATGCCGGTTCAAACCCCGACAGCGTCGACCTCACAGGAGGAAATCCCGACTGGCAGGTAAGTCGCCTAACCCTCAGGGGGTGCCTAACCCTAAACTCCCAGGGTGGTGCCTAACCCTAAGTCCCCCCCGTGGATGCCTAACCCTAACCTCCCCCCAGCTTCCCCTAACCCTCCCAGGGCGGTGCCTAAGTCCCTCCCCCCAGGGTTGCCTAAACGCCCCCATGCGGCTAAGTGGTAGAGATGGCTGAATTCTCCTCGATTTGGTCCGGCGTCTGGATGAAGATGGGCGTCGGTATTTCAACGCCTATCTTCTTCTGTCCCTTGCGGTCTTCTGGTATGTGGATATAGACCGGCAGCATTTTGTCCGCCAGTCTATTAACTACATCCCGTTTTTAGGCTTTGCTTACAACTCAGTATCGGCCCCTGAATGTTCAAAACTTGTACCCCCTTCATAATGAGCCTCTGACCTGGGATATTGCCTGGGCAACCCGGGTCCTGACTTGGTATGTAAGGGTCAACTTGGGTTTCCATCCCAGGACTCGCCCGGATAAGCTGCGTTCTGAAAGGTGCAACCTGGGTAATTCGACCCAGGTTACTGTAAAAGGAGCTGTTTGGTTGATCAGGAGTGCTGGGAGATGTCATCTATAAGTGGCTTTGCAGGCAGCATTGGAGACATACACTGTTTTGCAGGGCTGACACTGGTGCAGTGTGATCAGCAACAATCCGGGAACAACCCTGGTCCAAGTTGCAGTGTGACAGGGGTATAAAGAGATGTAACATGGGTTGAAACCGTATAAAATAACCCAGATCGGACAAGGGAGTATTGGCAAGTTACTCCATAAGGCTGATTCTCGGATGCACATGGAGTTGCAGACAGATGATAATCACAGGATGTACTGAAGCGAGGTACAGTCGGACACAGTTCAGACCTTCAGGCAGGGTTAGTCACAAGGAACATAAAAGGAAGAATACACAGGTAACATTAACTAATAAACCTCACTGAAGAATATGACAGCCAGTCCTAAATAGCCAGAACACATGTGCAGATGATCATGGATAAACAGGTAACTCTTCAGTAACAGTGTAGATTGTGTAGGACTGCAGCACCTCTGGTGGGCTAGAGGTACTACAGCCTACACCTTAAAAACAGGACAACTCCATACAGGTACCTAACGGCACAGTAGCAGCGCAGACTTACACTGGTTGCTACCTCTAGAGACAGTGACCAGGACTCCTGAGGTAATCCCTCTGCCCACTCCTTGCGTCCTGCAGCCCTTGAGTCTGGAATGATGCGGATTACTGACAGTTGAAGAGTTAAACTAGCGCCATATTTGAAATAAATTGAAACTGCCACAAGTTGCTTTATAGAAAGCACCCATCACTTATTGACACTGAAAAAAATGGTGTTCCTTACAGGGATATAGAACAGGGAGGAATTTATAGGCTTAGAGCAGATATTCTCAAGGTGCGTATCCACTAGACGAGACACTACGATTAAAACATTGTAATTGTGCAATCGTTCCCCATCCTGTGCAGTGGATAATGTGTAACGATATGCCGTTTGGTGTAGGCACCCTCCCTCATCCCCGAACATGCACAACCTGTCGTTATCGGCAGGTTGGCCTGCATGTTCATGCGATGATTGATGTCGAAAACTGCCAGCGGGAGCGCGCATCACTGGTCGTTTTCGACATTTTAATGCACAATTAATGAGCGATATAACGATGTAGTAATCGTTCATTTTAATCTAGTGGCTACGCACCTTTAGTGCCAAACTCTAGATCACTCAGCGTCCCATATAACAACAAATGTTTTAAATATTTGTTAACATATATAAGTCCCGTAAATGGTGGTTTCTCCATGGCTTTCTGGCATTTTATTTGCTCTTGTGTGTCTGGTTACAGTTTATGCTTGGGTACTACCTGTTAATCATTTAAAGGACTTATTCTCTTATTAAAAAGCAGATATTGCGGGCATGCCCTTAGTAACACCCACACCCCATTATTTGTCCAGCTTTCTCTGAGACCAGAATATTGAATGATTATTAACTAGGAATCTTTTTGTCTTGCAGGTTGTGGGAAGTGTTCTCTATTTTACAAATTTCTGTCTCGACAAGCTTGGGCAACCTCTGCTGAATGAGAATCCCCAGTTGACCGATGGATGGGAAGTACCAAAGTATCCTAATATGAAGCTCCATTTACAACCACTTTGTGGTAATACACCACTTCATGTATATGGCATAAATCATTTTGGTTTTTTTTAAATTTAAATTTTCGTCAAACTAAAATGATTACCAGAGCAGACACAACACCGAGTCAAATTTAAAGGAGCGTATTTGTAAATTAGATTTATGAAAGGCTGGTGTAGTTGAGGACCTTGTAGACAAGGTACAGTAAGTGGAATTGGATTTTGGAGGACTTGGAAAGCCAGAGTAGTTCAGACATGCGGTGGCATTTAAAAACAAGAATAGATGTGAATGGAATGCCAGGTATTAGGAGGTAGCACAAGCTGTGCTGGGAGACTAGTGGATAAAAAGTTTTGGTTGCAACCTTAATTAGTTTGCTGTATTATTCCAGGCAACGGCCTTTGAAGACAGTTAATTGTGAAGTTGATGGAGGTTTGAAGCAAGTTTCTGACTAAATGGTGTGAAGATGACCTGCATTTTCTGGTGTGTTTGGATTAGTTGGAAGTGAACCACGAGGGAACTGTGTCTGGTAGAGTGTGCAGATAAACACAGCAACCAATAATATAAGTCACAGCAGGGTAGTTCATGAATATGGAGCAATGACCCTTAGAAGGGTAAGTGATCACTTTTGGGTCTGTACTCTTAAGTGAATTATTTGTTGGTGCCAGAACCCTGATTGCAGGCAGTAGATAAGGGACTTGGGGCCTGATTCAGCATGTATTGCAACTGCAACCATGTATACAGATCGATGGTGTGTACTCTGTATGCAGCGCAGAGCGCGTGCTGGAGTTAGCATTCCGATCGCTTTGTGATCACTCAAACAGAATAAAACCCATCGAGTGAGTGATAGGCTGTGAGCATTTGGGGGTGGTGATGGGGGAGTGGTCTGAGAAACCCAGGGGTGTCTGTCCATTTGAACGCAGTTTCCTGGCCGTGCATAAATTAGCCACTGAAACGAGCATACACAGCTTGAGTACTCATGCATGTAACAGGACTTGCAGTTACCTGCGGCAGGTTAGACCTGCTGTAAATGTTGATGTTACAGATGTATACGCAGGACTGCAAGGTATTACTGATGTGAAATAGCGGTAGTGGGCGTCTCTATGCTGGCTGTGCGACGACTTTGCAATTTCATTCAGCATATTTTCGCAGCAGACCTCCGTGCGTAATTAATCGTGA
Organism: Taudactylus pleione; assembly: GCA_031769625.1. Classification (NCBI taxonomy): domain Eukaryota; kingdom Metazoa; phylum Chordata; class Amphibia; order Anura; family Myobatrachidae; genus Taudactylus; species Taudactylus pleione. The sequence continues at coordinate 3,503,175 of JAUIMM010000478.1, read as the reverse complement.
TCCATGCCGAATCGGGCCCTTAGTGTAAAGAAAATAAACTAGAGTAGGTTGGAGGCAAGAGAGGAAAGATTAATGTGGTTGTTGGGGAAAGATGCTGCTGTGTTGGGAATGTGCCAGGCGAGAGAGAATTATTAGTGTGGCAATAAGATGAGTGCAGAAACTGCCTTAGTTATGTGGGAGAATTAACTGAGGGTAGATTTGTGAATATTTATTGTCCAAGCCTGCATTTCAGTAATATTTAAATTGGGTATGTCACCTGTAATGGTGCATACACACGGTCAGATTTGTTGTCAGATATGAACGATAACTATTAAAAATATCGTTCCGTCTATTTCATTCATTTTAATACTGTCTGAAATCATTCAATCGTTCAAATCATTGGTAAAATCGTTCATCTGACAGATCTGACCGTGTGTATGCACCATAACAGGGTAAGTCCAACTCTGCAAGGCAAGCTAGAACATACAGTAGCTGAGGTGGAAGAATTGTATAGTATATTATATATGGAAACACTATTCTTCTCCTGGTGATCCATATTTAACACATTTTAACTTAATTTAAAGAGCCTGTTTATTATAACAAAAATCCAAATGGACTTTCTTTATTATCTTTCACCTCTTATTCATGATTGACTAAAAACATCTGCAGACAAAATTTTAGAATAAGAAAAAAACTGTAATGTAAAATGCTTAGGCAGCACAATGGTTAGCATTGCTGCCTCACAGTGCTGGGATCACGAGTTTGATTCCCGATCAAGTTTGTACGTTTGTTTGTTCCTTCTGTGTGCTCCGGATTCTTCCCACACAGTGCATCTAGTTGCATTGTTAATGAAGTAATTTCATCGAATTTGCGAAGTCTTGCTGCAACTATTTTAATAAAAGCGCTGTCCATTCACATTGGGCTTGATTCAATTCAACGTGAATTGAATAGCGCTGGTAAGGATTTCCTGGAGCTGTTTTGTCGGAGAATGCTGGTTCTCACGCCTTAAACATGGTGTTTAGTCGTGAGAACCGGCATTCTCCGACTGAACTGCCTGGCGCAATGCTGTTTACACGGCTCTATGGTCAGAAATCAGCATTGCGCCTGTAGTTTTGTTGGATTTCTGCTCGCACCCAGGAGGGATGCGAGAAGAAATCCTTAGTCAGGGTTAACAGCATGCTGAATTGAATAGCGCCGGGAGCTCCTTCCCAGCACTATTCAATTCGCATTGCATTGAATCGAGCCCCTTGTCTGTTTCATCTCTACACCCACTCATAGAAACCAGCTTGTTTTTGGTTTTAAATGTTTTGTAATATGATCCATTCCCCATTTGGTCAAAAAATAGAGCACTCATGCAATATTAGCTGCATTGCCATCCTGCATCTGCAGGAATTTACTTTTAATCCCCATTCTTTGAGCTCTGGAATATCATGGAACTGCAGAGTGTAGACCAGTTTCTCCAGAGCTAGGGCGTGAGGAAATTTGAATAGGGGAACACCATTGTTTTATTGTTTTTGCTAAAAAAAAAATTTTTTATTTTTTTCAAAATCTCTCAAATTATCTTTAGGCTATTTATTTATTTTATATTTTTTAAATATGTTTAGAACATATTTTCAAAAATATAGTTAAGTATATTATTGTCACCATTGTAACTGTACACTCCACTCCCTCCAGTGGCATTATCCTCCCAGAACCCCTTACCCACCAGTGTTGATAGTACCCCACAAGTCATGAATGTATATTTGTGTGTACCATCAGTTATGTGCCTTGTAGTGTAATATATTTAGGTACTGTAAATGTAGTGATACTAAGCTGCATACCAGAAATGTATGAAATAGTGCTTATCTGTGAACTTAATAGATTTCTTCTCCAGTGATGATCCTGCTTTCCAGGTTTTCATTCTTCAGGGTTGATATGACCTTGAATTATCCAAGGATAGTAGGTGGGAAAAATTATTCACACAATAGTGTAATACCCAAGAGTGTCGGGTGTGAGATATATAAAAATAAAATTTCTGCGTATCAAAATGAAGATCTTTGAGGCTTCTCCGCTCAGCTGTACACTGGAAATGTTTCTTCCTCAATTCCTTATTTCATAAATACGTACAGTAGATGTAATAAAAATGTACATAGTGATATTGTATGATAAACATCAATTTATTTCACACACAAGGTAAAATATGTTCAAGAAATATGAATAAAGGTGGGTCCACAAACAACGATTTTTTGAACGATTATCGTTAACGATATCGTTTATCGTTCAATCTTTGAAAAAATAGTTCACTTTCTAAGTTAAAACTGAACGATTATCGTTAATGCGCGTTCACGTTTGTAGTTCAGTCAGACTGACCAACTCAACGATTTTCAGTAAGGGAATATGCAAAAATCATTTGCAGTTCAAAAAAATCGTTCATTACACTTTAAAAAATCTGACAGAAAATCGCTGGTAACAAAACCGTGTGTGTATGCAGCTTTAATGAGCTTCTATGTGGCAGCTAACACTAGTTGTTCTGCAATGATTAATCCAATAGAGTTCAGTCCTGTGAAATCCAAACTTAAACAAATTTATATGCTTCAGGATGTGTTAGTACCAACTGAGGTTATTGATCTCATTAAGGAGCACATTCAGACCCGCTCACTAGATGCGTTCACTCGCACCCAGCGTATGCAAATCCGGCACACACCCAGCAAGGCAGGCGATCGCACGGCATGAGTGCACCCACTATGTCTTGCCGTGCGATCACTTTGTGTACGCAGACGCCCACTTGCTCACGTCATCTCCAGGAAGTGTATGTAACCATCGGTACATCGAGGACCATCGGATGCGATCACAGTGCTTGCGGTTGACTATACCGTCCCACAAACACTGTGATCACTTCAGTGTGAAATACAACCAGGTGATGTGTACAATGACGCTGCCTGTTAATTATGCACGCCTCTGAAATGGCATTAAGATGCTCAGGCACGCCTGCGTTCACACCTCCACTCCCCCGGTTCTAGTGGCCTGCCCATGTTACCACCCACTAACTGCTTCTCCTGTCACTCACTCTGCTGGGCAGTCTGTGCACAGCGAGCGACCGCTTTCTGATTTTTCGCACTGGTTCACGCAATGCATGTGCAGAATTAGAAAATCGTCCAGCTACGATTGAACGTTTCTTAGCGAGCGGGCCTGAATCAGGTCCTAAGTGCAATGTCCAAACACGTTTTGTCCCTTTACTAGGATTTCGTCAGGGTATACCCTTTGTGTCTGTGGCCTGTTTCAAGTGCTCTCACTATTGGCACCACTGCAGCTGTTGTTTGCTGCATCTGAGAAACATGCCGTTTTATATGGGCTGAATTGCCACTCCCATGGCTCTTCCAATATCCAGCAATCCCATTGGGTGTCTCCCATACAGCAAATCAAAAGGAGAGGACTCAGTGGTAGGTTGTGGAACCTCATGGCCAGCAATATTTTTCCACCACTTTCTTTAGCATATTCTTTCAAGTTTTGTTGAACCTTTCCATTACAACCATCAGTCTGAGGATGATACACTTGAGGTCCTCAAATTAGTAATTCTCGACCTAAATGGAGAACCCTGATATGTTAGGATTTCCTTGGGTATAACCACTCTGCTAAAAACTTGTACTATTTCCCTGGCAATTGTCTTTGTTGATGGATTACACTACCAGATCCCCAGAAGCCATACCATTACCACTAAAATATACTGATGACCCTGGGCAAACTTTATTAGCGGTTCAACCAAATCCATAGCTATTCTCTTAAACGGGACCTCAATGGGGCAGGCAACCTCTACAATGTGCCCTGGAAGCATTGAACTGAAACTCAGGGCAGACTGCACAGTAGTCAGATTCACCTTTATGGACCCCTGGCCAGAAAAACAACTGCAAACTTCTCTAGGCATTTTTCAACCCCTAGATATCCTGCAAACCATGAGCCAGGACTAACGTTGTTCTTCTATACATTCTTTTTTTTGACACTTGATAAAACAAACCTTGACACTGCCATTTGAGGGTGTGCCAATCTATTATCAGGCTCTGTGTTTCCATCAACCACTTTTACATGCTCTTTAGCCTTTACCAGAGTAGGGGCTTTCTGAGGCAAAGATATATATTTTTTACTACAAGATCAGGCATACCGTCAACTGGTTCAACAACATTGCCTACTTCAGTAGGGGTCCATCATTTGCCAGCCCACTCCCAAGCTCTCGTCATTTTCTGGCTTCCCAATCATGTTTCAAAAAGGAACAATTCAGACATTCGGGTTTCACACAGCTTCCAGCAGTGGGAAAAATCTCTCCTTTAAATATCGCATCAAATAAGGAACTAATTCTAAAGTGGGACCACACTGTGCTTCTATGTTCACTTCTGCAGTATCCTAATGCTGAGAATTCCCATGTATACAGGGTACATCAGCAGTTTTCCTCTGATGTTTTGAGGGGTTCACCAACTCTGCTTTTACAGGAGTAACTGTTGAACAAAGAGAGATACTCTGTGATTTTCATAAGCAGTATCACATTGCAAAGGTCAGAGGGAAGTGGTCAATTGGCAACTACCACATGTAAAAGCCACCACATGTAAAAAATCTTATGCTATTTTTATCAAGTCTTGTATGAGGCGGGAACCTTCCTGACACAGCTGGCCAATCTCCATGTTGCAAGCCTACAGTCTCTGGAGATCACCGTTGCGGAACTAGGGGCCAGTGGGGTACACTCAATAGTTCCTCGGCCGCTACGTACTTCCACCGATTCCACTAGTTGATCTGCTGTCTTAGTGTCCCCGTGGCTAAACCACTTGCACAGAAATGCAGCCAGGGACCGTAGATATCGGTCTATAATGGCCCTTTCCACGATCTGTGGCCTTGTCCGTCTCTGGTTGTAGCCACTTGGTGAGATGGATTAGGTCATGCATTTCAGAGCAGGGAGGTTTAGAAATTTAGTATTCCCAGCAATGAACTTGTCGTGCTGAAATAGAAATGTTTACACCCAAATGAGGTTAACATTTCAGTATTGAGTTTGTCATAGTCCAGAGCATCAGTAAGGTTCAAGTCAAAATACAAGAGTATCCACGGCACTGAGAAGGTTTCGTTATAGATCAAAACTTCATTGTGACACTTCTGCTATTGAAAACTAGTCTCTTACTCTCCATAAATGGGAGCCGAGTAATATAGGACTGTTAAAGGTAGTGTCAGTCCTTACGTCCTTATGGGCTGCAATTGGCAAATAAGTAATGATTAAACTGAAAAATTGATGAACAACAATAATCAAATTGTTTTAGATTAATGGCATCACTTTACAACTCTATTGCCATGGATAAACGAAATTTAAAAAGAACAAACTTTTTCACTATTGTAGACAACCAATGGTTAAAGGAATTATTAAAAATACAAATTTAAAAACCCAGTATGACCAGGTAAAAATTGGGCTTAAAAAAATAAAATCTAAAAGGAAAATAAAATTCTCACTTAAAATTGCAATACATTTGACGTAACCTGGTTGCTTCCTCAGTGTTCAAGTCAACATACCCTTTTTGCGTTTCTCCTGATGATAACCATGCAGAAAGGCCTGCTCACTGATCTTTAGGCCAGCTTTCTCTCTTACCTGTTTTTTCAAAAGTTGTTAAATAGTCTTCAACGTTATCATTGTTTGTCATCTTTTGCAGAAAATGACTAGCCTGTGTGGAGCTGGTGCTAGTTGCGACATCTGTGGAAGTGTTTCTAGACTGTCTTGCTAGACAAGAGGTTTTCAAACTCTGTCCTCAGGAACAGAAACAGTTCATGTTTTCAGGTTTCCTCTCAAAGGGGTAGATTTAATATGCCTTGGGGAGAGAGAGAAAAAGTACCAACCCATCAGTTCCTGTCATTTTTCAAACAGTAAAATGAGTTAGGAGCTTCACTTTATCTCTATCCCCCAAAATCACAAGCAAAATTAGCTCCACCTGTGTATGTGTTAAAATGTGTCTGTGAGTAATAAATACCTGTGCTACTGCTAGGTGACCTGGAAAACGTGAACTGTGTGGGTTCCTGAGGACCAAGTTTGAGAACCACTGTGCTAGATTAGATGTTGCACCGCCTTCTTTTAAGGCTTTGTGGTCGTGATGCTGTTGCCTCCGGAGTTCATTGATGGCAAATTGCTGTTGCATCTGGGCCTCCTCAATGGCCAGTTGCTGAATCCTGGTGGCTTCCTGTTGAGTCCTGATGTCTTCCTTCTGCACAAATGTAATCTGTAGCAAGGCCTTAACTAGGTCTTCCATGTTATCTCTTGGTGTAGGGGAAAAGCAGAATCTGGCTTCCCTAAGCGTCTGATGATGACACCACCATGAAGTTCTCAATATTTGTCTTTTTCCAAGAAAAATTTGGTGTTTTGTCACTAAATTTCAGGTTAGGGGTGTCATCTCCTGAGGGTGAATGACAGCAGTTCTCATGCAGCAGGCAATTAAAGCAGACCAGTACAGTGCCTTGGTACAAGTATCCGCAGCTAGTTTTATTTACCAGCATAAACAAAACCTAAAAATCCTATCCTGTACAGTTCTAACTAATGTTCCCCCTCTCCTGGTAGAAGGACCTAGTGTCCAACTCGCAAAAATACAGCAATTGAGTACAGCACTTGCATCAACCAGAAACTTTCTCTCTCAGCAGGCCTCTGCCTCTCACTACCTGAGGAGGGAAGCAGGCTAGACTAGATAAACTATGAGCAGGGGCATGTGGGTTTTACGTGCGCCACAGCCGCAATTAGGTCATCGTGCAATTCAGGATTCAGGCAATTAGATCAGGGTAAATTTACCTCTCCCTAATGCATAGCGTACAACATCAGGAGGCCACTGATCTTCAGATCACCCCCCCCCCCCCCCCTGCTGCTTATCTCTGCACTGGAGGGGGGGAGGGGGGAGAGAGAGAGATTCTACAACAGGCACATGTGCCCCAGAGAACCGTTCGCACGGCATTCTGAGGTGTAATTTTAGCAGTTATTTTGGTGACTTCTAAATCACTGCCGGGGGGCTGTGCAGCAGGCGGAAGTGTGCAGAACGGATTTTATCAGGGATGCTTCCATGTCGGCAAAAGTCCAGCTGGCTTCCAGATTGTGCCATGTAACTGGTTAAGGAGGGATGTAACTTTTTCAATGACGGAAACCACCCATTTTCTCTAATTATAATTATTATTCCTAGAGTTCTATAAATCCATATGGCTCTTAATACCAATTGTCTTCAATCTTTTTATTTATTAAAATAGTTGAAAGAGACTAATGTTATGACATGTATAAAAAAAAATTCTTATATGGGGCTATATCCTTATTTGATGTCGGCAATGTAATTATTGCCACCTCCTGTTCTGTTATCATTTTTTTTTTTCTTCTGTATGTCTATACAATTTATTGAAAGAGAATAAGAGTCAAAATAAAGAGCAGTCACAGAACCTGTACAACAAATTGTAAATAAAGCAGTGAACTCAGTGGAGAATGATTACCAACTGTCTTAAACCATTAAGGGGTAGATGTACTAAGCCGTGGCGGGAGTTAAAGTATCAACCAATTGCCTCCCTAAAGCTGGGTGTACACTGTACGATTTGTACCCAATGATGCAATCCATGATCCGGCAGTTGACATCCACGGTCTCCACACACGGAGCGATCCGGTGCCTGACCGCCCAATATGCCCGCCACCCCTCCACATAGACCTGCATGGGATCATTCATTGCTTCTCCAGATCTCTTATGCCTGCAGAAAGATTTGGAGGAGCGACGGACGACCCCACAGGAGCACGCAGTGGGCGATATCATGTCCACACACGGACTGATATAGCTGCGATATCGTTCCAATCCATCGGCCGCTATATCGCTCCGTGTGGGAGCCTTAACTGTAATTTTTCAGAAACTATCTATAAAATGACAGAAGCTGATCGGTTGGTTCTCGCTCGCTCTCTTGCGCTTTCTCTCTCCCCAAAGCTTGGTACATCTCCCCTTAGTAAAGGCTTCTATTGGACCCTGCATACTCTGACATCAGAGTATACATTCTCTTAATTATCAGTCTGTTATGTAATGGTTTGAGTATATAATTAAAATCCCTTAATTATATTCTATTAAAGATACCAGCAAGTTTTTACTCAGATTGTATCTCTAGATGGCCAAGAAGTACAAGTAAAGGCAAAAAGGTTTGTATTCATTTTTTTTTTTCTCTTTTCATTTTTAGGATCATGGGTCACCCTTTCAAGCAGTGCTAATTATTATAGTTATCTAGACTCTTGAAAGGTAAACCACAAAGTCCAAGTCATGTTTATGATGTCTACATGATTTAGTAGTACAGCAGAATTAGGTCTTTAAAGGGGTTGTGTTAGCTACTCAGAGCAGAAAAAAGAACATTCTGTACAGAACTGATCCCCCACTTACCCTTTTAATACTAAAGTATGGAGCATGTAGATCTTTTTAGGTCACCCTTTTCAGATCACCTCTTGTATGGGGACATATATTTGAGCCTGAAGTTTAACACCTATATGAATGCAGATGGCTACACAGAAGCAGTATTGATGATCAATGGACAATTTAGCATATAGCCGTAAACCTGTAACTAAATCTTTGCTCCAGGAGCTCTATAGTTTTCTCTTAATCGGATGCTGGCCATTCTGTGTCACCAGTGTTAAATTGGCAATAAATCTTTATGCAAGTATTGCTGATTGCTGTACCCCATGTTATTTATGATATTTTATACATGCTCACCACGATCCATGGAAAATAACCTACAGGGAGATTCAATTCTCTGCGATGGTCATGAATTGCCTTCCAGAATAGTTGGGGAAGGCACTTTGTGACCAGTATGCTAGCAAATTTTCCCGCACACCTTTATAGAGGTATGCAGGAAAGTTAGCTATTTTGGCCTAACGTCGCTAACCTATTTTATTGTGGGCAGCTGAATATCGCTGTGGCACTATGCAGAGAATTGTATCTGCCCCATAATCTCTACATGTACCTAAACTTTCACTCATATAGTTTTCTTCTGTAGACCGTGTAATATCTGCTTTAAGATGCATGTGTAACTTATTTGATGTGCAAGTAAACCTTCTCTTTTAATTTCATTAAATAGACCAAAACCATGCTGCTTCAATTGTGGCTCAGAGGAACATCAGCTGAGGGATTGCCCAAAAGTAAGACTGTTTACACAAATTGATATTTAGCTCTAAAGAAAGACTGGGCTGATAATGCAAAATTGAAGGGTTTCATAATTATTTTTGTCTACCTCAATATTGTTTGCAACGAAATGGTTTATTATGATGATCTGATTTGAAAGCATTTCAAAATGGCCATTTCAACAGCTGGCTGAGTCATTGTAGACAAGAGGATCACCTGTTTATAGCTAGCCTGTTGTGTGTCATATGGAATATCTAATTTTTCTGTAACCTTTTTAGAGTAAATCAACTGAATTGTATCAATGCAATGTGACACATCTAATACTCTAGATAATATAGAAGTTATCTTTCTGTCCAAATTAGCATGTGAGCTTAAAGAACCACATTCTAATATCACAGTCAAGGGTGATAAAAGCTAACAATTTTACCACACACCTTCTGAGACATGTTTGACATTATATATATATATATATATATATATATATATATATATATATATATATATATATATATATATATATATATATAATTAGTATATTTTATAGGTTTTTTTTTTTTTTTGTTTCATCTATGAATTTTGGGGCATAGAGTGCATAGATACACACTTGCTATTCCCTTTCTTAAGCTGGGTACACACGTAAAGATTTTCTGTCCAACCATCCAACTAGTTGATTGGTTGGAATGAAAATCTGGTAACGTATGGGAGTAACTGATGATCAGCAATTTGCTCCTAAATGCCAGAATACAGATGAAAATGGACGTTCAGACAAATTGTTAAATGTTTGATCTAAACAATTTGTTCAAACAACAGTTTTTGTCCATTTTCTGGCGTTTGGGAGCAAATTGCTGATTGTCATTTGCTTTTAATACGTTACCAGATTTTCATTCCAACCAATCAACTGGTTGGATGATTGGACCGAAAATCTTTAGGTGCGTACCCAGCTTTAGTCTTTTTATGTGCCTTCTGGCGCAGTGTGCTTGTACTTCTGGCTGTTTAATAATAGCCACTTTTATTTACAATTGTTTTGTTTCTTGCTACATTATCAACATGCCACAGCTGGGTGTGGAGGTGCATTGATTGGAACCGCCTGTTCCCAGCAAGGTTCTTGAGACAGCCCACACAGCAAAACACGTGTTGATGTTCGCAGTGTGTATCCCTGCTCCATGGTTTTCGTAAGCAGCCATTTAAATGGCAGGGGGAGAGGCTCTTATTTGTACCACAGATGGAAAGAGATGGTATTTTTACACTAAAATTTATCACACAGAATCTGATTAGTGAGGTATGCGCTCCGATCCATTTTCCTTCACCTGCTTAATATCTTGGATACTCTCCTCAGTCTGGCTTCTTATTGTGGGTCCTTATGGAGATCATGGGACCAAGATCATTTGGTAATTTCACGCCTCACAATAAGCAAAACTGATTCTTCCTGTGCATAAAATAATAGTTGTTATAACCAATTTAAACATCACAATTTCGAGCATTAACATCTTAGCTTGTTAATCTAAGCTTGAGCAATAAATAAAGAACATTTTTTGCCTCTATGTATTATATGACCCGATTGCTAAAATAGTACTACTTCAGATTAACAGGAATTTTACATGTATATTTAACTGATATTATGACACTTTCACTGTGAATATATAATAACAGACTTTTGTGCATATTGATTAACTACCATTATTTGTATCTGTTTTTCGGGTGAAACCATCTTTGCCATGGAGTTGGACTAATTGGCAAGAATTAGAAGTTGTGTGTTTTTTTTTGTTACTTAAAGAATGCAAGAACCATTTGCAAACTTAATCATAATGAATATGCCGCACTTATTATACTGTCTGATTCATGGACTTTTGTTCGCAGCCCCGCGTACAAAAATCCTCGATTCCTGGGCAAGATCAGGCCGCGTGGTGGGCGAGTTCCATTGCTGGTATTTTTACGCCTTTGCAACGGCAACTTTCCCCTAATTGAAATGACCCCCTTTTTTTTTTTTTTTTTACCTCTAATTGAATCTTGCCTCTTTTTCATATTCATTTATTTCTTAATAGTTTTAGAAAAAAACGGTTCCGGCATAGCTCGATTAAATTCAATGTAAGTTATGCTCTACAAGAAACCCATGTGTGTCTTCTAGAAACTATGTATGCAAAAGAGAAGAAGGAAGCTAGGAAATATTAGACTTGTGTAATAATCTTCCTATTGGGTGGGGGCTGTAGGTTATATTCACAATAGACCAATATATCGGGTATTAGAATTTATTCCTTTCCTATTACATATTATGGGGCTTATTGATGCTCTGATTTCATTCCCACCACGCTGTGCTCTCTGGCTTTGTACAAGAAATGCGGATGTCAGCCAAAGAGCACCTTGGATTCTCTTACATATTCATGGGAGGTCTTGTTTGATCCAAAACTGGTAACTCTTTTCCTGTGTGGTCTGGGAGATGATCTTATGTTTTGTTCCTCTCGTCACTGCGATGAGGCCAGAAGTCCTTTCTCTACTTCTATGGAGGGCTTCAAAGGGCTTTGGTGTTCAGCTCCCAAGCACTTTAATAGCATAACAGGCTGTGGTGGGATCCATCTGCTTGTTTTCTGCAATCAGTAGGTTCAATTCCACCACACACACACCTGCATGAGAGAAATTATAAATTGGGGATACATCATAGATCTACTGAAATTCCTATTCAGATGCTTTATTGCCAAAAGTCTTGGAGACAAGTGTTTGCTGTTAAAGTAAGCAATTTAGGGCCTGATTCACTACGGATCGCTATTGCGATCGCAGCTGCAATTATGCATGCAGGTATGCTGTGAAAATATGCTTGTCTTCAATCATAAAGCCAGCATAGAGACGTCCATTACCGCTTTTGCACATCCGTAATACCTTGCAATCCTGCATATACATCGAGTAATATCTGCCCCTCACGCACAATTACAACAAGTCTGCCCTTACTCAGAAATTGCTAACCTCGTTGCACGCAGTACTCAAGCTGCATATGCCGTCGAAGTGGCTAATTTATGCACGCCCATGTAATGGCGTTCAAACGGACAGGCACGCCGGTGTTTATCCTACCACTCCCCCGTCACCACCCCCAAATGCTGACCTCCTGTTTCTTGATCTGCGATTACTTTTTATATGCGTAGGTGATCGCAATGCCAACTCACGCGCATGCACAGTACGCACCATCGGTTTATCTGCGTACGCTGTTGTAGTTGTGATCCGTGATCAATCAGGCCCTCAGTCTCTTACTTCGGCTGAAGTAATTTTTACAGCCCTGGAACATCAGAAAGGATTAATTTTTTTTTCCCCCCAATCTGTTCCTGGTGAAAGTGGCCGGTGAGGAGAAGTATAGCGTGGCTTGCACCCATACTTTCCGGGCGGGGACCCGCGTCTGAGGGGGCGGAGCTTAAGCTGGCATACCTTTATAGAAACACCGCCCTCTCACTTGGCGTGCTCTGCACTGTACGGCTCCATTTTATAGAGACACTGGTGCTGCTGGGTTGCCGCAGTCACGGGGGAGCTATTCCAAAGGTTACGTTTGTTAGCCCCCCATAAGGTGGGTGCTTACTGTGACCTGCTCTTCTCCTTCTATCCCTGTCTCCCATTTTGTCCTGTACTTCTGACGTGTGTGTGTGTGTGTGTGTGTGTGTGTGGCTGGCTGGCTGGCTGGCTGTATGTGAATATGGCGGCAAGAGAGAAAACACCACAAGATATTTGCTTGCTCTAAATGCAAGAAGAAATGCACACGTGATACATGTGATAAACAACAGTCTCTTTCTCTGCAGGTTGTGCATATGCTTCCATCTTGGATGCAATCTTTTACTGGTGCTATGGCGGATCGAACTTCTGACTTAGCCGCCTCCAGAAGGGAAAGGGAATCTGCTCGGTCAGGACCCAACCCCCTTTGGTAACCAATGAATGTGCACAAGGCTTATCCCGTTTGGTAGACTGTTTAATACCTTTTCAGTAAGATAACTAAATCCACTGTTACCTTTCTAGTCTCCCTGAAATTGTACAAACAGATGGCGGCCGCCTGGAAACATCCAGATCGGAAGTTTCAACTTCCACGCCGTTTTCTGTGTGTCTATCCTTTTCCTCTAGATAATCGGAGTAGATGGGCAAGCTCCTCCGCAGGTGGACTCTTCATGAAGTCTCTCGCCTTTCTAAGACGGCTACCCTCCCAGTACCAGGCACTACGACCTTGAAGGACGGATCAAATCGCAAGATAGAAGTCACTCTCAAGACAATCTACGTAGCTGCAGGGACTCTACTTAGACCGGCCCTTGTTGGCTCTTGAGTCAACAAGGTGGTGGAAAAGTGGGCTGAACAGCTTGCGGAAGGTCTGTGATCTATTGCGCCTAGATCGGAACTCGTCACCCTAGCGGAGCATATACAGAAATCTGCTGTATACCTGGGAGAAGCTTCGCGTGATATTGGACAGGTAGGCTCTACTATCTCTGCCTCTGCTGTGGTGGCTCGTCGAGCCCTGTGGTTGCACTCCTGGCAGGCGGATGCGGAATCCAAATGTGCAGTTGAAGGGCTTCCGTTTACGGGTGATATTCTATTTGGTCCCGAATTAGACAAATGGATCTCTCTAGCCACGGGTGGTAAAAGCACCTTTTTGTCTTCAACTCCATCCCCACGCCGACCCTTTTAAAGGGCCTTCCTTACATTCCTCCGCTAAATTCCAGGGCAGACCCAGTCCGCTACCAGAGGAGGTCTTGCTAGAGGACGCCAAGTTGCCAGCTCTCGTCGTCCTGAACCCAAACCTGCCGACAAGCCTGTCGCATGACTGGCTCTTGTCCCACCTAGGGGACTCAGTGGGTGCTCAGCTTCTGGGGTTTGCAGAGGTCTGGGCCAAGATGTCTTCGGATTCCTGGGTTCACATTTGGTCAGTCAAGGCTACAAGATCGACTTCGCTTTTTCTCCTCCGGTTCGGTTTTTTACCACAGGTCTTCCTTTTAACCCTGAAAAAAGTTTGATCCTTCAGCAGGCAATCGACAGACTTTTGGCTTCAGAGATCCTGGTTCCAGTTCCAACTTCTCAAAGGAACCAGGGGTTCAACTCAAATCTTTTCGTAGTTCCCAAGCCAGATGGTTCGGTCCGTCCCGTCTTAAACCTAAAATCCTTTAACCTGTATTATCACAGATTCAAGATTGAATCCCTCCAGTCAGTGATTGCGGGATTGGAAGAGGCAGAATATCTAGTCTCATTGGATATCAAGGATGCGTATCTTCACATCCCCATTTGAAAGCCGCATCAAGCAGTTCTTCGCTTTGAAATTCTGGAGTCCCATTACCAGTTTCAGGCCCTGCCTTTTGGCCTATCATCGGCTCCAGGGTCTTCACCAAGGTGATGGCGGTGGTGATTGCCAATCTTTGCTCACTTGGAGTCAACATTGTCCCATATTTGGACGACCCTCTCATCAAAGCATCGTCGAGGGAAAGTCTGTTGGAACATGTAGCCTTGACATACCGGTTCCTCATTCAACCCTGCTGGATCATCAATTTCCAGAATCTCAGTTGATACTATCTCAACTGCTTCAGTTTCTGGGGATGATCCTGGACACAGTGTTACTGCAAATTTTCCTTCCTGATCCCCCAACTTTGGTGGCTCCAGACGGATCACCTACTGGTAGGACGTCGATTTGGCATTTGGAACTGGGTTCTGCTGACCACGGATGTCAGTCTCCAGTTGGGGGGGCAGTGACCTTGAACAACAGTTCCAGGGCTGCTGGACATGGCAGGAGTCTCTCCTGACAATCAACGTCCTGGAACTTAGAGCAGTCTATTACGCTCTCATTGCAGCAGCTCCTCTGTTATTTGTATCGAAACGGACAACGCCACAGCTGTGGCATACATCAATCGCCAGGGAGGGACTAGCAGTCTGGCCATGCGAGAGGCAAGACACATTCTCAGGTGGGCAGAAAGACACGTCCCGGCCATCTCGGCGGTATTCATTCCGGGAGTAGACAATTGGGAAGCAGATTATCTCAGTCGGCAGGATCTTCATCCGAGGGAATGGGCTCTCCATCCCGAAGTCTTTTGGCGCCTGGTCTTCCGTTGGGGCATTCCACAGAAAGATCTCATGGCCTCCAGGAACAATCATCAATTACCTCTGTATTGCTCCATGACAAGAGATCCCAAGTAAGTAGGAGAGGACGCGCTGTCTCTACCCTGGCCATATGATATGGTGTATCTGTTTCCTCCTTTCCCTATGATTCCACGGGTGCTCAAGCACATCAAACTCGAATTGGTGGCTCCGGATTGGCCTCGCCGAGCTTTGTACTTGGATCTTCTCTCCCTCCTGGCTGACTATCTTTGGCATCTTCCCCTTCGCTTAGACCATCTGCAGCAGGGCCCTTTCGTTCACCCCGATTTTAAGTCGTCTTCATTTGACGGCGTGGTGGTTGAAACCACCATTTTAAGAAGTCGGGGCATTCCGAAAAAGGTGATTCCGACCATGCTTCGAGCTCGTAAGCCGGTCATCTCAGCGCATTAGGATTTGGAAATCTTATGTGTCCGTGTGAGTTGCGTGGTTCCTCCACTCCCTCTATCCATTTACCTCATCTCCTTTTTCTCTGAGGCATGGATGCGGAGTGCAGGTTTCTGCACTGTTTTCTTTCAGCTGGCGCTGCTTCCCGAGGTCCAGACTTTTCTCCAGGGAGTTATCCGTGTACAACCCTCTCCCAGCCCCCCAACACACACACTTTGTTCCACCTACATCCCCATGGGATCTTAATCCTTTTCTTTCATTTCTTCAGTACTTGCTCTTTGTACATTTTTGGCTGACATTGAATTAAAATGCCTTACCTGGAAACTGATTTTGTTGTTGGCGCTTTCTTCTGCTAGGAGAGTTTCGGAATTGGGCGCCCTTTCTTGCAGGACTCCCTACTTGGTTTTTCATGAAGATCGAGCGGTACTATGTACCTGCCCATCCTTCTTACCTAAGGTGGTGTCAGCTTTTCACATAAATCAACCTATTGTGATTCCGACATTGAAGGATTCGTCAGGAGCTTCGGACCTTCTGGATGTGGTGCGGGTTCTACGGATTTATGTATCTCCCACTGAGGGGATCCGTAAGACTGATGCTCTTTTTGTCCTATTTGATGCCGGCCAAGCGGGGTTGGCCGGCATCCAAGCAGTCCTTAGCAAGATGGATCCGACTGACTATCCGTAAGGCTTATTTGGCTCGTTATTTGCCCCCGCCCGTTTCCATTTCGGCGCAGTCTACGCACTCAGTAGGCACTTGGGCAGCGCGTCAGGGGGCCTCCGCTTCTCAACTTTGTAGAGCGGCTATTTGGTCCTCACTTCATAACTTTTGTTAGGTTTTACAGGTTTGATACCTTTTGCGGCCTCGGAAGCTAGTTTTGGCCGTAGGGTGTTAAACTCTCACAGCACTCTCCCTCTCATGAGGGGAGCTTTGTGACGTCCCCAGTGTTGTAACTCCGGTATCCCCTAGTGGACGAAGGCGAAAACAGGATTTTGGTACTTTCGGTAGATCTGTTTCTCCGATTCCACAGGGGACACTGGATGCCCTCCCAGCTTGAGGTTGTTGATGTGTTTTTTTTTACCTGACCACACAAAGGAGCCACATACTGACTGAACTTCGAAGATAAGAGGTCGGTACTACAATTGGGAGTGTTTGAAATAGGTACAGTAACCTAGATAGAATGGTCATCTTGACTGCATTAACACAACCTGTTCATGAGACGCAGAGTGGAGCCCATCTGAACAGATCCTGTTTAATTACAGTAGAGGGATATAGTTAGCCTGAAACAAGTGTCATATTGCTTAGTAACAGTAATCCCTAGATATTTGAAGGATTTAGGTTGCCAAGTGTATTCAAAGTTACTCTAAAAGCTTCTGTGATGGAGGAGGGAGGTTAAATGCCAAAGCCTCCGATTTGGTGATATTTACTTTATGCCATGGGTAATTACCATAAGCGTTTTATTCAGCCTTTAGATTGGGAAGCGGAGTCATAGGTAATGTCATAGTAAGCAGTAAATCATCTGCAAACAAAGATATTTTGTATTGTGATCTTCGCACAGACACCCCTTTAATATCAGGGTTATTCCGAATTTTAGCCGCAAGAGGTTCTGTACTCGGGGCATAGAGCAAAGGCGAAAGTGGACATCCTTGTCTTGTACTGTTACCCAAAGTGAAAAATGGTGAGGATAGGCCATTAGTTGATACTATAGCTGATTGTTTACAGTGTAGAACCTTAATGGCCGACAAAAAACTACCACAAAAGCCATACGTTTGTAGAGCTTGAAACATAAAATGCCAAGATAACCTATCAAAAGGCCTTCTCTACATCTAGTGACAAGACTATGGCAGGTATTTTTAATTTATATAGGAGATCAAATTGATCGCCCGTCTAGCGTTGTCCAGAGCCTGTCTTTTAGGAACAAAACCGAGTTGATCAGCCTCAATTAACTGTAATAAGTGCAAGTTCAGTCTATTAGTCAGAATCTTTGCGAACCATTTAATATCGGCGTTTAACAAAGATATTGGCCTGTAGTTAGTCCGACAAGTGGGATCCTTCTGGGATTTGGGAAGTACTATAATAATGGATTTGAGAGAGTCGGGATGAAAATGTTCCCCTTCCAATATCCTATTATAAACTGCAATCAGGTGAGGCGAAAGCAATGCAGAGAATGACTTATAATATTATGATACACTGAAGGCAAGCCATCAGGGCCAGGAGCCTTAGAGGATTTCTGTGATTTCAGAGCTAATTCCAACTCCTCACCGATGATGGGCGAATTCAAGTCTGCTTTAGCGGTGTCACAAAGTTTAGGAAGTCTACATGAATCAAGATGCTCCTGCGCGATCAAAGAGGGAGGGAGCAATGCTTGTTGGGGACCTTGAAGGTTGTATAATGTCTTATAATAATCATAAAAAGAGCAATTAATATCTACAGGATCATAGGTATGAAACCTGATGGTTTCAAACAGCTGCTATAGTTTGAGAATCTCTTTTGGCCTTCAACTGCGATGCCAACAGACTATCAGATTTGTTGCCTTTTTTCATAAAATTTTTGATTTGCCCACCTTAATGATTTCTCTGTCTGCTCAGCCAGTACAGATTGCAGCTCACCTCTGACACTTTTTGCAGTTGCCTGACAACGAAGGGGAGTTGGAATGCGTGTGGGAGTGTTCCAGCGGCTCTAGTTGTACAGTTAAATCATTAATATGAGTACAGTTGGTGTTACACACGTGCACTTAATGAATGTTTGGGTTAGACCTGATATGAGACACAAGTGGCCCAATCACCAGGATGAAAATGAGAAGGTCCCATTCCGAAACTTTTTAACCAATTTAAGCACCCATGGAAACATTGCTACCAGATGGAAGAGGTAGATTAGATGGAAGCTCCAAGGAACATGGTTTCTTTCTACTTGAAATGTACATGGATTCCTTGTCCTGGAGGAGAAGTGTTCCCCCGTGTGGGTCAACAGATGCCTGAGGAGTCCACAATTTGCTTAAAGACTACCGGACGAAAGAACCATTCACCTGGGTAAAGGGTTTGTCTACTTAGGAACCCGCATCCCAGTTTTCTACTATTAGATGAAAAATGCTATAACAAATGTTTTGGTCCCTGATCTCAGGACCCTGCTAGCTTTTCTGGCATTGTCCGATTGGATCTCGATGGCCTTTCCTCACAAGGCAAACCCTCTGAGCTCCAGCACTTTTATTTTGAGCTCTGACTAGGAGTCCATAGAGTTGGAAACTTACCCAAGAGTGACACCATCCCCAACCATGAAGGATGGCATCCAAATTGTCAAAAACTAGATGGAGAATTGGAAACCCTTTCAATGTTTTTATCTCACCACCAGCAGGGCAGTAGATAAAGGTTTAGACTGAAAACCTGTCTGATCAAAAGATGGTGAGAATTATTCCAGATCAAGCTAAATTTCAAAATGGAAAATGCTTGAATGGACTGGTTCAAATTGCACCACCTTGAATGTGGACATATCTCGTAGAAACTACATGCAAAAGGTAACAGCACACAGAAAGGTGTCTAACGGACTTCAAGCAAGGGGATTTTGTGCTCTGGTTTCAAACAGACGTTCACAAAGATCATCCGTTGGGAGCTCTTGTAATTGATCTGTGCTGTGAGAAAATGATCCTGCAGCAAACCTTTGATCAGCAGATCATCAAAGATAAGGGAGGACAGTTGCCCTGCTGGATATGCAAAAGGTAGTCATCACTGCGATACTATTTTGTGAACAACCTGGCATGCAGCCATTCCAAAAGTTAGGAAGTGAACAGCAAACCTGGTGTCCCTCCAAAATTGGAACATGCAAGTATCAACACCATCAACTGTTGATGAATGACCAAAAAGAATGAATGTTTAGTGATTTTATATTCACAATAAGTTAAAAACAGGATTTTGGTACTTACCAGTAAATCTGTTTACCAGTTGATAGATACTTTTCCGCAACACAATTGAGCCATATTACATCATGGCATACGGAGCAGGGGAGTAGGAAATGGGTATAACTTGAAAATGAACTGGTGGGCACCCATCCTGCTAGTTGGCTTCATTGACTACCCCCTAATTTGAGACCAGCCTCTGTTCAAGAAGCTCCTTGTGTAAGAGCTGTCCTACAGGTTTGGGACAAATTGAATAAACACCTACAACTGGCACCATATCCACCCCCCCTCACTCCACTATGGCGCCATCCTCACTTCAAATTGGGGTGTGTACTCTTATATGCATCCTTGGATATCAGCTGGGTTAGCTAGATTTATGCACATTTTAAGGGATTTTGCCCCCCCAAAATTTTATAGATCTGAGTGAAAAATATGGTTTACCTCCTAATTTTCAATTTACATATTTACAAATTGCAGTTTCGTTCGCTCACTTAGCAAACCTCCATACTACGACAACCTACCACATTCGAGCGCAAATGTATTTGCAACCCTGGCAGCAAGGGATCAATATCTATTTTGTATTCGATGTTAGCCCCCTCATCCCTTGAATTTAGGGAACAATTTGAACAGACCTGGGAACGAGACCTAGGGATTAGTTTAGAGGAAGCTGACTGGGCAGATATTAGGCGTTGAGTGGCTAAATCCTCCATTAACACTAATAATAAGGAAAATTCCTTCAAAGTCTATTCTCGCTGGTACATGGTTTCTGCAAAACTACATCAGATTTTTCCAGGGTCTTCGGACCTATGTTGGAGACAATGTGGCCAAATAGGTTCCTATTTCCATGTGTGATGGGACTGCCCTACGATTTCCAAATATTGGGAGGAAATCACATCTTTGTTGTCCAAGGTGCTCAGTGTTTCTCCCCCTAGAGACCCTCTACATATGCTTTTATGTAAACCCACTGGCTCCCCCTCTAAGCCCCAGAATAAACTTTGGCCATATTTCTTTAACGCTGCTAAACTGTTGATCGCCGCAAACTGAAGCCCCGGCAATAGCCTCATTGATGAATAGAATTTGGTACTTGGCTTCTGTGGAATGCATCACTGCACTCCTTCATGATTTAAAGTGTCCTGGCTTGCTGGTAGTCAAAGGTTCCCCTGTAGCATGTAGTCCATTTTAGTGTGTGTGTGTGTGTGTGTGTGATCTATATTCCCTACCACATGCCCACTATGGTGAATTTTTGAGGGGAGCCAATTAACCTACCAGTATATTTTTTAGAGTGTGTGTATGTATATATATATATTATTATTATCCTTTATTTATATGGCGCCACAAGTGTTCCGCAGCGCCTTACATAGTACATAGAACTAATAAGTGAACAAGAAACAAGTAACTTACAGTACATTACAGTGCAGGACAAGGACACAACTTATATACATTGCTGAAATAGTGATTAAAGCCCTCACAATAAGCTGCCGGGAGTTGGCGGTCCCGTGTTGGTGCCCTAATGGGGAGTAGAGAGTAGAAGAAAATGTAAAGAGAAGCACATGAGGGAAGAGGTCCCTGCTCATGAGAGCTTACATTCTAAGGGGAGGGGCAGACAGACAGGCGTGACACAGAAGGGGAAGATAGGAAGGAAAGAGCATGAGGTGGGTTAGGATGAGTGCTGGAAGGCCTTGATGAAGTAGTGGGTCTTGAGAGCCCGTTTGAAGATTTGTGGAGAGTCTGAGAGGGAGAGCATTCCAAAGGTAGGGAGCAGCACGGGCAAAATCTCGGATGCGGGAGTGGGAGGAAGTAATCAGTTGGCAAGAGAGGCGGCATGCATTAGTTGAGCGAAGTGGGCGGGCGGGAGTGTGAAGGGAGAGAAGGTCAGAAATGTATGCGGGAGAGGATTTGGTGAGGGCTTTGTAGGTGAATGTAAGAACCTTGAATTGGCATCTGAAGGGGAAGGGGAGCCAGTGTAGGGCTTGAAGGAGAGGAAGCAGATATAGAACGTCTGGAGAGGAAGATGAGCCGAGCAGCAGCATTGAGAACAGATTGTAGTGGAGAGAGGTGAGAGACTGGGAGGCCAGCTAGGAGAAGGTTACAGTAGTCCAATCTGGATATGACCAGTGAGTGGATGAGGGTTTTAGTGGCATCCTGGGTGAGGAAGGGTCTAATCCTGGAGATATTTTTTAGGTGAAAACGGCAGGACTGCGAGAGGTGCTGAATGTGCGGTTTAAAGGAGAGGGAGGAGTCTAGGATAACTCCAAGACAGCGCACTTTGGGGCTAGAGGAGATAGTTGTGCCATCAATAGATAAAGAAATTGTGGAAAGTGATGTAGTGGAAGAGGGTGGGAAGATGATCAGCTCAGTCTTAGACATGTTAAGTTTAAGAAAGCGCTGGGACATCCACGAAGAGACAGCAGAGAGACAGTTGGAGATACGGGTAAGGAGCTCAGGGGTGAGCTCAGGGGTGGAAAGTTAAATTTGAGTATCATCTGCATAGAGATGATATTGGAGGTCAAAGGAGTTAATGAGTTCACCTAAAGAGGATGTATATAGGGAGAAAATGAGAGGTCCAAGAACAGAACCTTGGGGAACTCCTACCTTTAGTGGAAGTGGAGGGGAAGAGGAGTCATGAGAGGACACAGCGAAGGAACGATCAGAGAGGTAGGAGGAAAGCCAGGAGAGGGCAGTGTCACATAAACCGAGAGAGTAAAGGATTTGCAGGAGGAGAGGGTGGTCTACAGTGTCAAATGCAGCAGAGAGGTCAAGGAGAATGAGCAGAGAGTAGTGGCCCTTGGATTTGGCAGCAAGGAGGTCGTTGCTGACTTTCGTGAGGGCCATTTCCGTGGAGTGGAGAGATCGGAAGCCAGATTGAAATGAGTCAAGGAGGGAGTGGGATGAAAGAAAGGTGGTAAGGCGGTTGTAGACAATACGCTCAAGGAGTTTGGAAGCAAAAGGGAGAAGAGAGATGGGTCGATAGTTTGAAAGTTTGTTAGGATCAAGGGTAGGTTTTTTAAGAATGGGGGAGACAAGAGCATGTTTGAATGCAGAAGGGACAGTGCCAGATGATAGGGAAAGATTAAGGAGGTGAGCCAGATGGGAACAGGCAGAAGGAGACAGGTGGGAGAGGAGACGGGAAGGGATAGGGTCAAGAGGGGAGGTGGAAGGAGGGGAGGACCGGATGAGGGCCAAGACTTCCTCTCCAGAAGCAGGGGAGAAGGATGTCCGAGTTGGTGAGACAGAAGGGGAGGGGTGGTAAGGGCAAGGAGGGAGAGGAGTGCTGAGGGTCTGATGGGATATGATGTCCTCACGTATGGAGTCAATTTTAGATGTAAAGTAGGTGGCAAAGTCGAGGGCAGAGAGGTTCAGTGTCCCCTCTGTACACACTAAGCTGCTGGTTTTGGTTGCGCCATAGGATATACTGTATCAGATAATTTTTTTTTATCGCAATTCACTTCCTTGATGCCTAGTTTCTTTAATTCTTCCAGCCCCGGGATCTTGTCCATATTGGCATGAAGAGAAAGGAATTTATGGATTCCTGCGGAGAAGCTGGAAACAATTACCAGCAACGCTATCACGCTGAAGAAGTAGCAGAGAGGTTTGGGAAGTTTAAGCCTGGCATTATTAGGTGGGTTTTTGTATACTTAAGACTAAACTATTGAATATTTCAGTCTGTATTTGGTTTTTTTATACGGCACAAGCCATTTTACAGTTGCATCCCATGTTTCCTGCATGTTGAGCACCTTCAAAACTTTGTATTTTCCCATTATTTTGGTCAGACCCAAGTGTATTGGAAAGTTTTTTTTTTTTTTTTTCCATTGAATCTCCTGGTAGGAGTACGGTAAAGGAGAAACAGATTAGCAGCCTAAATCTTCATCACGGGCTGTTTGTCTTGAATGCTAATTCAGTGTTGTGTGAAATGGCATGTAAAAGTGTGTCCCAAAGGGTAACTAGCAGGGATACGTTCTTCAACATCTGTGTTCTTGCTGTGCTCTCCTTGTTTCTGACACCCCAGTCACCTCTGACCCAGAGCTTGCAGGTTCAGGCGTGTGCCAGACGTTGGCGGACCTCCTTACAGGCTTTAATGTAAATATGTGCTATCTTTTAAAGGACTTTGGAAATATTGTATTAGTGGTTTTATTTTTATCTGTTTACAGTGAAGAGCTTCAAGATGCCCTTGGCATTACTAACAACCATCTTCCTCAATTCATATATCGAATGCGCCAACTTGGGTACCCTCCAGGATGGCTGAAAGATGCAGAACTGGAGGGCTCTGGACTCTCTCTTTATGATGGAAGAGGTAAACGATTGTGTGCGTGGGAGTAAATGATAGTGATGATAGGCCAATATGATTTCAGCATCTGTTCGTGTATCATTTTCTTTTTTTTTTCTTGTTTTTGCAGGTATGTCTTAATGCTTCCAACATTAATTGTGTTTATTTTGTAGATGCAAGTGATGGCGAGACTGAAGAGTCATTGACAAATAAGGATGTATCGTATGATGTGTCTAAATTAATCAGCTATCCTGGTTTTAATATGGCTCCCCCACCTGGGGTTGCAGATGTGAGTTTGCTGCAGGTTTTTTTTTTTTTATCCTGTCTAACAATGCCATAATCCACCCTTTCTATCTAAAGCCACACTTACAACCTCATATGTGCCCTTATTCTATTATAAATGTCCTTTGCTTTAGCACAATCTAAATTATACTTGTCCACATTCAACATTGGCAGAGATCAGGATTTTCGGACACAGGGAATAGATCTCTAAGGAAGTGTGTCCTAAAGTGAATGGGTTGAAATTTGGAGTGGGGGAGATCTAGCACGTACATTTAGGATTTGCAGCATGAGATAAGAAAGTAAACTTGAGAGGGAGGAGATTATTGTACCACTGCTGTTCTGCAGGAGAGTAGGCCAATAGGTTTAAGGAGCAACAGAGTTATTGACGTCTTTTTATCTTGACAGCCTAAGGAGCCAGTGCAGAAGCAATAATAAACATATGCAGGACCGGGAGCTTCCTGTCCTCCCTGAGCTCTCCTTAGGACACCTGTGCTATGGTTTTACATGTGTACCGCTCCAGTCAAACTCCCCACCTGGTAGATGTTCAGGAGGATTACAATACTTAATTTGGATTATTATGAGAGCATATTAGTAGAATCATTGTGATTCATTAGTACTGTAATCCAAAAGTCAATGTTGGGCATTCCAAAGAGGAGAGCTTATGGTCTAATAGGGGTATACATGGATTAGAAAGGGTCGAATAAAAACACTATCATTGAGGCCAAGAGACCAGTGACTTTATAACATGGTTATCATCCAAAAAGTGGTTGGAGAAATTTAGTAGCAGACGTAAGCATAAATATTATTTGGTGATGTGGTCATTGGTCACTTATCATATCTTTGTGTTCCAGTTCTTTCCCTTCCTCTCAAACAAATCCAGACTGAGGGGTAGATATACTGACTAAAGGCAAAAACTGAAGTCTAGTTGGTGCAAAAACAACAACTAGCTTCTAGCGCTAATAAGACAGGTGTGTAAATAAAACACCTCAAGTTGCTAGTCCCAGTAGACCAGTACCACCTTGTCTCAATAAAGTCACCCACAAAATACTACAAATTGGGACTGTGCTATAGAATATAATATTTCTCATATATCACTTGTTTGAAATGAATCAACGATCATTGATTCTTTTCAAACAAACGATATATGAGAGATATTATATTCTATAGCGCAGTCCCAATTTGTAGTTTTTTAAAACCCCTGTACTAAAGCTTCTAAAACAGACAAGTTGTGGTGTTTCCTATTGCGACAAATCAGATTCTATCTATAATTTCTATATTGCATTCTAGAAAAGGATGGACATGATCTGTTTGGTTGTTATGGGCAACATCACCCCTCTTCTTTTAGAAGCTTCGTTATATCTACTCTGTAAGGGGCATACACCCTACACTATTTTTATGAACGATATAGTTATCGTTCATATCATCCACTGTGTGTGCACTGAACGACCAATGATGCGCGCTCCCGCGCGGTCGTTAATATCCCCAGTCGTCTGAACATGCAGCTCAATCCTTAAGGATATGGTTAACAAAGCCATGCTGCCGAATGCCGCTATGTTTTGCAAGTGAAAATTAGCTTGTAAGAGCAACACATTTTCTGGAGAGGTTTGAAATCTGAACTGTCCTTTGTTCCTCACACCCATTCCGAGTTTTGTTTGGAATGTAGCAAGGACTAGGCTTTGTCAATCTAATGGTGCATACACACGGTCAGATGAACGATTTTTACAAAGATATGAACGATTTCTGACAGTATTAAAATGAATGAAATCGTTAAAATCTGACTGCAAACGCATCAGATTTCAGAGATCGTTATCTGACGTGGGAACGCGCATCGTTCATCGATGCATGCCCTACATGTCAAAGATATGAATGTTTTTTACAATAGTTATCGTTCATATCTGAAACCAAATCTGACTGTGTATGCAGCATAAGTTTAAATGTCAGATAAGTTACTACTTTTTAGAAATCTATTTCTAAACAACTTTTTGTTGCACTTGGTATATTATTTGTTTTGTGTTTTTGTTTTATTTTCTTTATTACTGAGCTCTGGCTACCCAAGGTTAGGACTGTTGGCTATCACGGCAAGGGGTCTGCTGGTCCCGGCTATATAGTTTGCCCAGCCTGTCATAGCCTAGTGCTTGTAGAGGCTACTTCTGGGGTACCCCATGTTTGCCCCTTAATTTTTCGACACTACTAGCATAGGAAGGGGGCCATGCCCCTTTTTTTGTTTTTCTTTTTTCTATATTTAAACCGTTTCAGATATGTATGCTGATAATAATCATTAACACTGATATATGCATGAGCCTTCTGGCACCTGCAAACTGTATGCCTACTTCCATCTCCTATGCTGCCTCTCCAAGCATAAGTAGGGACAAGTTTGCAGATTCGAACCACTTTGTTTTCCCGCATACGCGTGCATTTTCTTTCTGAGCATGCACAGAGGAAAATCACTCTCAGGTTATACCATACAAATGGACTCCTTTACCATTCTGCAACAGTTCCAATGTTTGCACACAGCACAACCCAAAATCTTGATTATTGGGTCATCGCTGCATGCATGATGATTGCTTTTCAACTGATCTAAATAGATCAGTTAGACCAGATACAAATTAAACTGCATGAGTATACAATGCCTGATGTGTTTCATTACAAGACTGCAATTTCTCCAGTGGCATAACACTATTGGCTTTATACCAGCCCGCTAATAAAAAACATGGCAAGTCAAGTTTAAAAAAAAAATTGGAAAAACATACGACTATACTAAAACATCTTTACATACTCCTACTGGTATATCTGAGCCATAAAGATCATAAAAATTGTATGTACTCTTGTCTTTAAATATTAGTCTCAAACTCAAATATTGATATAAGCAGCTATCGGCTGCTCAAATTTAGGACCCACAAAGAATGGTTTAGGAAGAGAGACTGCACTTTTAGTGATGTAAAAGTATACTCTGTGCTTAGAAACTTTGCATGCGTAGTGAAGGCGGCAGGCAACCATTGAGAGCCCCCCATGTGGTAAAACGTTCGTCTGGCAGCCGGAAAGACTGTAGGCGCTGCCACTACCCTCCACTGCAACCATTCCTTCATAGAAGCAGACAGGTATTTTTTTCGGTTGGTGTATTGTGTCCTCACTACCCCAGAAAACTGTCTTCTGCAATTCCTGCAACAAGCAGCCTGGGGACACAGACTTAGAGGGAGTGTACTCTATCTTTACTCTTGCATCTGGGTTAAGGGTTTTGGCCTTGGGGCCGCTCACCCTGAGTTCACTGCATTTGTTACACACCCTGGGCCGCAGCACCCCAATTGATATAGTCCTTTTTCACTATCCTATCATTTTTAATTCTGGCACCCTCATTGGACTTTGATACCACTACACAGCTCTGTCTGCAATACTTGGTATCAGACATGTTGTTTCGTTGTAAGCCCAAAAGCAGATGTAATGTTACTTTCTTCAATACCCTGACACAATTACAGCAGGTCCGTTCACGTGTCATTCACTGCACAAGCATATGACATGCAGCAGCCACTTGTGGTTTTTGACTACTACGGGTATCTCTGGACTCTTATTCTCAATAATTTATCTGATCTCACTGATCTCTATCCTTAAGTATGCATATCTTATGAGCAATCTAATTTGTAAACTCACTATAAAATTATCTGATGCTTCATTTTGCTCTACATTAAGTTGTACTTATTACATCTGCATTACTTTTATGATTGTGGTGGTTGCTGCTGATTCATATTAAGAATTTTCCTATCTATATATATATATATATATATATAATCTTGTATCCTTAAATCCCATATCTTGGTAGATGCTCCCTGGATTCAATGTTATAGGGCATTATTTCAGCATTTATGACCCGGAGTATCGATCAAATGAGATCTTATCAAGGCGTCATACTGATTTAATATTGTTTTCTAATTTATTCATATTAATAAAAGTTTGTTTTAAATTTTATCTGATAATCTTGACTGGTGGATTAGTGCCCCAACCAGGAGAGTACTTTTTCTCTTCTCGCCCTTTGCATGTGTAGTGAAGAATAGTGGATTATTGGGGGGGTACCCATTTTCATTTCAGCTACAGGTGGGAAGAATCTGTTAGCTGTGGCCAGCAAGTACAAAATATACACAGCCCGGATGAACATAAGATAAAGCTCAAGATCTGGTTTAGCATTTTATAATTGAGTCAAAAAGAGCTAACTTTTTATATTCAACACCACCTACAATTCTTTCATACTTTGTCTTAGATAGGGGTTAACTTTTAATTTTTGGTGCCACCAATTGTCTTTTCATATTAGACATTGCTCAGTTCTGCATACTTATCATTGGAATATGCCTGTATTCAATTATCAGTACCAGGAAGGACTCTGATGGTTAGCATACTGGCCACCAGAATTGTTTGCTTTGTATGCTAGTCTATACTTTCCATGGTATGCTTTGTGTACTATTAAGGGATTGTTTTTGTATACTAGCTAGCATACTCAGATTGTACTTTGTCTGCTGGCGGAGGTCTGACTGCATAATGGAATACTGGTCATAAATGTGATTTCGTATTAAATGGATAGATGGGTGCCTCTTAATTGGTGTAACCAGTTATTTTCTTTTTGTGTCAGGATTGGCGAAGCTTTGGATCAATCCCAATGCAACCAGGTCATCAAAAAGACTGTTTTTCCAATTATCTGGCTTGTAATTTTCCAAAAGTAAGTATTTTCTTAACTCTTATTTGGATCAGTATCCAATGTCATCAGGAACATACTTAATAAATGTTTGTTCAGATGCACATCTAAATTCCGATTGTAGTGCAATCAGCGGTCATGGCAATACCAACATATGTGATTCTATACATCCTTAGTCACCGTGTTGCAACCCTGCTTCCCATTATAGTTTTATTAATTGACTTCATTAGGGCTGGTAATAGCTCATGCTTAGGATTTCATAATAGAACTGTCAAAATCTGTTTAAAAAGATTGAGGCTGAACACAATACAAGTGCCAAAGTGGTATTAGACAGCATTGTTAGCTGTTTATTATAGTGTAAACAGTTATGTAATAGACTGCCTTTAATAAATAAAATCTTGGGAGTTCCTTTGTGTCCCTGTTATTTTATGTATAATTTTAAACCATTCCAATATAACTAGTAATTCGTGGTGAACATTTTTAATTGAGAAAGGGGAGGAGGGCAAGGTTACATACTGGGAGAGGTTAGTTTGTCTGATCAAGAATTGCAGTAGAAGGGGGGAGTGGACTGGTAAACATTAGTTTAGAGGTCAAGGAAGGGCTGGTTGTACCATGAGGTCAGGATGCTTGTGATATATTCAGTTTGGCTTATGGTACCATACCCTGTTCCAAAGTGAGGTGATGGAGGGGATGCCGTGGGTACTTCATAGAGGCAATATATAGAAAAAATAGGTATCTCCTAGGTGTGCAAAACCTGCAGCCCCTACTGTGGCACAAAATATAGAGTCTCACTCCACTCTTATAAATTGATACAACAAAGAAAAGTTATTGTGCCTCAAGGTGGCACTGGATATACATGTATATTGTCATAATCGACACAAGAAAAAATAATTAAGAAATATACTCAATCCTTTTTCATAAGGGTAAATTCTGACCATCAGTGTGTGGCGTTTCAGAAAATCCGGATGTTCTCCATACGATGCATATTAAAGATAATATAACAAGAAGAGATTCTTAACAACATTATAAACCATCCTAAATGTCAATTCTATTCAATAAATTGAAGAAAAAAATGGTGATCTCGCAAATTAAACGTATGCAGTTTGTGCGTACCCAAACTCACATGTTGTAATACGTCAATATTCTCATCTAGGTTTCTTTAGTGCCCCCATCCTTTGGATTCCCATATAGATCACTCGCTGGATAGGGGTTCTGAAGGAAGGATGAAATAATGCGTACCCTACTCACATTCGGTGTACGTTGTAGCCTACTCATAAAGGTTTCTTTTTATATACTCCAAAATCCGTTCAATATGTCACCATATGTAATTCATCCTCATAAAAGGAGAAGAATGGTATGTATAACCAACAATAAAAATATTTTAATGAAGAAACAAAACTTACATAAAAAAATGTTACATACAAAAACGGTAATGACCTGATGTATAGGAATTGGTGGAGTCCGGAATCCACCATCTCATCCAAATAAGGCATCTGGCACAATAATCCAAAAAGCAAAAAAGTTCCCAGTAACCTTTTTCAATTTATTCAATAGAATTGACATTTAGGATTTTTATAATAATATTAAGAATCTCTTCTTGTTATATTATCTTTAATATGCATCGTATGGAGAACATCAGGTTTTTCTGAAACTCCAAACACTGATGATGGTCAGAATTTACCCCTATGAAAAAGGATTGAGTATCTTAATTACTTTTTCTTGTGTCGATTGTGACAATCTTCAGAGAGGCAGCTGTGTGGCATATAACACTCCTAATGTGGCAAAATAATTAGTACATGTTTTTGGAGCAGTCTGGGATATATGAAGGTTGAGGAGGATGTACATTGGGTCCTGTGGTGTCTGGAGATTGAGAAACTAGGAGGCTAGGGTAACGACCTTTTTACAAAAGAGAGTTTGGGGCAATTCCAAAGGATATGCAATAAAGACCCCTGCTGGCCACAATTACTTCCACAGGCATTTGATGTATCTGGGTATATACCGTGGAGCCGTGTAGTGACTTAGTACAGGGGGTAAGCATCTTGTATGAGTTTTCTTTAATAGAGACATTTAATAGATAATTTGGCAGTGCCTTGAAAAATGCCAGTCCATTCCTCTGGGCCTAACTGCTTGTATAGGTTGACATGTTTAATGCTTATTGAGAACACTCTTTTGTGTTTAGTTTCCATCATTAGTCTTGAAAGATGCAGGATGTAAAGCTCCTAGTAAGAATACAGTTGGGTTTACATTGTGACGATAGTGAAATATTTTCATCACAGCCAAACCATAATGCCAGCCAGAAGAGACGTTCTTTATCCCAATCACATTCTGAGAAAAAAAGACAAAAGACCTCTGGAGATGGCAAAGAATCATCACCAGTGGATATGGATGTGGGGACAGGTATGCAAAGTAAATAAGTTGAAAAACATTTTGGGGACTGTTGAGAATGGAAAGTTGATTTGAACCTTATAGTAGTAGTTGTAAAAGTGAATATACTAAATTCAACCCCAAATATTTATTTTTTGCCGGATTAGCATGGTATAAAACTTGCAAAATGTTATTTCCAGCTCTAGTATATTTCCATATTCATAAATTAGTACATAGTAAATCGAGCTATAAACTTCAATAATTTACCTAAAATCAGAGTATGATATACTCCGTAATTTTAAACTTACAAATATTTTTTTCGTTCCTATACATTGTTATATGGATGGGCAATTTGATAGAGACCGAACTGTGTACAGATCAGTAGATCCCACGTGTATGGGCCTAAAATTACTTCGTGTGCATTGAGGAGATAGGACAGATCTTCTACAATTATTATATAGATAGGTTCTGTAAATTCTGCTGCTAATTTTCTTTCCATATTACATATATCTTTAAATGTAAGAATAGTGCTTATTGTGTGCCTTTTTGTGTTTCCAGATTCAGATGCATCCTTTTGCTCACCTGCTTCTCAAGGCTTTAAGTTTCAGCCACCTCTACCTCCTGGATCTCCATGTCATACTCCACCTACACTAATTCGTAGAACACCTCCATCTACACCTCCAAATTTTATACCACCCCCTCCACCAACACCAACTCCTCCTCCCCTCCCAAAAGGCACCCCTCCACCAACTCCTACTAGAGGCTCCCCTTTACCTCATTCCAAGGATGGTTTTCACTCGCAAACACAAGGGGCGGTTTCAATGGATGAAGACACATTGACTTTGGAAGAGCTGGAAGAACAGCAGCGCTTAATATGGGCTGCTCTTGAAAATGCAGAGAACACAAACAGTGATTCAGATGTTCACACGCCATTAAATGGTACTTCTGACGTTTCCTCTCCAGGCAGAACTGAAATGGACTCTGCCACAGGAAAGAAGATTGCCAGTCAAAATCTAGCAAATGAATCCAAGCCTTCCGATCTGTTCCTTGAGGCAATTGGACAAGTACATGAAGAGTCTCCTCTAATTCCTGAAGAGGACATGCTGAATGAAGAACACAATGATGACCCTAATGTCCTAGAAAAAGCTGTTACAGAGCCCAATGGATCAGATATCATACACAAGGAGAAAAGTCAAGACAATGAAGTTATGGCAGAAGAGGCCACTTTTGTGGAGCCTAATCTTCCCAATTCTGGTATTCCAGATTGGAGTAAATTTGCAGTCGGAATCACACCATTTGAATATGACAACATGTCAGAATCAACTGGTATTTACCTCCGTCTTAGAAATGTGCTGAAAAATTCCCCAAGAAGCCAGCAAAAAAATAAGAATGAAATCTAGTGAAAATCTCAGTTCTGAACTATTTTTAATTACTTTTTTTCTTTTCTTTTTTTTTTTTTAAATAATCAACTTTGTATACAAATTTCTAGTCATCCAGCCTACTGACACAGATAACATTCATTTCTATGTTCAGTGATTTATAGAAACATAAAATATGCCTTTTTATCCACCAAATAAGTAATGAGTATTAAAGAAATCACCGATTGGTTGATTTCTTCCAAAGTATTGATTTGTTTGAGACGTTAAAGGTACAGTATTGCTTAAAAAGGCTGCGGCTGAGCTAGTAAAAATATTTAATTACCCGGTCTTTTCTTTTGTCACAGGCAGTGGTATTACTACTTCATTTATACCATATCCATTCATTGGGGAACTTGCTTGTATGGTTTCATGAGCAAACATTTTGTTTTCTCTGCCTACAGATTCCTAAGAAGAAATTGAATAGAATTATGTTCTATCTGAATGTCTTAGGTCACTTTTTAAATGACTATCTTTTGTAAGATTAATTTGATTTCAACCCCTAGGGCCATGTTTTAAAAAAAAAAAAAAAAAAGCAACAAACATTCCGTTGTGACAAAACATGGTGTAAATCATCAAGTTCGCCCATATTTTTTTTTTCTTTTTTCTTAACCCTTTCCTCTCGAATTGTGACGATAAAGGAGATAAACTTAAGGGGAGGCAATACTATTTGTACTCGCATTACCTATGTTGTCTGCATTGACCTTTTACAGTTCATGGTAATTTCAGTGGTAGGGTGGATTTATTTTCTTTTTTTTGTAAATTGAGTTTACTTTGTTTACACTTTTTGAAATGCCACAAATCTGTTTTAATATATTTCAATGTTTTTAAACAATCTAATACTTTTACTTTAATATAGAACTGGAAGGATTAATCAGGAATTCAGTGTCGCTGTTAGAGATTTTTATGTCATTTTCAGTAGATTTTCCCATTTTAAAGCCACTGCTACTTTTTTTTCTAAGACTGTTTCTCATGAACTTGCTGTATGCCCCACCGCTATCACCCCACAGTGTACAGAAGTTTAATAAATGGGGTTTCTTTAAAATCTGATTTTGTGTTATTTTATTTTGTACTACTTTGGTACATGCACAGTTCTCCATCAATACTCCATGGCAGCAATTGCAATGTGTTAGTTCCCTTCTAGAGAAGTAGACACACAGGTAGTTTAAATTCCTGCCTTGTATGGTATATAGTGTATCTCCTCTGCTTCACCTGTGTCTTTTACTGTCTCTAGCTAGTTAAGCAGTGTTGTTGTGTGGTGGTTTTTTTTTTTTCTTAATGCTGGTGCTTACCTTTTTCCCTCTGGTACTGATGACGCACCATTTTCATGCTGCAATCCAAGGACTGGATGAATAACCTGGGCATGCCAATTGGCTGCATAAGGCAGAAATTCTGGTAGTGGAATTGCAAATGTCCCATGTTCTGTATGCTAAATGGATTTCTGTGCACCAGCATTGCCCTAAAGATGGACCGGCTATGGTAAAAGGGTGAACCCAGAACTTCTTAGCAGTGTTGCACTGTGGACTTTGAATCTGGAAAGCAGCCTAAGCCCAGCCCAGACACCCAAGTTAGTTATGAGTGTGTCTTCATATCACTTGCAATTCTAATCTGGTAGTTGGTAATGGTAGATAGTAGTTTACTGTATTAAGCAAGTCTTTGTTACCAAAGAGGATCACAATCCTAAGCAAAGGGTTTTATGGCCAAGGCCTTGATCAGCTTGAGATGTGGTAGATGGTCTCACTAAGAATGAGATTACTCACTAGGTGACTTTTCCACCTGAACAAACCCCTTGAAAAAATTAATCTGTATAATGTTGATATATTGCTGTAAATTCTTGTGGATGTTTGCGATTGACATGTCAGAATAAAAATCCCTTTTTGAAGAACACAGCCACAAGAGCAGAGTATTTCCAGCACATCCGGTGAATATAGAGTAATTTAGAGTGGACCCAGTTGAGAAATGGGCAATAAGCTGTTTGACTACACATCGCAGCATGCCTTGCAACAGTTTATCATGGTCAAATATCAAAACTGTGACAGGGCATGCTGGGATATGTAGTTCTACAACAGCTGTGGGCAATGTCTCCACTTATAAAAACACTCACTTTAGTGAGTATACCCCTTAGAGTCAATCGCTAGAGGATTTCTTTCAAAAGGGCATTGAATCCAATTGCTCAAAATATTGTCTATATAGTGGAACACTCCAGATGTACAGGACGAGATAGACAAGGCATATTTAGAAATATAGGTATTGAGAATTGTATGTGACAGACTTCCGGTGGGCGGAGCACCAGGGTGGCCACGTTTTAGAGCTGCTTTGTGAAAGCCTCGGCGAACCATCCAGCTGAGAAAACGGAGCGTCTATATTCCCGAAGTCAGGCCATAAAGTGTGGCCAACATAGAAGCAGCACAAGGCAAAGCAACCCCCACACCTTACCTAGTTGCCGGAACGGAGAGGACGAGAGGTGGTGCAGCGCCCTCCCTGTGGGGCCGGGAGGTTGGGCAGAGGCACGCATGGAGCTCCTGGGTTAGCAGAATGCAGAGTTGAGGTGGCGAGAGTTGTGGGGCAGAAGAAATGTCTATTGGTGCATAGTGGAGATGGAGAGGAGCAAGTCGCGACACGTGAGCGCCGAGCTGACAGAGGGACGGACCCTGTGAAGGGGTTAGGAGACGGAGCCTTGCTGTCGCAAAGGGGTAAGCTGGCAAAGACCTGTACTAGCAGTGCTGGTCAGTGGTGAGACCAGAGCAGGAGGAGGATATCAGTGAAAAGGATTTGTGCTTCTACAGATCGCACATTCAACAAAAGGTGAATGGGGGGCAAGGTCACTTTGAGACCTGGACAGGAATGACTTTAACTGATGGATAAACACCACTCTCTTATTAATGTTGATCCACTTCCACTAATAAAATAAATGTCCTCTTGGCCGAGTAAGATTATTTTGACTTGGAAATGGGATTGGAATTTGAATAATGAATCATATATTCACATCGGATACACATATTATAACTAGCTTATTGTTTTATTATTACATTTGGGACAAACAGTGGGAACTTCAAGTAACTTGATGTAACAAAGACCCCGGAAGGATTTGCTTCCAATTTTCCCTAAATTGGATAAATGAGGCTTTGGAGACTATAAGTACATTAAGAGAACACAGAATATTCTCGAACACTTTTGCTACAAACATGGCAATTGATAGATGTGAGGGGAACGTGGTCCCCTTTACAATTTTTTTTTTTTTTTTTTGGTGGGTATATTTAAAATTGAAATAATTGTTGCACTTTAGATTATTAACACTAGAGGTTTGCTAATCAGTAGCTGAGATAATACAAAGAGGTGCTCCAATAAGTGGAAGTTGCACAGGATATCCAGCTATCTGTGCGTAAAAACCCGAAAGGGTTAAGCAAACTTGTATACACTTTATTTGATGATATTAGAACCAGTAGATCTAATTTGGGTATAAACGGTTATTTGAATACTGTGTGTGTATATATGTATGTGTTTATATATTATTATTATTTTTTTAGATTTCTACTGCAGGCTCAATAGGGCTCCACAGGAGACCTTGGGGTATAGGTTGATGACTCAGTCGTCGGGCACCTCAATAGTTAAATCTTTGCTCCCAGGATGCATCGGGCCCTCTCCTATAACCCGCTCCCAGGCCAAGACACCTCAATTTCATAGGTGTCCGCCTGAAGATCGGGTCACTTCAAGAGGGGTTGTGTATCAGCCCCAGAAAATAGTTTTCCTGTAGTGGTCAGCAGGGGCTGTCCAGCGGAAGCACATGCTACCACTCCGACACCCTACCGGCGCCGAGATGCTCGCATCGCGCTAGGGTTCGCGGCGGGTGTCTGGGGGTTTTGGCTAACAAAGACGCCCAGAAGCCCAGGACTGTGGCCGGACTACACGGGGGATGTTCAGGTAAGCAGTGGGCGCCCGCTGACCTCACAGTCCGTTTTTTCCCAGGGATAGGGACCACCTGGGAAGAGGCTGCGTGTGGCACCAGGCACAGTGCCTGCGCTGCCACTAAACCACCAGGGGAGCGGGCCTTCCCTGTAAGGCACAGCCTGTCCCTCCCCCGCTGTACTGCGTGCCTTTCCACAGCGGTCTTGCGGTTGCAGGCAGCTCTCCTCCCTCAGGCACGCCCCCTATGAGTCCTCCAGCGGGCATTTTATGATCATAAGACGCTGGTCTCACTGGGAGCTGCGGAGCCTGGGTCCCTCTACATAGCTCTCCTCAAGTAGGTCGGTGTATGTAGCACTGTTCCTACTAGACTAGGTATAGTAGTTGATTAAGGTGCAAAATAGTGTAGGTGTTATTCTTGCATTGTATGTGTCTGATGCTAGCGCTGACTGACTGATTTTCACTCTGTCAGCCATTTTACTATCCCTGTACTCTCTATTCTCACTAGCCCCAGCAGTGTCGGATACTGACGGTGTTAGTTTACTTCACAGTTCAGTGTGTATTGATCTGCGGAGTGTGACACATACTTTCATTATGTCTGGAAGTGATTCTGGGCAGGCTGATATCCCCCTCACACAGTCCTGCACTAGGTGTTTTGCAGGACCAAAGGAAGGGGAGATTATTGTGGGAGGATTGTGTGCCAGGAATGCAGGATTACCTGCTGGGCAAGAGCTGCACTGGGCTTGTTTTGCAGAAGCGTTAACTACCCTGATGGGTCGGCTTGCTGCACCTCCAGTGTCCCCACAATTGGGGTATGCTTTGCAGGTTGCTATGCCATCTGCTTCACAGGGGACTCCCCGACAGCTGGTTGTGGCTCATAATATGCCTTTGCAACCTACCCCCTACCAGGCGTCACCTGAACCTGTTTGAGTTAATACTCTCCCCAACATGGTGCAAAACCTGACGGAGATTTTACAGGGTGAGGCTTTCCGGCGTCCAGCTAGGAAGGAGATGCTGTCGTCTTTGTCCACTTACTATCAAGATGATGTGTCGACTGATGATGGGGAAATTCAGGACTTATCTGATTCAGAGCTCCCTCAAAAAGAGGCAGAGCCGAAGTCCAAAATTTATGTGCACGGCCTCATTCGTGCGGTCTGTGTGGCCATGGTTATTGGTGATTAGGATACCCCGGCTGCCAAATCCAAACATGCTTTCTTTAAGGAAGTTAGAAGTTCAGCGACTGCTTTTCCTCTGTCGGACCAGCTGGTTGAACATATGGAAGAAGCCTGGAAAACGCCAAGTAGGAGATTTCAACCGCAGAAACGGTTGTCGGCCACTTATCCTTTTGAGGAGAAGTATTTCTCTAAATGGAAACTCCTCAGGTGGTTTATCATAGTACGTGCCTTGTAAAAAGTGTGACCCTTCCTATGCCGTCCATGTCGTCATGCGGGACCCCAAGGTGGGAGGCGGACTTCTTCAGTTCGCCCAGTGCTGGTGTCACACCACCACAGACACTTGGATAAGCAAGTGGTCTCTCAAGGGTACGCCCTCTCCTTCCGCAGCAGACCTCATAAATTCTTCCCTACGGGACTTCAGATAGATAAAGAAAAGGCATTGGAACTTCAGAAAGTTATACGTTCTATGCTCCTGTAGGGAGTTCTAGTTCCGGTACCTGCTTCCCAGAGGGGAATAGGGTATTATTCCAACCTCCTTTTTGGTTCCGAAACCAAATGGTTCATACAGGCCTATCCTAAACCTCAAGTCCCTGAACAAGTTTCTCAGAGTGCCTCGGTTCAAGATGGAAACCCTGCGGTCTATTATACTGGCTATAGAACCTGGGAATTTTATGGTGTGTCTGGATATTCAGGATGCATACCTGCATATCCCGATAGCCTTTGGCTCACCAGAGGTACCTCAGGTTCGCAGTGTTACAACACTTCCAGTTTCAGGCCCTGCCATTTGGGCTGTCCACGGCACCCAGGGTGTTTACCAAACATATGGCGGTGATGGTGACCCAACTGTGGCTGTGGGGGGGTCCGTCTGTTGCCTTACCTGTATGACCTGCTGTTGTTAGCCAGGTCCCCAGAATTGCTTCTTCAGCATCTACAGCTGACAATCAGAGTATTACAAAGCCACGGGTGGTTGATCAACTGGAAGAAGACCTCTCTGACCCCCTCACAGAAGATGCTTCATCTTGGGGCATTGTTGGATTCTCAACAGAGGATTTTCTTAACCAGGGACAAAATATCCACCCTTCAGCAGTGGATTCGCAGCTGCCTGCCAGTGTCAATTCACTCGGCAATGCAGTTACTGGGCTCCATGGTGTCAACCTTCGACATGGTGGAGTATGGCCAGTTTCATTCCCGGCCTCTACAGTCTTATCCTTTCCAGACGGGACGGATATCCACTCCGTATACGAAGCCAGACATTGGTACTGTCTTCGGAGGTGCGTCTGTCCCTGACTAGGCTTCATACAAGTCACCTTACCAAAGGCCGCCCCTTTTTGATCCCCGAGTGGGTCCTCCTGACAACTGACACCTGTACCCGGGGTTGGGGTGCAGTGACAGGTCCACACTTCTTTCAGGGAAGGTGGACAATAGAGGAGTCCGTTCTTCCAATAAACATATTGGAACTCAGGATGGTTCTAAGAGCTCTTCAGCAAACAAGGCTCATGCTTCACGGAAAACCTGTGCAAGTCCAGTCAGACAGAGCCTCCACAGTGGCCTACATCAACCGCCAAGGAGGAACTTTAAGTCAAGCGGCACTAAGGGAAGTGTCTCGCATCCTGACTTGGGCAGAGGGCAATCTCCCAGCCATCTCGGTGGTATTCATTCTGGGAGTGCTCAACTGGGAAGCGGACTTCCTCAGCTGTCAAGACGTGCAGCCAGGGGAATGGACTCTGGCAACTAGAAGTTGGAACACTTCCTTGTGAAAAGTCAAATAAGTGGTTATAATCGCAGTACAATTATCTGACGATATAGTTGTCTATGGTCTTATAATGTATTACTAGGACGCTACTTGCGTCGGTGCGTCGGTGTGTTCACAACACACATACGCTGATGCACATAACGAGTATATGTGTGTGTGTATATATGTGTGTGTGTGTAATATATATATATTTATTTACACACACATAGTTACACATGGACGCTCATCTGTATATAGTTGCATACTATTTGCTATTTCAACACACAGATGCATATATGCGAACGCATACATATAAGATGGTTCCCACACATTATAGTAAATAGCCAGAGTTGTTAAAGGTATTTGTTAGCTAATGATTATAATGTAATATGTACTTAAAAGAGATCTAAGTTTCCGAATACAGTGGACATGTCGTTGGTATCATACTAAATCCCTGTTTATTTGCAGACATCCGTTTCTAATGGCGAAGGATTCGCATCTTGTGTTCGCTAGTTATGGATTATAGGGAGTTATTGGTTAGAATGCTATTACTTGTATGCAGTGTCTGTAGCCAGTTTTAACTAGTTCTTTGGCGGGAAGCTACACAAAGAAGCGGTTGGAAAACTGAGCCATACCTCTGATGACACCGTATGAACTGACCAATGACCTGATGCAAGAACCAATGAAAACATGCCAACTTGTCCCTTTGTTATCTTTGTAACCTGTACCGTATATATGCTGTGTGCTGGTCTCAGTGTTCAGTCATTCTCCATTTTGGGTGACCGCAGGATTCAGGATTGAAGGACTGCATACTGGGAGTGTAGCGCATGCGTATGTATCGGCTGTTACTATTTTCATTGCTTTTTATTCTAATTGTTAAATCTTTCCCTGTTACATAAATAACTTTGTGCTTTGGAACCACAAGATTGGACTGGAAAGCAATTCTTTCTTAAGCGACTTGCAGCGCTAAATAGCGACTAATAGGAATCAATAGATGGGGGCTTGCAACTAAGGAATCACGCCACCGGAAATCACATACCGTACGGATTTCGGTTCCTCACCAAAGGGTGGACGCGTCATACACTGGTAAGAACGCAATCTGTTTAAAGCCTGTTTATTACTCTGTGTTGTGAAACCGAATATCCGTTTTTGAGTGATCTAAGGAGTGCTGATTAGAATCCAGGGACAAGAGAGAAAAGTCGTTTTTGTCACTTTTGCGCTGCAATAGGCGATTCGTCTGAATAGATATTGTCACGGAGGGAAAGCATTTTTCTGCGCAGAAAACAAAGGTATATGAATGTGAACGTATGCTTGTGATGTGAAAAGGAAAAAGAAAAACTGAGAGGTTTTTGCATTTTGAACTGTTGAAAATAGACAGGGCCGGTAAGGTGTCCAAGAGGCGGGTAGGACAGCCGTAGCAGTATACATAGCAGCTATAACTGGGCGAGAAACCGGAGGTTGTTTCTCAGTCGACTTAAAATTGTAATCGCAGAAGTCCATTGATAGGTTAGTGTCTCTGGGCAATGCGATCGAACCACACTGTTGTGTGAACTGTGATTGTGAATTGGTTGTGGTGAAGGAAATCACTGGCAAGGTTACCAGTGGAGAGTAGGAAGTGGTCGGACAAAGCTTGGTATAATTTGTCCGGAGAGCAGAATAATTGCAAAGGCTATTTTTTGTTTCCTTGTTGTGCATGCTAACGGAAAAACACTTAGCGGTCGGTGGTGCACAACGGGTGGAAGTGAATGGACGCAGCTTGTTTAATTCGTCCACTAGTTGAAATCTCTTGCGAAAGTAGCCAAAGCATTGTCCCAGATGGGTGCTAATCAATCAGTCGCTAGGGATGGTCGATGAGGTGCTGCTTATGAATGGGCCGATTTGGATCGGCAAGGTATATAATGTGTGAAGTATGGCGAGTATGCTACAGTGTACTTCGACATATGGGTCAAGATGACCAAAGAATGTATGAAACCCTTTCCCAAAGTTGCCGGTTTCGATTCAGAGGTACTGAGTAATGTTACAGATAACAACATATGTTTAGTCAAATCTTTGAAGAAAAGAGTTAAGTATGATTGTTTAAAGCTGTGGCTGCACGAGGGGAACACGTGGCAAAATTGCACGCAGCAAAATAGCGTACACACGTGGCAAAGCAGCGTACTCATGCCGCAAAGCTGCACGCTACCAGGTAGCATACCCATGCTGCAAGGTAGCGTTATCGCGCATAAAGGAGATGGTGCACCTTGGCCACCATATGCGGCCACAGGTGAAAGTACAGCCGATACCAAAAATAAAAAATCTTAAGTAACTTATATCCTGATTTAAGTCCCCTCAAGAAAAATGTTTTTGTAGAAGATTATGAACCTACTGTAATCTCAGCCATTACACATGCTGTTAATATATTAGATGTTCCACAGAGAGGAAAAGCAGCGATCCAACCAGCAGGGCCAGCAGCTGAAATTGGTGAGACTAGTGGAGACCATACTAGGAGAGGTAACATCCATAGTACTGAAACAATAAGTCCAATTATTAATCCTGAACATAGTGATGTGGTAGGTGTACATCCTGTCCATATAATTGCAGTTCCCAATGGGACACCGGACAAAGATGGTATAGTTCCCATAAGGAATGTAGCAATGCATTATCCATGGACGAGAGCAGAATTACATTCAATAATGTCACTTACCAGATCCTAGGAAACCGCCAAATGCCAGAAATTTGTGAAAAGATTTAGGTAATGCTCATGAGCCAACTAATAAAGATTGGCGAGTGGTGTTAAGGGCCTGTCTCCCTTCCAATACTGATGTACAAAAGTTTATTAAGGATTGTGTATTGGGGGAGGATGAATCCTTAACGGATGAGGATAATCAGGTAAAATATAAAGCAAATAATCACACAATTGGCTATATAATTTCCAGTGGTAGTTAACTGGAGGAAAATCTTCACTATTAAACCAAAGGATAGTGAATCTGCAGCAGATTATTTTGCCAGAGTGCTGCTAACGATAACCCAGTACACAGGGATAGCAGACATTAACGATGATGTACACCACAGGGAAGTAGCTGTAACGGTACTAATGGATGGTTTCAAAGATAATCTAAAGACCAGGGTGCAAACCTCTCTACCTAACTGGAGAGGAATTGATGTAGATGCACTTAGAGAATCTGCCATAGAACACAATAAGAACATTTCCAGGAAGAAAGAGGCACAGAGTGAGCAGTTAATTGCAGCGAGCATTCGAGCTCTACAGGAAGCATGTACACGGACACAAACTTACAATGCACATAAATCACGAAGGTGTTATAATTGCAATAAAGAAGGACACCTAAAGAGGGACTGTAGGTCGAGAAATTGGGAGACACCTAGGTACACTCAGAGGGCACTCACAAGATTCAGGAAATTTCCAACGGTCACCCGCTCACATAGTGACAGCCAATCCTCTGCTGGAGAATGATAGTCAGTGCTAGGGGTCAGGTCATACCTGTAGTCTACAGCCAGTCAGGTTAACTGAGAATACTAGGGAAGAACCTACAATGACAGTTGATATATCTGGTACTAAACACACTTTTCTTGTAGATACAGGGGCGACCAGATCCGTAATAACTTCTTCATTTAATTTACTGGTTACCAACAAGACTATACCAGCAATGGGAGTAACGGGGAGGAGACAGCATTACCCTTTAACCAGATCTGCAGATGTTACTATCGGGCCGCTGCACACCAAGCATTCCTTTCTCTTGGCAGCGGTGGCTCCTACTAACCTGCTGGGAAGGGATTTGCTGTGTAAAATGGGATGTCATATACTGATGGTATATTCCTAGATATACCGGAAAAGGTTGAGCATGAGTTACAGGACATATTGGACACACCACAAAGGTTAATGTTGCACTCTGCCATTTTAGAACAAAGTCAATTTCAGGTAAAAGAGATGTTATTGCAAATACAGGGTTCCCTGAAAGATGAACAGGACACTGGATTGATGGGAAATGTAGCCCCTGTAATGGTTAACTTGAAAAGTGGTAGGCAGGCTCCAAAAATCCCTCAGTACCCATTAAAGCCTGAGGTGGAGCTTAGGTATGTATCCCATAATTGCAAGGTTATTCCAGCAAGGGATTTTTAATTCGTACAGCTAGTCCAGCCAACAGTCCTATTTTTTCAGTGAAGAAGGCTGGGGGGAGGGGCTATAGATTAGTACAGGATCTTAGGGGAGTTAACAAAGTTGTTGAAAGCCAATTCCCCGTAGTGCCCAATCCAGCTGTCATCCTCATGCAGATTCCACCATCTGCTACCCATTTTACTGTCATTGATTTATGTTCTGCTTTCTTCTCTGTTCCTCTTCACCCTGACTGTCATTATCTATTTGCATTTTCCTACAGAGGGGTACAATACACATGGACACGATTTCCCCAGGGTTTCATAGATAGCCCCAGTATTTTCTCTCAGGCCTTACATGACTGTTTGCAATCTTTTCAACCAAGCAATGGGTCTGTCCTCATTCAATATGTAGATTTGTTGTTGTGCTCTGATTTGTTTATGTCATGTTTAAATGATACTAAACTGCTGTTGCTTCATCTCTCACAAACAGGTCACAAGGTTACAAAGGACAAATTACAACCATGCCAGACTAGGGTCAAATACTTGGGACACGTCTAACCCAGGGGCTACGACACTTGACAACGGACAGAATTCAGGCCATACAGACCATGACAAAACCAGCAGCAAATCCGTACCTTCTTGGGCATGTGTGGATACTGCAGGATGTGGATCCCAGGTTTTTCTATTTTGGCTTTACCATTGCAGGACTTAGTTTCATCCTCAAAACCCGACCGTGTCATACACACTGAGGAGACAGAGCAGGCTTTCTTTAACCTTAAGGATAGTCTGACAAAAGCACCTGCCCTGGGAATACCAGATTATGAAAAAGCTTTTGAGTTATATTGTACAGAAGCTGATGGCTGCGCAGCAGGTGTCCTCACACAGAAACATGGTGACGCTAGCAGACCTGTAGCATGCTACAGAGTACAATTGGACACTGGCAAGATCACTCCCAATGTGTTTAAGAAGTGTAGCAGCAACTGCTCTTCTGGTAAATAAGAGCGAGGATGTAGTATTAGGGCATGATACAACTGTCTATACACCGCATGC
This sequence comes from Taudactylus pleione, assembly GCA_031769625.1. Classification (NCBI taxonomy): domain Eukaryota; kingdom Metazoa; phylum Chordata; class Amphibia; order Anura; family Myobatrachidae; genus Taudactylus; species Taudactylus pleione. The sequence goes on along the minus strand of JAUIMM010000478.1, from coordinate 3,458,762 downwards.
AGGATCTGCTTTGTTAAATTCTACCCAAACCAGACATGTCTCTTTAGCAAGGTTCATGAAATGGGAACTAGCCCTGATGGCACCTGCAAATATTACCATTAAATGGTGCAATACGTTAAATCCAGCATCGTACTTACCATATGTGCCTCGAGATGCGCAAAGAGTGGAGGAAGGTGAGTTTTGCAGGTATACTGATACACATGATTGTATGGAATGTTTGAATCAGACCTTTACTGCAAGACCAGACATACGTGACACACCATTAGAAGATGTAGATTTGACGTTTTACACGGATTGGAGTTGTCATAGACACAGGAGAATTATGCACAGGTTATGCTGTTGTAAATGACGAGGATGTTGTAGAAGCTGAAAAGCTGAACCCACTTGGTCCACCTCACCCAACCGTTATCCGGTCTTTAGTTTGACTTTAGTTAGATTGACAATGCATACATAGACTACCGTACATCTACACTATCTTGTTCGACAAGTACCGTTGATCTAAAAACATTAGATCGAACTGGCAACTAGACCGACCAAACACAACATCGACGTCACTTTAGATCGACAGTACATTAGATCGAAACATAGCATATCGACAGAATGAAAATCTGCAAAACCCTGGATAGACAAAATAAAAATATCAACGTCAAATAGGTAGACAGTTAATAGATCGACGGATAATAGATCAACAGTACACAAATAGACATATCGACAGATCGAAAGAATTTAGATCGACAGCAAATAGTTCGACATCGCAAAGGTCGAACAGTATTAGATCGACTAATAATAGGTCGAAATTATTTAGTTCGATATGTAATAGTTTGACATCTAATAGATCGACAAATCAAAGATTGACACATTAGTTTTAGATCATCCAAATAGCAATACACGCTGCCCGCTAAAAGCGGCTTTCCCGACTTCCACCCGTGCAACCACAGCTCCCAGCCAGCCCTTACATCCATGCACACGCTCCTGGTAATGCTAGCCCCCTCAAGTCACCCTGCACCCCTTGACTGTAATTGCTAGATGGCCCATGTGCTGTCTGGCACCCCCTCATCCACCGCTCTCATCCCCGCTATCCCTGACGCCTGGACCTGGGCGCATCAGTCTAGTTTCAGACGCTCCCGCTAATAGCATAGCGGCTCTCCCCCACTCTACTTTCCATCTGTGGAACCGCAGCTCCCAACCAGCCCTTACATCCATGCACGCGTTCCTGGCCATGCTAGCCCCCTCAAGTCACCCTGCACCCTTTGGCTGATATTGCTGGATGCCCCCATGTGCTGGCACGCACCCCCTCATCCGCCGCTCACATCCCCACTATCTCTGATTCCTGGACTGGACACGGGCACATCCGTCTAGTTTCAGACGCTCCAGCTAATAGCGGCTCTCCCGACTAATTTGTACCGTGGAAACACAGGTCCCAGACAGCCTTTTACATCTATGCAAGCGTTCCTGGCATTGGTAGCCACTCTGCACCCCTTGGCTGTAATTGCTGGGTGCCCCAATGTGCTGGAACGGGCACATTGATCCACCCCCACTCCAACCTTTTCTCGTTAATTTTTATTTTATTTCTGGCATTAGTATGTCTAGTAGAAGTCTATTTTTGGAAAACCAATGAAAATTTTTTTTTAAATCCATCCACAACACCAGATAATTATTGGAACATCCCTGTTCACAAGTAAATTAATTTTATTGGTCCAATAATCAAAATGGAGGTCTTAACTCCACCTTATTTTTAATGCTATAAAAAGCTTATTTTTCCGTACATGTATACAATTTACCTTTTTCCTTACTACGGATCAAGTATATTTTGGATTATACTTCGTGAAATTTTCTACAATGGCAGAAGCTGCAGTATATAATTTGGTTCCTTCCCGTAGAGGAATATTATTGAACATAGATGGCTTTCTTCTGGCTAAGAGTAAGCAGTGTGGGGACGTGGTTTATTGGCACTGCACTGAGAGGAAGACAGGCCCTTGCTTTGCAAAGACAATGATTGTGGATGGAGAGCATCGTTTGAATACCCACGGGGAAAATAATCGTTCTCCTCAAACGGGAAAAAAACAATGTCAACATTGCCAAGGCAGCCATCACACAACGGGCTCGAGAATCTAATGATCCACCCTCGCAAATGATTCAATCTGTTACCGCTGAGATGCCCTCTACTAGCGCACCTTGTATGCCTAACAGAGATTCTCTCCATCAATTAGTTAAAAGATCGAGGAGAGAAGCTTGTCCTGCTGAACCCACTTCCCTGGATGAGATCGATGTCCCCCATAATTTTTTTTACATCAATGATATAAAGTTTTTGGGAAAGGATAGTGATTTCCACAACGAAAGATCACTTTTATTTTCGACAGAAGCCAACATGAGGAAACTTCATGAAGAATCGTGTTGGGTTATGGATGGGACTTTTAAGACTTGTCCCACTGTATTTAGACAACTCTACTCTATACATGCCATGATTGGCACCGATGAAAGTACCCAATGTTTTGTTCCCCTAGTCTATGGATTATTAAGTAGCAAAAGTCTAAATTGCTATGTCCGATATTTCAAAGACCTCCAGGACTATGGACATGAATTTGAAATTGAGTTTGCCCCCCAGTTCTTTCTAACTGGTTTTGAAAATGCGGCAATCCAAGCTGCAAAGAGAGGTTTTTCCTGACAGCACCCATAAGTGTTGCCTGTTTCATCTAGGACAAAATATTTGGAGAAAATTCCAATCCTTTGGACTTGCCTCACAGTATGGACTGTCATGGCTTTTCAATGAAATTAAGGCACATTCAAGCCCTAGCATTTCTACCCACACATGACATCCCTCCTGCATTTGAAGTTTTAAAGTCAGAAATGCCATCTAATGCAGCAGCATTAATGAACTATGTTGAGGAGACTTATGTATTGGGTCTTAGAGACCGTACCAGAAATGTAACAAGATCTCCCCCACTTTTTCCACCTTGCTTGTGGTCAGTCTATGAAAATGCTTCCAAGGACACAAAACAAATTGGAGGGCTGGCATAGAAGGTGGAACATTATCCTTGGAGAGAAAAAGTTAGGGGTCTACAAGCTAATTTTGACTATGCACAAGGAGCAACTAGTGACAATGTGCCTAATGGAAAAAGTTACATGTAATGTGATGCGAACACCCCCAAAGCGTGAGAACAAGGCCTGTGAAGATGCACTACAAAGATGTGTTTCCCAATATGGTACCGTGGATCTAATTGAGTATCTAAGGGCAATAGCCTTCCACCTCAAGTTTGAATAATACATCATCCAGATGCAAATGATGGTAGTTGTCCTAGTTGTTTTGAACTTTTTTTTTTTTAAGTTTAAATAAAAAAAAAATGAAAAAAAAATCGATAACTCAATGTCTTGAAATCACCACCACAGGTAAATTTTTCACAAATTAAAAGACAAAAAATATATTGGATTTGAACAGGTTTTTTGTCTAATTTTAAACACAAGTAATTCATATAATATTTTAAATAATATTTCTGTATTCTATGTAAAATAATTTCTACCCAGTGATCTTTTTTAAAATAAATAAATCTTTATTGTCTAGAGCAATTACATTATACATAAAATGTTTTTAGTTCAGGTTTATTATTCTTAGTTTATTTATATGGCCCCACAAATGTACAGCAGCGCATTACAAAGTACAGAAATAAACATTTTTACAATACAATGCAGGAGAAGGACATGGGTAATTTACATTCATACATTGCTTGTCATAACTGAAATAATCAACAGAGCATAAGCAACCAAGTGTTAGGTGTCCTAGTGGTGTTTAAGAAATAGAGAAAAAAAAATTAGAATCAAAAGAGGCTAGAGAGCCCTTCTCATAAAAGCTTACTTTCTCAAGGGAAGGGGCAGATATACAGGCATGATATAAATTGGCAAGACAGGGAGGAGGGAGCATAGAGCATCAAGTTAGGAAGAGAGCTGGAAAGCATTGATTAACTAGTGAGTTTTGAGAGCCCTTTTTGAAGGATTATAGGTGTATAGTATGATTGTGAGAGGTAGAGAGTTTCAATGTAGGGGAGCAGCATGGGCTTATTATTATGAATAAATTGTTATATTGCGCATTATATAATTTAGCAGTTTGACAATTTTAGTAATATTACTTACGGTTAGAAATTGTAAATAGACCGAGAGAGGTAAGAGGGCCTTGGTTGCAAGCTAACAATCTATACTGCAATGTTTGCTTATTTTACATTGTAAAAATTAAAAATTCTCTAAAATGATTTAAATATGCATATGGTTATTTAAAAATATACATATGGTTATTTTTTTTTTATAATTTTATGTTTGTCTACACTTTTTTTATTAAAATGTCTTTTATTGTTTACAGATGCAAAGCAATTTTATTTCTGAACCAGAAAGCTATTAATCTGTAATTATCAACTATACCATAATGGGAATGTAAAATTTAATTTTTAGATTAATATTCACTGTACCGTATTGTGATAATTTAAAATGGTAACTATTATGGACACAAACTTAACTAAAAATTGAAAATCTAATGTCAATGGGGCACATGTATTAAGCTTTGTAAAGATCAAGAGTTATTAATATTGTAATTGTTCAAACAGGCTACAGCATGACAGTAGAGAGCTGACTGTCTGGTTGTCAAAAACAATTGATCTCTGATTCTATAAAGAACTCTTTTTTTTTTTTTATTGCTTGATACATCTTGCCTATTTTATATGATTAACCTAAAATATGTTTTAAAAAATTCTCCAATTGAACACAATTTTCCTTATAAATGTATGCACCCATGTATATTTTTTTTATAGGTAGAAACACGTTAACTTCAAAAATGGAATGGTCTTACACAGAAGGAGTATAAAGGCCTTGGACCTTCCTACAAGCTTTCCATGCGGTGATATACATTTTATTTTTCCACTATTAATGTGTTAAAAATAATTAGTGTCCATTCAGCACCTATTTTCTAAAAAATAATTTAACAATGTCTTTTAAAATTTTCAAATAAAAAAGAAAATGGTATGCATTGGGATAATGGATAAGATGAGGTAATTAACTTTAGTTAATTACTGCACTGTATTAGGTATATTGGCAAAGATCTGTACAGTGCTTTAACACTTTGTGCTTTTCATCAAAGTAAATTATTTTTGGACTTCATATAAAGCCTTCTCAGAATTGCGTTATATGAAGAAAATATGTCAATGTACATTAGAACTGTACTTGCTGAGCTAAATGTTCGAATAATTACACGTAGTATTTCCCCCCCCCCCCCCTATATTAGTCCTTGCTTAATAGTGACATGCGACAGCTAATTAGCATTTACGCATGTGAAATAATAAAAAATACATTGGGCTGTTTGTATACATGCATATTTTTGTGCTATTATATTTAAAAATGTTATGTATTTTAAATATAAAAAATAAAAAATCTAAATTAAAAAGCAATTATACATTTTGTAGACACATTTTTTGATTTTTCAGTTGTACTTGCCTGTCAGTGTTTACCTTACAGCAGGAACAGAAAATGATGATAATTTTTAAATGAGCAGGAGCAGAAACCCAATTTTTTTTTTTTTTAAATAGCTTATGTAATCTAGGTCATAACTCGTGTTTCTGCTAATTGTGTCCCTGCTAAAATTATTGCAGAGTAGCAGACAAATAATTATTTTTTTTTCAAATGTCAATGTTACCCTATATTATTGACATGATGAGTATTTGCTGAATGTGGCACTTAATTATTATTAAAATGTTTAAAAAAATAATGATAATGACGTCAATTGGCTAGATAGTTAAATCTATCAAAGAGCCTAAAATGCTAATCTGAGCCCAGAACATCTCCATAACATAATTTGCGAAATATTCTTTTATTTAAGTAAATGTTTCTTATATTCAAATCTATATTACATATATGCTAACACATAAGTTTATTAAATGGTATATAAATCAGAAAAAGTGATAGTTGTGCATCCTATAACCAGGTATCATAATTGGATTAACAGCTGACATAAAGGGATACTGCCAGAACCCATTAAGAAAGTCAAATGGCCAAGGAATAAATGTCTGCGCTTACAACTACTATCAAAAGTACTCCTTAAAATCTGTTTTGAAAATGTATTGGCAACACAGTAATCAGAAAAACATCAAAATAGAACTGCAGTTCCTATGATACTAAATACAATGTTAGGTACACTGAAAAAGTATAACAATCAGTGCAGTGAGTAATGATTAAAATGAGTATCCAAGAAGAAAGTCCCAACTCCTAAAAAATGTGTATCTGAATAATGACTCGTATACATTTTAAAATTGTCCGGTTTGTCAAGATGTATGAGTACATTATTAAATTGTTAAAAAATAGATTTTATATACACACATCCGGTTTAATCTAACTCCTTTGGTGTTGGATTAAATGGTAGAACAGCATGGTAGGTCTCCAGTAACTTGAAGCATGCAGATAATCCACTCGCTGTGCCAGCATAATAAACACCAGCAGAGCGCGTTCACACTCCAGCAGTGCGGGCCGCTTGTGACTCCGCGCTGCTATCTCCTTCACTTTCAGCTCCCGCTCAGCTCAAGTATCGGCAGAGGACCCGGACAGCAGCACCATCAGCTGATCAGTGAAAACCAAGTTAAGTAAGCTTGTTGTAAACCGGAATACAGCGGCTGAATGCAATAGTCCAGTGATGTGGCCGTAATGAATCCCAGCAGTACTGAAGATACTAACATGTACCCTTAAATAGTTTCTCTCCTCTCACAGGGCTTTTAGCAAAATGTCATATCAACCCTGCGCACATAGGAAGGTTATTAAATGAGTAATCACCAATCAAATCTGACTGTATCCTAAGGAGTCTGTTCTTCTAATTGACTTTATCTTTTGGACTGATGTTTTCATATGTTTCGTCTAAATGAAAAAGGAAAATAGTATATTTAAAAAAAAAAAAATTTTCAAAATAAACTTTCCCCCCTAACTGCCCCTGCCAGTGTGGTGACATTTCAGGACTGTCAGTGACCCCAATGATGCCTACTGTAAAGTCCCTTTGCCTTCCTCCCACTGGCACTTGAAAATAGAAAGAAAAAAAAAAAAAAAAAACACTTGCATGCTTATGTTCGCCTGACTGCTCTATGCCAGCCTAATTTTCTCTTTCCTTGCAGGCTGGACCCTTAAGCCGTCTGTCTACTCCTCATTGTCGTCGTCTCATGCAGTCATGATTCCAGATGTTCCTAATTTGAAAGATACATTTAAGGGGAAAAACGAAAATAGTTACTGTAATTTATCCATAATATATTTTAAATCACTGTGAAATAAATTTTATACTCCTAAATTCAGAGTGAAAACCAAAAAACATTTGTAAAAAAAAAAAAGTTTTAAAAAAAATATTAAGTAAAATAAGAAACTACCTCTGACCGCAGTGTTCCAGACTCTGTTCCCACCACGCTGTTTGGTCCCTCCAGAACTCCATCGTGCATTGTCCAAGATGTGGATTTCCAATAAAATTATAAAGGACAGTTATTTTAATAGCATTAAGTATGAATATAGTGTACATACTGGATTTACAACCCTTTGAACAAACACAATCCAACCAAAAATAAAAAAATATTATAAATAAAGGTATTTACAATTCGCAAAGCTGTGTTACTGCAGTCTGCCCCTTGGTTACCGGATACAATATGTTGCTGTTGGTGTGAAAAATAATTTACAGAAAAACCAAAAACACACATTTTTATATTTTTTGGTTTGAATGAATTTGGGTTTCATAATACCTACCTTAATTTGATGATTTTAGATGTTCACAGCCTAATTTTGTTCAGCAATCTTCTTCTGGCTCTTGATCCTGTTCCAGACCTTGAATCTTTGAATCTTCGGTATTCCCTCATCAAGCGATCTCCTATTTCCACGTCCAGTGGCGGTGTATGTAAAGGTTTCCTTGGCCCATTTGGTGTGGGATCCTCACACACATCCTGTCTTGAAGTTGTAGTTAGGTGTTGATGCATGGTCCTTGACAACTGTTGAAATTCTCTTCTGTTATCTCGTGCCATCTGTTGGATGTTGCTGCCAATCAGTGTGCTGTTGACATTCACCTGTTGTTGCCAGATGAGCATGTTCTGGATTCCATAATGTGTCATCTCCACGTCTGATTCAACTGAGCCTGTGTTGCTGAAATAAAATCAATTGATCTTCCAATTGTGACCATCAGCTTGGCATGTAGAGTCTGTTTCTTGAATGCGGTCCATCCTCTGTGACAATGTAACAAAATTTTCTTCCGTCCTCTGCGTCAGTCTTTCGAATTGATGTTCCATCCATTCACGATCTGTTGCTTCGTGCTCTGCTGGATGTTAATCTTGATTTGCTGGGACTACTTGTGGAACATTTTCATCAAGTCTTTCTTCTTGGCTGAGTGGAATGTTGCGTTGCCAATTTCTAATTTCTTGATCCACAGTGCTGATGCACTGTAACACAGGCCTGGCAATTGCTTCTTCCACAGGCCTGGCAATTGCTTCTTCCACAGGCCTCTTGACAGTAGAGAAGTCTTCGCTTCTTGTTTGGTGTTGCATCTTCTGGTTTTCTAACTTGGCCTTCGTTCCCTGGTGTTTTCTTCTTGCGCGGGGTTGTTGTCTTCACTTTGTCCTTCTTAGCAGGAGTTTCTTCTTCATCCACAAGCTGAAAATACTCCTTAGCCTTCCTCTCCCATTCCTTCAGCTTCTTTGGTCTGGAGTTGATTTTCAATTGGGTCACCCTCTGACAATCACGAAGTTTCTTCTTGCAGCTGTCAATATTCCTTTCTCTTCCTCCAATGTCCGTCACAGTTTTAGCAATTTGTTGCCCATAGATATCTTGATCTGTGGATTCTTTGCCTGTGGACCAAACAGAAGAGAACTGTGCATACTTACAGCATCGATGAGCGCCTCTGTTTCTTCCTCTGTGAAGTTAGGTGCTCTGCTGCTTGTTCCCTCATCAGGGTCTTCAACTACATTCGATGGATTGACAGATGGTGGATCGGACCCACTAGCAGGCTGTTTAAGTCGTCGTCTGCTGTTCTTCCTCAACAGTGGAACGTTGGTCTCTGTCTTCCTCCAATGAAGCAGGAGTGGCTTTGTTTCTTAGACATTTCTTAAACCAATTGAATAGTGTTATAATCCAAAATAAGTTTTGTTTTTTTTATTTGTATTTTGAAAAATTAGCTCAAACCTGGCAATGCTGAAAACATGGCAAAGACAGTTTTGTAAGGGAAACACAAGGCCAAATTAACAGTGGCTGAGAGAAGGCACAGGCCCCCCAATTTTTTTTAGAAGCAGCAAACTTGCATCAAAAACACAAAAAACCCTAATTTAAACAAAATACCTCACAAAAACACAATAGAGTATAAAATATTGCTTTTTTTTTTATAAATAAAGTGGGGGTACAAAATTTTAAAAAATAGCCTTTATTGGGGGCGGGGGGGGTTTGAATGCATGGGGGGGGGTTATATTACTGGTGCTTGTTAAAGGGGTGTTTTTTTTAAAGTTTATCAACACTTAATTTATCACATTTAAAATATGCTAGCAACCATTTTCATGTACCCCAAATTTAATTGATTGCGGTAACACAAAATTCGATGATTTGCGTTGGGTATACATATGAATAATTGATTAAATATTAAAAAAGGTACACAGAGCAGAGCTTTAATCAGTGCTTACCTTTTCGATGGAGAATTTCAGGAAAGGGCGTCGTATCCTCGTCTGCAAATGAGTCCTTCGCACACACGCTCTGAGCTTGTCAGAAGACGATTCCAAGATGCTGTCACACCGTGTAAAGGCAGCTAGCAATCATAGGAAAATGGCACCTAAGCTAAGGTGGGAATTAGCTTTTATACTGCATGGAAAAGCCCGGGAAAAAGGAGCCTGCATTTTATGATTTGATTGGTAGTTGACAGTGGAACCATATGACGCAGATAACATGTTAATGGGGTGTTGACAGGGGCAGATCACATGACATGTCAATGGGGGAGGATTGTAGAGTTATTGACAGATGTTGCAGCTGATATAACCGGCCAGCGCATATAGCTGGGCGGAGCCAAAGGGCGTGGGGGTTGGAAACAGACATAGCCACTATTACGGGGGGGAAGGATGCCTTTCACCTCGAACTGATAGCAGACAATTGTGTTGTAGACAGATCCGTCTAGTGCTAGTCGATTAGTGGGATGAGGTTTAACGTGAAGGAGTACAGTGTAAATGAATATCTGTGTGGGCAGGTTGCATGGTTGACTAGTTAATGACAGAAGGAAGAGCTGTCCTGCATTGTCATTCTGGTAACTGGAGTACCAAGTATAAATCTAATGATCCACATCCATTTAAAAATATACACAGGAGGGGGGTGTAGCCTGATAGCAGAGCAGAACAGAGGTGTTTCATGAGAGCTCCAGTACAAAAGCAGGAAAAAAAACCTTTTGCCCCTTGAAAGAGGATAATAACAGGTCCTGCCCTGCAGTCTACAACCACCTACACCTACCAGACCCATCGTGTGGGTTAAATTGGATTCTGGGGACTTCTGCATGGCGCCGGAACTTTGAGGCATACAGCACGCCAAAAGCCGCGGCCTCGATTGCCGGTGATACCCGATGCCATTACCACAACATCGAGGACCTATCCGCAGCACAGAGAACACCAAAGGTACCCCCCCACACCCACTGGCCCCTCAGCCTCTAAAGACCCCAAGTACCTGCCGCTAGAGCCTGTGTCCTGCTGAAGCGGCCGGCAGCGTGTGCTGTCCGGCGCGCTGTTGTAATGCTGGCCCTCTCACGCGGCTGGCTCACTCTCACTCCTGGTCACTACAGCCCCAATCAGTGGCTTCCTCCTCACCTCTCCCTACTTGACTGACCACATATCAGAGGAGATCTGCCCCTTCTCATCCACTTACCTGGTGGGCTGGAGGGTGAACACTGTGCTGGGGGTGATATCCAACAGGACATAACTTCTCCCCACAAAAGAGATCCCACAGTATATGCCCTGCTACAGTATACCAGCAGCTGTGGATTAGCCCCCCACAACAACAACAATAATAATTAAAAAAAAATTCATATCATCATTTACAAAGATATTAGAAATTGCCTATTGCTGAAACCAATTCTTTACATTACTGTATACTTGGCTTTGAGCCCCCTCCTGTGGTCTATTTCAATACTGCAACAGCTACACAAATGAGTCTGAGACTGTTCTGAATGCTTGTTAAATAAGTTATAACTACTTCCAGTGAGCGGACCTCAGTAAAGGCAGCTGTTAATTGAGCTCCTTCATAGACAGGAGATTGTTGCGGAACCATTCATCTGCAGACATATACTGCTGGAAGATAGAAAATCGCTGCTTATCCTCGTGCAAGTAAGCTACAAAACACAATAATCATAGACAGGAGATTGTTGCGGAACCATTCACCCGCAGACATATACTGCTGGAAGATAGAAAATCGCTGCTTATCCTCGTGCAAGTAAGCTACAAAACACAATAATCATAGACAGGAGATTGTTGCGGAACCATTCACCCGCAGACATATACTGCTGGAAGATAGAAAATCGCTGCTTATCCTCGTGCAAGTAAGCTACAAAACACAATAATACAGGCACGAATATAACAGCATACACTGCATCCTACAACATGTTTATTTACATGGAAAAATACATGGCTAAACAACAGCGCGGCCCTAAAGGGGGCGCTTTCCCAAAACCAAAGAGAAAAATATCACTGCTGAACTCCCTTGGCTGTCGGGATCCCCGGAAAGGGTAAATACACCTGACATGTCTGAAGAAAACTCTTAATATAGGGGGTCATTCAGACCCACTCGCGAGCGGCAGTACGCTCGCAAGTGGGTCGATGTTCCCCACTGCGCATGCGCACGACGGAGGGAGCTCCGTCGTGCGCATGCGCGAGACCCGGCGAGCGACGGGCTTCCCATCGCTCCGGGTCTCGCACCAAAGGGGGCTTGCTGTCGATGTTGATTGACAGCACGCCCCCTTTGGTGGGCGTGCCGGGGGCGTTGCTGCCAGACGGAGGCGTTCCCATGGGAACACCTACCGTCTGAAGCCGGCCCCACTGACATCACTAGTGATGTCAGTGGGAGTGATTTTGGCTCTGATAGAGCCAAAATCACTCCAGGGCTTGTGGCTGGGAAACCCGACCGCAGGGTTTCCTTCACAAGTCCGATGGTCGCGATGGTCCATCTTGTTGGACGCTCGTATATGCTGTGGGTGGTGACACAGTCCAGGAGGACGCTCCATTTTAATGGAGGAGGGCCCTGATTCAGAGCGAGCGCTCTGGTCAGAGCGTCCGGCTCTGAATCAGGGCCATAGTGTGCAAGCTCTTCAAAGGGCTCAGGAAATATCAGAAATCGTATCTCCTTTGCTAGATCAAAAGCTAGCTGGAATCTCCGAGCTGAAACAATCTGTAGAATCAGCACTAGGCCAGTTATTACAACATTCACAACGCCTATATGAAGCGGAGCCGAGAATCTCAACTTTAGAAGATGAGCTCACAGAGTCAAAGGCCTTAATTCAAAAACAGGAGTCGACCATGGCATCAGGACAAAATTGGAAGACCTGGAAAACAGAAACAGGCGCAATAATCTCCGCATAATTGGCTTGCCTGAATCCATGAAACCAAGAGAACTGATGGATTTCATGTCGCAATGGCTTCCTACAACGCTGGGCATCGATACTAAATCCCATCCCATTCTTATTGAACGAGTGCATAGGGTGGGCCCAGAAAACCGCACTGACCAACGTAGACCAAGACCGGTCATATTAAGAGTTCTAAACTATGCAGAAAAGGTTCATCTCTTAGAAGCCTACCGAAAGCACATCGATCTGACATACCAAGGTGCTGAATTGCAAATTTTCCAAGATTTTTCCTACAGTGTGGCTAAGCGCAGATGTGAGTTCTCCCCTGTTTGCAAAGAACTGCTCGAAAACAGCTTCAAATTCGCTTTATTATACCCGGCTAAATTGCGCATCCTACACAATGGCAAGACTCTCTTTTTTTGACTCTCCAAAGACCGCATCTAACTTCCTCAGCTCGGCTATGTCGGAGTCTTCTCCTGTGGCTACGAGTGGCGACAAATCGACCCGAAATAATCGCTGAGCAACTATTTTGATGCAAATATCCTTTAATGCAGTCTAAATGTTTAACTTTACAATGCATTTAAGCTTGAAATTGATAGTACATTGTTTATATTCTTTTTCTTCAGGTTACTTGTCTGTTTTATAGAGGTTGGAATTTATGGAAATGGGTACATGTTCTATGTACATTTTTCTTATCAATTATGTTCTACTTGTTAGTGGGACCACACTGGTTCCTAATTTGGGTTCTTAAAATGGCACATACTGTCATAAATAGATGTAGTAAATGCTTGTTAAATTACTTAAGATATATGATCATTCAGCTGAAACTGAGTTGTTTGCTGTCACATTTTTGGTTATGGCGTGAGGGCTGGGACATGCCATGGCTAGATAAAACACTCAATTACATATGGTTTTGGGTCAAAATAGGGATTGGATAGATGTCACAACGAATAGACAACTCTAGACTCAGTAAGGATAAAACATTCAGTTAAATTTGTGTCTTGGAATGTAGAGGGCCTAAACACCCCGATTAAAAAGGAAAAAAAATAGTACAACTGAAAAGGTTTAGACAAGATGTGGCTCTCCTTCAAGAGTCACATTGGAAATACACAGATAATGTAATACGGGCGAATTAGATGAAAAATTTCACTGCGGCCTCATATTCAACAAAAACTAGAGGTGTAATTCTATTTAGTAAATCAATACAGTATGAAATCATTGACACTCTTATAGATATTCAAGGGCGCTATATTTTTATGAAACTACATATAGACGGTGAAAAAATGACAATTGCTAATGTTTATGGTCCAAACAATTCACGAATTCCCTTTTTTTCAGAAATATTTACCAATTTACAGGGATGGAGGGAAGGCCCCTTAATCCTGGGAAAGGATTTTAATACGGTGCTCTCCTCATCACTAGATAGATCAGGAAATTTGGGGAGATCAGAGGGAAATGTACCCTCTTCTTTGTTATATATGAAAGAATCAATGCAGTTAACAGACCCTTGCCGACACCAACACCCAGACGATAGAGAATACACCTTCTACTCACATCCTCATGACACATTCTCCAGAATAGATTTTTGGCTACTATCCCCTTGTTTACTCCACAGAGTGATAGATTCTGGCATTTATAATATCATGATTTCAGATCATGCCCCTATTTGGTTCGTTCTTAAACTAAACGCACCAGTTTCTAGCTCATACAATCGGAGATTTCCCACTTATATGGCCAATTCAGAAGACTTTAAAAAATTGCTGGAACATAATTTTATAAATTATCCCACCGACAACTCACAACATATTCCTGACATTAATCTATTCTGGAATGCCTCGAAACCTGTAATGAGAGGCCATATGTCTATGTCACTCACCGCCGTAAGAAATTACTTAATAAATTAAGAGTTTAGCCAGTTACTATCAGGAGCATATTCTTGTTTCATTCAACACCCCACAGAAGACAACAAAAATAAATATAAAAGAAGCCAAGTTGCTTTATGATAATATTTGTGCAGAGCAAGCCTTAATGGATGTCACATTTCAAAAACAAAGATATTTTAAATGGGGTAATAGATCTGGTAAACTATTAGCTTCCATGCTTAAACATCATACAACTCCCAAACATATTACAAAATACTTTCCACTACTTCAGAGCTGCTTACAGACCCCAACAAGGTGGCGGAAGAGTTCCTCCGATATTATCAACAACTCTATGAACTCCCGAATACAGATCAGAACTTAGGGATCGAATTTCTGCATCAGGCAGGACTACCTATACTTAATGGAGAATTATGCTCTAGCTTGGATGACCCAATAACTGAGGAAGAAATTAAATGTATTATTAAATCCTTACCAGGGGGAAAATCCCCGGGTCCTGATGGGTTGAGCGCAGAATACTATAAGATGCTTCTACCACACATCACCCCATATCTTAAAGATTTGTTTAACTCCATACTGAATGGTAATATAGCCCCACCACAATTTAATGAGGTTCGTATTATAGTTCTCCCTAAGCCTAACCGTGACCCTACTTTAACCTCATCTTATCATCCCATCTCCTTGTTAAATCAAGATTTCAAAATATTCTCCAAATGAGTAGCACAAAGATTACAACCCATACTCTCTAGAATTATACACCCATCTCAAACGGGCTTTATAAAGGGGAGACACTCCGTGCATAACATAAGAACCCTTATAGCGGTAATGACACACACCCATCAGGCTAAGGAATTATCCAACTTCATTGTCAGCTGCGATGCCGACAAGGTTTACTGGTCTCTTTTGTTAAGAATTTTTCACGTACAACACTTTGGCCCAAACTTTATTCATGTTTTTAAGGCACTATATAATTCTCCATCTGCATTCTTAACAATAAATGATCTGAATACCAAACATTTCACCTTACATTGAGGAACACGTCAAGGCTGCCCGATATCCCCCCTGCTATTTGACTTAGCAATTGACCCACTAATAAGAAATTTTGTACAGCAGAGAGGATGGAAGGGTATAACTATAGCTAACCAAGAACTCAAAGTCTCGGCCTTGGCTGACGACTTATTATTGTATTTTCAGAACCCCAGACATGCTATCCGTTTACTACTAAATACACTTAATATATTTGAGTCCATAGCGGGATTTCAGGTTAATACTAACAAAACGGAGGCTTTAGCTTTTCACCCGCAGGCACGTAATAACTGGGGAAACACTTTTCCTTTTAAATGGGCTTCACAGATAAGCTACTTAAGCATCAATATACCTGCACATCCCTCCCAAATATATTCTGCTAACCATGGAACAATTCTAGATCAAAGGGTGAGAGGTTTTAAGACGTGGTCTATCTTACCATTGTCTTATATTGGACGCTGCCATGTTGTGAAAATGGTGATTTTTCCTTGCATCCTAGATATAATTCAGATGTTACCCTTATTAATTAAAAGAAAAGATCATCAACTCTTAAATAAGGAAATGCGAAGATTTATCTGGGCAGGAAAGAGACCCAGAATCTCTTTTTAAACTTCAACAAACTACTGACTTAGGAGGGGTAAACTTACCATGTATTAAAACTTATTCCTTGGCGGCGAACTACCGGTTCGCCTTGGATTGGTTACCATAGTAATTTTTGCAATTATGGTATTGAACAAGCGTTTAGCCCTGGTTCACATCTGGCAGCTCTGTTACATATGCATCCGTCTAATATCCCAGCAGACATAAAAGAAAACATACTTTTATCCACCACATGTGCAGCCTGGAGACAAACCGGTCAATATTGAAACTATCTTGCTCCCATACTATTTTTCTCCCATTGTCAGATAACCCCCTTTTTCCTGGCGGTTGGATATCCCTGTACACAAAGGCCTGGTCCCTTCATGGTTTAAGGTACTTATATCATATGATAGATACTAACACTCAGCAACAGTATTCACATAGCCAACTTCAGCAACAATTCCCTAACCTACTTATTCCTATCTTTCCCTATTTACAAGCATCTAGCTACTTACAAAGAACAATGAGAGTATTTACAGAGGCAGACAAACAATCTAGGTTGGATGAAATGCTACGTCTTCGGCTAGGTGATCCCTTCTCCTCCAATATATATTCATATATAAGACCCATAATAGATTTATCTAAAATAACGGGTGGATTGGCCAAGTGGAAAAATGACTTCCCTGATTTAGAATTATCCTTCATAACCAAAGCCACCAAAAGACTAAACAAAGATTTGATCTCTATTTCATATGCAGAAATGAATTATAACATTCTACACAGGGCATATTATACTCTTAGATTACAATACTTAACAGGGAAATCCACAAACGCTGACTGCTTTAAATGCAAATCTCCTAACGCTGATATATACCACTGCTTATGGTTGTGCCCGTATGTTAAACAGTTTTGGGAATAAGTCTACTTATATATTAAAAATACTCTACACATAGATTTTTTGATGACTCCGGAGTGGGCCTTTTGGAGTAAATATGAATCATCTTCTATGTATATATTAAACAAATCGGAGAAACTTCTACTGACAAAAATAGTGGCTACAGCCAAAAAAACAATCTTATCTTGTTGGGTGGAACCTAGTGCACCCTCCCTTAATTTGATGATGCCAAGAATACTTCACTTATTTAACATGGATTGCTCTTCCATAACTCTAGACAAAGAAAGGTTATCAGGGAAATTTTTTTCAATATGGCTTCCTTTTGTACATACATTAACACCTGAATTAAAATCTTCTCTGAAAAGCAGTTTTCAGTGGACGACTTGGTGCAGTCTAATGGTTATAGAAGGACAAGCACCCTTCTAATACAAAGAAAAACCAAACTAATTGATCTAAATGTATACAGCCATGTTTCTTTCCAAAGATTTATGGTCATGTGTTTCAAAATATGTTGATGTCTAATTATAATTGTCATATAGGACACTATTACTCCAGGAGTAGAGTGGAGTGGTTTATTTATGACAAAAATAAGCACAATAAAGTCTACTGTATCCTTATTCCAAACTTAATGTAATCACAATGTCTGTTATAACAAGTATTTTACAATATTGTAATTTTTAAATTTTTGTCAATAAACAAAAAATTCTATTAAAAAAATTTTATATACCGGGGAGAGGGAGGTTTTGGCCCGACGTATCGCCTAGACCTGTGCACAATTGATGGTGTGGTAGACAGATCTGTCTAGTGCTAGTCACTTTGGTGTTTTTAAATGGGCTCAATAGCTGCTAAATAGCGGTTTTCTATACCTGATGCAGAATAGTATTTATGAGTATTTTTTCAAGAAAATAAGTTATCCCAGCAAATTTGGGGTACTTGAAAATGGGGGTCAGCGTATTTAAAGTTTAAGAAGTGAAGTTGAAAAAATCATGAAAAATCCACCTGCCGCAAACACCTGCAATCAAAAAAACAATTGGGGCATACTTGGGGCCCCCCCCCCAGAGGCAAGTTCGCTATTTTTTAAGTTTGTATACTAGCATTTTTTTATTTATTTTTTTAAAACCTTTTCCAAAGTCATTTTTTGGGGTGTCCTTAAGGTTTTTTTTTTCAAATTTTTGGAAACAGATTACCTTTGGGGGACTGTCTGAAGGCTGCACGGGGTTTCCTGTAATGTTGCACCCCAAAACCCCAATTCTGCACTTTTTTCCGCCTGCCATTCATAGGCGATACTTTACCGCCTATTACATTGCATTGAGGCAGAAACTCTTTCAAATTGAATACGGGGTAAAACCAAAACAAGCGATAATGACATCATCGGCGGAAACTTAACACGGATCCGGACTTAACGCTGTACTTTTACGTAAAAACAGGGTACAGTGTAGATAAATATCTTTGTGGGAAGGTTGCAGGGTGGGGGAGTTAATAACAGTTGGAAAAGAAATCCTCATTTTGTTAAAAGGATGAGTGTATGAGCTACCTACACACATTATTAAATATATTTAACTGAGTTGCTGTTCATATATTTTGTCATTTAATTTTTTTATTTAATTTTTATTAATTTGTATGTTAAATTCAAATATCTATCTAATGTGTGTTTTTTATATCAATAATGTAAGTGTCTATCGGTTATTAACAATCTTTTGTATATCTAATATTTAAAAAAATTACAAATTGAAGTGTGTGGACTTTTACAGACTTTGTATTTTTACTCTGATTCATTTGTAGATGATACTGTGTATAGCATTTGTACACTCTATTTAGTGTACACCTTATATTTATTACATAATATATTATATATTTTAATATTACATTTATTTTGCTTAAAATAAAAAACATATCTTGATTTAAATTGTGTACCATTTAAACTATTAGGAAAAATGGTGTCAATCTAAACATTCTCCATCTATACACTGAAGATATATTAATCCACAAATATAAGTAGTTAACTTCTTTAATAATAGCAAGACTCAATGAAATACTAAAGTTCGAGTTTAAAATTATTCATATTATTTAAATATACAATTAACTAATATATATGTTTAAATCAGCCTTTTAACAGAGTGTACAGTAAAGTAAATAAAGGTCTTGGAGCATACAATGGATTCTAAGGTTACATTCACACACACTGATAAGAAATTTGGAGGCTGATAGGATAGGTGAGATTGATGGAATGTTAAAAGTTCAAACTAACAAGTAGTGAAATAAAAATCAGTTACAATGACTTGCTGATTTAATTAAAAAGTTAAATGATATCTATAGCTATGTTATAATTAACGTCTTCAAAATAAATTACATGTCAAGGTAGTAAAACATATATCTCTAGTTTGATTAGGGTTGAAAGTTGGGTCGGCACATGAGGGCATCCAGCAATTAGAGACATGGGGTGCAGGGTGACTGTAGGGGGCTAGCAATGCCATGAGCGCTTGCATAGATGTAAAGGCTGTCTGGGACCTGCGGTTCCACGATACAAACTATAGTCAGGAGAGCCGCTATTAGCGGGAGCATCTGAAACTAGACTGATGCGCCCAGGTCCAGGCGTCAGGGATGGTGGAGATGTGAGCGGTGGATGAGGAGGTTTCGGGCCAGCACATGGGGCATCTAGCAATTACAGCCAAGGGGTGCAGGGTGACTTGAGGGCTAGCATGGCCAGGAGCGCGTGCATGGATGTAAGGGCTGGCTGGGAGCTGTGGTTCCACAGATGGAAAGTAGAGTGGGGAGAGCCGCTATGCTATTAGCGGGAGCGTCTGAAACTAGACTGATGCACCCAGGTCCAGGCATCAGGGATAGCGTGGATGAGCTGGTGCGTTCCAGCACATGGAGCATCCAGCAGTTACAGTCAAGGGGTGAAGGGTGACTTGAGGGGGCTAGCAAGGCCAGGAGCACGTGCATGGATGTAAGGGCTGGCTGGGAGCTGTGGTTGCACGGGTGGAAGTAGTCGGGAAAGCCGCTTTTAGCGGGCAGCATGTATTACTATTTGGATGATCTAAAACTGTGTTGATCTTTGATTTGTCGATCTATTAGATGTCTAACTATTACCTGTCGATCTAAATAATTTCGACCAATTATTAGTCGATCTAATACTGTTCGACCTTTGCTATGTCAAACTATTTGCTGTCGATCTAAAGTTTTTTATCTGTTGATATGTCTATTTGTGTACTGTTGATCTATTACCTGTTGATCTATTAATAGTCGATCTAATAAATGTGTAACTTTTTTTTTCGATCATGGATCATTGTCTAACTATTATTTGTCGATCTAAGATGTGTCGCCCTTACTGCAGCTTATCATTACATCTCCATTTGTTCTCTAGAATCGGATTGATTATAAACGAGTGAATAGGAAATAATTGTCGCCTCAGTTTTCTCAAGTTTGACCTCCTACCTAACTATCTGCATTATATCTCAGAGCCAAAAAAATTAGTAGAAGAATTCTGCGTTGCCTTTTTGGGCTTCTAAGAGTAAACCTGCCCCGCTGTCGTCTGATCATCCTGATGATTCCAGTTTGTCTCCGTCAAGAGAGGCAGAAATTGTAATCGATCCTCAAATACAAGCTGTCATGGTTAACCTTTTAGAGGGCGTCAAAACCGCTTTTGGTCAGGAACTTGCTAAGGCGGTAAACTACTTCAAATCAGAACTTTCTTCTTTAGGTTAGTGTTAGGGACTGCTAGTGACAGAGAAGACGTGACGTGGCCTAGCAGCTTCCCATGTATTTGCAAATGCATGCAACTAATATCTCTGATTTCTATGACCATATAGTTTTCATATATTGTTGCAGGTACTATTCATTGTGCTGAGGAACAATAGGGGGTTAAACCCCCCTCCTTTTTCTACTTAGTATGACCCCTCCCTTTCATGCACCTGAGTAGTGCTATTTGATTGAGCAGCTGCCATTTTTTGTTTGTTTGGTATGAGTGGCATGAAGGAGCCAGCATTAGTAGGGCATGCTGATTCTAGTAGTGCTAGTTGGAGTTCCCAGGGGTGACTCCCAAGTAAGCTGGCTCTCAATGTGGATGCATTTATGTATGTGCCTTTATCAGGAGGCCTTACATTTGACAACATTTATATGTGCCTTTATCATGAGGCCTTATAAATGGTATATTTTACATTTGGGGTGCGCGTTCGGGCATAGGGCCCCCGGGGTTGGTCTGGCTGAGCCCCCTCATGGCATCACCACTTAATACACATAGTTGCTTTTTACATCACATATTATGTTTGTATTTTTTTCATGTAATAATTCACATATATTTTAACCCCTTTTTCCAACACTCATTAATTAGTCTTACACACCTATACTTTACACTGCACTGTCACTCTTTTTCCATTTTTCGTGTGATGCCCTGGGGGGGTCCTGGGCTGGACATTTTTCGGGGTGCACTGCACCCCAGATGTGAACCCCTTAGTGTTAGGGACTGCTAGTGACAGAGAAGCCGTGACGTGGCCTAGCAGCTTCCCATGTATTTGCAATTGCATGCAACTAATATCTCTGATTTCTATGACCATATAGTTTTCATATATTGTTGCAGGTACTATTCAGTGTGCTGAGGAACAATAGGGGGTTAACTCCCCTCCTTTTTCTACCGAGATGGAATCCCTCAAGGAAAAACAAGAGGACGCAGAAAATCGCTCCCACCGCAACAACCTGAGAATCCGCAATGTATCTGAATCCGTATCTGCCTCTGAATTGCAATCTTATTTAGACTGCTTCTTTCATCACATTCTCCCTGATCTTTCAGTAGCGGACTGCCTAATGGATAGAGCTCACAGAGCCCTCCGAGCCAGACCACCTTCTTCCCAACCCCCACGCGATATCATTGTCCGATTACACTATTACCATACCAAAGACCAATTACTCCGGGCAACTAGAGACACAACTGTCATCTCTTACCAGGATATGGACATTCAATTATTTCAAGACCTGGCCCCTTCCACCATTCAGAAATGACAAGATCTACAACTTGTTAGTAAAATTCTGAGACAACATAATGTTGGATATCGCTGGGGCTTCCCCTTTCAGCTACAAGTATTCACAGTTAATTCCTCTTTCTCCGTGAAAATCCTTGAACAGGGTCAAGATTTACTTTCAAAATTGAATATTCTGCCTGAACCATCACCCCTTAGACCCTCGTCACCAAAACCTCAGCATTCCCGTCCTCCAGCTCCAGAATGGTCCACAGTCACAAGACGTCATGATCGTGTTACTGCTCCTACATGAGTCACCCATCACTTTCCTATTATCACTTCAATTGCCTCCACCTGAGCCTCCCCTGTGACTGTATATTACGGTCTTTGGCTCGACGGTTGGAACTCCATTTTACTGTTGGAAAATGTTTATATTGGGTTATGACCTATTGCTACTTTTTAGGTCACTCATGTTCTCATTGGCTAGTTTACTGGCTTTCTCTGATATGTTTTTATTTTCCATTGGTTCTATCTAGATTATATGTTTTTGTGAAATTTTTGCAGATGTAAGTGTGTACAACTAATTTTTACTGCAAAGTGTTTTTCATTTTTTGCTAGAGGCCCTAGGTCCCCCCTTTTGGGGTTTCCTTCTCTTAATTGTTTATGGCCTACCCCCCATGCTCCCTGTATTTTTTGTACATTTATTCATATGTTATATATTTATCTATTTTGAACCCCTTCTGGGTTCCAGAGTTTAAGGGTTGTCGCCCGTATGGGCTCCTCTTCCTCCTTTTTTTTTCTTTCCCCTTTTCTTTTTTGTTTTTTTAGTGGCTCTTTTCTTTTCCCTTTTTATATTGTGTTTTTCTGGGAATAAAGTTCTTTAATATTTGTGGCCCTTTCAATATCTCTTCTTTTTCAGATATCCCCTTTTTGATAATATGGCTTTGAAATTATTGTCAATTAATTTTAATAGTCTCAACTCGCCATGTAAGCGTACTATTAACCTCAGTGCCTGCAGGAGGGAAAAGGCTGATATTGTGTTCCTTCAGAAAACCCATCTTACAGGTAATCACACTCAATTGCAGGGAAAGCAGTTTTCCCAAACCTTTTTTGCCTTGGCAGATTGCTGGAACTGGGTGTTGCGATTCTTATTCATAACAAGATCCCTTTCCTGCACTCTTCCACTTTCTCAGACCCCGAGGTCTGTAGCTGTTGGTACATTACGCTCCACTACAATTACTTTGGTGTCGGTTTATGCTCCGAACCAGGGACAGGGTTCCTTTTTCTCTAAATTGTTTAGATGCATTGAGCAATGAGTTCAGGGTCACCTTATAATAGCCGGGGATTTCAGCATTACACTTGACCCAGCCCTTGATAAATCTCCACCCCCTACCAATAAATCTAATAATTCTATTTGCAAGGTTGCACTGACTTTAACCTCCTTGATTAAACAATATAACTTATGATTCCTGGCGCCTTAAAAACTCGTCAGCGTGTGACTACATTCACTATTCGGTCCCACATCGCACTTACTCACGCATCGACATATTTGTTTCCCATTGGCTGATTTCTGAGACTTCTCAAGCCAGGATTACCCCCTCTCCTGGACAGATCACGCTGGAGTCTTTATTCTCCTTGATCTTCTACAACATTACCCTCGCCCCGTAGATGGCGTCTTGATGATGCGCTTTTACTTAACCCATCCACTTTTACTACCATTAAACAGGCCATATCTGACTATTTTACGTTTAATTCATCTCCCGATGTAGCACCCGGAATCATATGGGAAGCCCATAAGGCGACCATTCGTGGCCAACTTATTAGTTCTGCTTCGGTGGCTCGCAAACGTGCCGCTGCTGAGATCTTCTCTAGAACAACGACTTTCTACACTTTTAGACGCTCATAAACTCAACCCACACTACTGATTTATTACGTCAGATTGATTCAATCCGGGGCCAGCTAAATACCCTGCTCTCTCAGAAAGCTGCCTCTATTTTACAAAAACTTCAGCAACGTTTCTACGACAAAGCTGATAAGGCTGACTCAATGCTGGCTTGAAAGTTAGGAAAGAAACATGCCTTGAATTTAATTGATAAAATTTACTCTCAGAGCTCTGGTTCCGATACATATGACCCTTTGGCAGTTGTTAAAGAATTTAGACAGTTCTACACTTCATTATATAATCTTCCGACCCCTTCTCAAGACGCTCCTCCCCGGTTTGCTGACTTGGAGACATACCTAGCTGACACCCCTCTCCCCAAGCTGTCTCTGACCCATCTTTCCTCTTTAAATGCTGATATTATGCAGGACGAAGTACGCAAAGCCATTAAATCTATCAAAGGTTCCTCTGCCCCAGGCCCCGACGGTTTCTCGGCTCAATACTATAAAAAATTGCCGAAAATTTAATTCCTCATCTAACAGATTTTTTTTATAAATTATTAGATGGTGAATCATTTGACTCTGCCACGACACAAGCAAATATTGTGGTGATACCAAAACCCGGGAAGGACCCCTCACTCTGCTCTAGTTGTCGCCCTATTTCCCTACTCAATGTAGATATAAAACTTTATGCTAAAATATTGGCCACTAGATTGAATCCCCTTTTACCATCCCTAATACATCCCGACCAGGTGGGTTTCATTCCTGGATGTCAGGCCCCTGACAATATCAGGAGGACTATCGACCTGATCCACACCATTCATGATGGCAACGCTCCCTCATTACTGATGTCATTTGATGCCGAGAAGACTTTTGACCCAATTTCATGGCCAGGTTGGTGTCCTTGGGTCGATGAGCTTCTCTGGCAAATTCCTTCAGGGTCTTTCGGCCCTATACCGCTCTCCCTCAGCCACTGTCTCTGCTAATGGCACTACTTCTACCCCATTCAGTATATTTAATGGTACTCGCCAGGGCTGCCCCCTCTCACTACTTATTTTTGCCCTTATAATAGAGACCCTGGCTGCTAGAATTCATGCTAGTTCAGATATGTCTGGAGTGTCTGTCGGATCCACGGAGCACAAATTGGCTTTATACATGGATGACTTCCTGTTGTCCATCTCGAGCCCGCTTACTTCGCTTCCCCCTACTTTGTCTGAACTTGAAATATACGTTTTTTTTTCTGGTTATAAGCTTAACTTGGATAAAACGGAAGTCCTCGATTTTTATATCCCACAAAATGATAAAATCTCTCTGGAACATTTATTCCCATTTAAATGGCCTCTCCAAAAAATTAAGTACTTGGGTATTTTTATAACCAAACGTTACCATCAACTTTTCCAGGCCAATTTTCCCCGCATTCTGTCCCAAATCAAATCAGACCTTGCTTCGTGGTCCCGTCATTTCATCTCCTGGATAGCTCATATTAATACGATTAAAATGAATATCCTGCCTAGAATTCTTTACTTTTTCCAGTCCCTCCCTATCCATGTCCCCCTCCCTATGTCTTTAAATATCTCCAATCCCAGACAAATACATTTATTTGGTCAGGAAGACGTCCACTGGTACGTCTCCGAACTCTTCAGAGATCATCTCGGGCTGGTGGTCTAGGTATTCCTAATTTTAAACATTATTATTTCTCTGCTCAGCTCGCTCAATGTATCTTATGGAATAGTTCTGATAGAATTTGGGTTCAGATTAAGGCAGAGGCCATGGGACTGCTTTCTCCTGCTTCCCTCCTTTGGCTCTCTAGAGCCCGTCGTCCAAAAAGAGTTCGTAATCTCATTCACTGTCATTATGGGACACAGTTACCCGCAAATTTGGCCTCTCTCCGTCTCCCACCCCAATTATTGCACTGTTTAATTCCCCAGAGTTTCCTCCTGGTATGACTCCGTTAGCCTTTCTTCCCTGGCAAACGGCTGGTATTTGATATGTAAATGATTTGACCCGTGACACCTCCTTTCCCTCATTTACTGAACTTCAGTCTCAATTTAATATCCCCTCCAAACACTTTTTCCAATATTTACAATTCCGAAATTTCCATAACAGTTAAACACCGCCTTGTTCACTGTCCTCTGACTTCTACTGAGATGTTGTGTTTACGCCACTCTACTGCTGGCCTAATTTTGACTCTATATTCAGAGCTGTCTACGGCCTTAGATTTCACGTGCGATCCACATGAGTTAGCCTGGGAGTGGGATCTGGGTGAAACCCTGAACCCTGATGATTGGGAGGCAAATAGGGAGAGAGCTGCCTCCAGTTCTATCTGTGAGAATAAAAGAGAACGTCTATAAAAATCTTTATAGGTGGTATTTGGTCCCTTCCCGACTTAAAAAGATGTTTCCTGACGCGTTGGCGTGGTTACCTCTTAGAAGTTACATTTTACCATATTTGGTGGAGCTGCCCAAAACTCCTCCGGCTTTTGGCTGGATCTTAAAAATTTAATTATTTCAATTATTCAAATCCCGATCCCTTTGGATCCCAATTTTTTTTCTTTTAACTCTGCCTTTTCCAGCTGTCACGCACCACCAAAGCAAATTAGTCAGGCACATTCTCTCAGCTGCTACCTGTCAGCTTGCTGCTGACTGGAGACAACGATCGCCTCCTTCCCTTCATTCGGTTATCAATAGGATCTAGTCGGTTCAGAGAATGGAATATATGACCAGTATCCTTAACCACTCTTCCAAATTTTTTTATAAGGTTTGGGCTCCCTGGTTGTCTTTCTTCAATGCTAGTTCCCCATTTATTTAATTTTTTTTCTAATTTTCCCCCTAAATATTTTTTGACAGTCCTAGCCACGCTGTCTCCCTAATTTCTCATTTATCGTATACTTTTTTGCTGTTATTTTTTTTTTTTTTTTTTCACTTTCTTTTAATTATTTAAAATTGTATCCAATAGTTTTATTTATACCACTGAAATTTTGAATTTGTGTATTTTTACTGATATTGTCAGTGTATACTGTTTGTCTCTTTGTAGACATTCTTTGCTGTATTTTGTTTGGCTTTTTAATAAATATATCTTTAAAAAAAAAATGTCGCCCTTACATACCTTTCCAACTTAAATATTCAATATATTACATATCGATCTAATGTGCTGTTCGACTATACTAATGTCACTGTTGATCTATATTTTGTCGATTTAAATTAAATGTCTTACTAAAGTGGTCGACTTATTAATGTTCGATCAAGACTCGTCCGATCTACTGAACCATACCCATCTGTCGGAGGGATGTGGGATGGCTCAGTTGGTATTGTTTTTCCAATGTTTTTTCCTCAAGCAAGTCAAGCAGGACATTGCTCTCTTTTCAGCTTGGGAAGAGAAGCCCGGTGCACACCAATATGCCCTGACCAACTTGCACATACCTTGCTTTCCCAGTTGAGTCAGACCATGCGCTGCTTCAGCCAAGCTTGGGTAGTATGCCTTGGGTGCCACCGACTTACCTTGTCCATCTGGCAAGAGTCCAGAGGATTCTTGTCCACATCCCTTTGATCTCCAGACTGCCTTTTCCTGAATGGAACACAGATTTTGCATCTCAATTCATTTCTGCGTATCAATTGTCTGAAAAAACATAATTTTATTAACTGGCATGTTGATTCTTAACCCTGCTCCCCATTTGATGACAGCTACTGCCTTTTGTAACTTAGCATACATAAGTTTTATCACTACAGGATTTATTAAACAGAAAAAAATGGAACAGAATAAAAGTGGAATGATATACCATGAATGTATGTGTGTGTATGGGGGGAATATATGATGTACTGTATGTTTTTTGAAGGGAATTTTTTTTTTTTATATTCACCTGCACTTCTGGCCCGACTACTCATCTATAGATAGATTGTTTTCCACAATTTATCAAAGAAAATAATTATTGGTGCATGTATGTGTGTGTGTGTGTGTGTGTGTGTGTGTGTGGGGTCTCATGGTAATGTAGCCATGACGGCATAAAAAGATTGTTCTTCATCATTTACAACAACATAATCCTGTGCATATTCTCCTGTGTCAGTTTGTCTATGACAACTCCCATCCATGTAAAACCATCAAATCTGCATTTTCTACTGATGTATCACAGATATCAGGTCTTGCAGTAAAGGTTTGATTCAAATACTCCATACAATCTTGTGTATCAGTATACCTTCAACCAGCGATTCACCTCTCTCCACCCTTTGTGCATCTTGAGGCACACATGGCAAGCACGTCGCTGGGTTTAACGTATTGCACCGTTTACCTGGCTGAAGAGATGTCTGGTTTGGGCAGAATTCAGCAAAGCAGCCACAGCATGTGGTGTATAAACAATCATGTCATGACCTAATACTACATTCTCGCTCTTGTTTACCGGAAGAGCGGTTGCTGCTACACTTCTTAAACACGTTATGAGTGATCTTGCCACAGTGTCCAATTGTGCACTGTAGTATGCTACAGGTCTGCTAGCATCACAATGTTTTTGTGTGAGGACACCTGCTGCGCAGCCATCAGCTTCCGCATAATATAACTCAAAAGGTTTTTCATAATCTGGCATTCCCAGGGCAGGTGCTCTTGTCAGACTATCCTTAAGGTTAAGGAAAGCCTGCTCTGTTTCCTCAGTATGTGTAAAGCAGTCGGGTTGTGAGGATGACACCAATTCCTGCAATGGTAAAGCCAAAATAGAAATAAAACCCTGGGATCCATAATCTGCAGTATCCACACATGCCCAAGAAGGTACGGATTTGCTGCTGGTTTTGCAGCAGTGTCATGGTCTGTATGGCCTGTATTCTGTCAGTGGTCAAGTGTCGTAGCTCCTGTGTTAGACAGTGTCTCAAGTATTTAACCTTAGTCTGACATGGCTGTGATTTGTCCTTTGCTACCTTGTGTCCTGTGTGTGAGAGATGAAGCAACAATAGTTTAGTATCATTCAAACATGACAAACGAATTTGAGTACAACACATATTCCGCAAACCTTCAAATCATAAACTGCAATATTATATGTGGTTTACAGGTGATCTAATACACAGAACACACCACATGTTACCTTACTAAGAAGTGAATTCCTTAACTGCTGTATTGCAAGGATTTTTCAGAGGTACATACGCATGCGCACATACAAAACCCCAGACAGAAAATTCTCATATGCAGCATGTACAAACTTATTCATAGAGAACCTTCATATTTGGGTTTGCTGTGATTAATTATGAATGCATAAGTTTCACTGCAGATTGCCTAGACTTTCAAGGAAAAATTAGCACATATACTAGCTATTCTGGCCTCAGTTCTCAATCTCAATATTTACTGTAAACAAAGACACCTGATTTTTTTTCCTAGAGGTGCAATGACTAAGGCTTGTACAAACTTAGAATTCCTAGAGGAATATAGTTACTTGTTACGATTTTTATAATTTTTTTTTGGCATTGGCTGTACCATCGCCTGCAGCCGCATAGGGCGGCGGAGGCGAGCATGCGCTAATAGCAATACCTTGGGCAACGCTACCTTGCAGTGCACGCACGCTGCCTGGTGGTGGTTGCGCAATGCTGTTTTACGTTGCGTGCATTTTTGCGTCATGCTCATGGTGCTACTTAGCGGCACGAGCACGCCACTCAACTATGTGTTCCCCCTCATGCTGCCACAATTTTAAACAATCATTATACTTTACTCGTTTCTTTACAGATTTCACCACACAGATGCTATCTCTGTTCATACATTGTTCAATATTTCCACATCAAAACTGGCAATTTTAGGAAAAGGTTTCACACACTTCCTCGTCATCTTAACCCATACATCACAGTGCGTAGTTGCATACGCACCATACTTTGTATGCATTATATGCCGTGCCGAACCTGTCGGTCCTTCCAAAAGCAGCGCATCATCTAACATTTCCACTGTTTGTTTAGCACCCCTCTGGGCCAAAATTCTGAACTTTTCAATAGAGATTTAGACTGGTGGATGCTGCGTCCACTCACCTTCACCCGCTATGTAGAACCAACTCTCTAATCATTACAGTCAACCTACACAACGAGCAGCAGAAAGCCGCCTATACAATATCCTGCCTTCTGGATAGGGAACACACAGTACCCCTAACCAAATCCCTTTTTGAGTACTTTCCACTGCTAGAATTTAAGAGTTCCAATAACCCTTACCCTTTTCAGTGATTTCCTCCACCTCAACTCAGTTCACAATCACGGTTTGCCCCAACCGTGCGGTTCAATCGCAATACCCAAAGAACCTAACTGATCAATGGAATTTGCAATCACACTGAGTGCCGATTTTAACTCTAGGGAACACACAGTACCCCTATTCTGCAATACACTTGCTATGTGTACCATAGGAAACACACAGTACCCCTAGTAATAGGGAACACACAGTACCCCTATTCTCATCACAAATATATGTCTATCATGCATCTTTTCTGCGCAGAAAATAAATTAAACTTTTTCTCAGATATGGCAGTATGATTAAGAGATTTTAAACAATGTAATCGCTATCAATATGACAATACTATCAGAACGATTGTTTGAAACTCGTGGCAGCAATACAGGAAACACTTATACGCTATTGTGCGACTCGCACTCTAGCGCCAAGACAGACAATAAAAGAAACAAACTTTTCTCTCCTGCCCCAGGTCCTAGTCAGCGCTCCTTGAAATCGCATAACAACGGATAGTGCAGGTTTTGAACACAGTGCGTTCTTTCCTGCATATGGCGCCATATTCCACCTTTTGTTGCGAAATCGAGATCCGTACGTTATTCTGCGACTTCTTGGTAGCATGACCTCCAAAACTATGAGCCCCCAACTATGAATACCCCTAAATTGCTAGAGAGAAATAATCGCTGTCCAGACAATAATTGTGGTTCCAAAGCACAAAAATTCTTATTGCATTCAAAAAGAAAGGTACACGCTTTGATCTAGCACAATTAGCGCAAAGACAATTAAATACAAAAGGTACAGCCAATACATACGCAAGCGCTCTGAATCCAGATTCCCGGCATCAAACGTGAAGCCTCCATCATAAGAAAGAAAAGAAGATGACTGACTACAGGACTGAGAGCGCTTGAATATATAGTGGACAACACAATAGGAACGATATGGCATAATTCCATTGGTTCTTGTTCTTGTCATTCTGGTACGATGCAGGTCATAGGACAATTCATATGGTGACAACAGGGATATAGTCCATCCGTCCAGACAAGATAACACTACATACAAAGTACATATTCTAACCAACAATTCTCTATAATCCATAACCACCGCACGCAAGATGCGACTCCTTCGCCAATAAATTCAGATATCTGGAATTAAACAGGATATGATACCAAACATGACATGTCTACTAAGTTCTATACCTTAAATATCGTATATGTACATTTTACACCATAGTGATTAGCTAACAAAATATCGAATATTATGCTCAATGCTAGGGAACTTTTTATATGTATGCTTGCATAAATGAATGTGAGATATTTACAGGAATTCATCAGTGTGCATTGTATGTCTGAATGCAGCGCAAACGTGCGCTGTGTGTATGTGTCGTGTATCATGCAAATATGTGCTGTAAGTATTTTATTTGTTAATGTGTCTGAATATGTGTCATAGATTAATATACAGTCAGGTGCATAAATATTGGGACATTGACAGAATTTTCATATTTTGGCCTCTATTCATCACCACAATGGCTTTGAAATGAAACAAACAAGATGTGCTTTAACTGCAGACTTTCAGATTTAATTTGAGGGTAATTACATCCAAATCAGGTGAACGGTGTAGGAATTACAATGGTTTCTATATGTGCCTCCCACTTTTTAAGGGGCCAAAAGTAATGGGACAAACTAAACAATCCTAAATCTAACTTTCACTTTTTAATACTTTGTTGCAAATCCTTTGCAGGCAATTACAGCCTGAAGTCTGGAACGCATAGACATCACCTGACGCTGGGTTTCATCCATGGTGATGCTCTGCCAGGCCTCTACTGCAAATGTCTTCAGTTCCTGCTTGTTCTTGGGGCATTTTCCCTTCAGTTTTGTCTTCATCAAGTGAAATGCATGTTCAATTGGATTCAGGTCAGGGGATTGACTTGGCCATTGCATAACATTCCACTATTTAGCCTTAAAAAACTCTTTGGTTGCTTTTGCAGTATGCTTCGGGTCATTGTCCATCTGCACTGTGAAGCGCCGTCCAATGAGTTCTGAAGCATTTGACTGAATATGAGCATATAATATTGCCTAAAACACTTCAGAATTCATTCTGCTGCTTTTGTCAGCAGTCACATCAATAAATACAAGGGAACCAGTTCCATTGGCAGCCATACATGCCCACGCCATCACACTACCACCACCATGCTTCACTGATGAGGTGGTATGTTGTGGATCATGAGCAGTTCCTTTCCTTCTCCATACTCTTCTCTTCCCATCACTCTGGTACAAGTTGATCTTTGTCTCATCTGTCCATAGGATGTTGTTCCAGAACTGTAATTGCTTTTTTAGATGTTGTTTGGCAAACTCTAATCTGGTCTTCCTGTTTTTGTGGCTCACCAATGGTTTACATCTTGTGGTGAACCCTCTATATTCACTCTTGTGAAGTCTTCTCTTGATTGTTGACTTTGACACATATACACCTACGTCCTGGAGAGTGTTCTTGATTTGGCCAACTGTTATGAAAATTCTGTCAATGTCCCAATATTTATGCACCTGACTGTATATAGCTTTATCCAGTAACTGGTAGTTCAGGCAGATATAATTTCAAAAATAAGTTCAACAACTGACAGACAATGAAGTTGGTCTGATCAGAGATGACCAGCAGATAGATACTTGATGGAGTCACATTGATGGCTAATCGAAGGCCTCTTCTGCCTATTTGGAATGTAAATGTTAGTTCTTTTAGGCATACAATGATAGTCAAACTTATGATAATGGTTTCTAATTTTGCATTTAAAACACTCGTCTGCACCTCACAGTATGTGTGTGTTTTTTCAATTATCTGCCATAGACATACACAGAACCTATCTATATCTATATATATATATATACCCGTGCACATCAGATCGCACCGATGCAGGACAGCGTCCGATCTACCCCCCATCAGGCCATAGATGACTAGATCGTCAGATAATAATTTGCAAGCGATCGTAACCAATTATCTGACTTCGACAAAGAGCTTCCAACTCGTCAGCAGTCAATTTAGGTAAATGTAGTTTTTCCAAAAATGAGGAAATAAGGTTATGCGTGGGTTGGGGAGTATTAGGATCATTATGTAAATTATATAATTTTTCATAATATTTGGCAAATGCATCTGCGATGGACAAGGGATTAAGCAATCTCTGTCCGTCTGGCATATTGATAGCTTTTACTCTATTTCTTGTTTGGCATAAAAGTAATTTATGCGCTAAAAATTTGCCCGTTTTGTTGCCTAGGGTATAAAATTTCTGTTGTAGTTTCGACTGGGCGACTTTCATACGTTCCATGAACAATTTTTGGAGTTTATTCCTAATGGATACCAATTCTCTTTTAAGAAGATGAGATGGGCAGGCCCGACTTAAAGATTCTACCTGTGATAGGAGGGTTTACAAGTCGGTCTGTTGTTGTAGATATTTTTTACATAGTCTAGAACCTGTCTGAATAGCCACTCTCCTCAGGACTGCCTTAAGAGCACACCAATATATAGTATTCGATGTGTCATCTGGGGAGTTAGTAGCCTTATATGTTGAGAAGGCTTCCAGTAATGGAGTGGCTGCTTCAGGTGAGTGCAACAGATACTCAGGAAATCTCCATTGTCTAGGGGGAAGCTTAGAGCACTCGCAATCCCACGACCAGGTCACAGCCGAGTGGTCAGACTAACTACAGGGCCAATTTGGGATTGCCTGGTATGTTGTAGAGTCCATTTATCTAAAAGAATTAGATCTATCTGAGAATAGGAATTATGTACATGTGAGAAATACTGTATGTAAAATCTCTAACTCTTGGGGAATAAATTTGCCACACATCGTATAGATCAAACTCCTTCAATAGATTACGCAACGTAGAGGATGGGTCTGGGCCAGATCTGGGAGTCTCCACTGCATTGGATTTGTCTAATATCTGGTACTAAATTGAAGTCACCCATGATCACTAAACTACCTCTTTGAGCTTTTCAAAGGCCCTCTAACATCTTTTTTAGAAAAGGAATTTGTCTCGTATTAGGGGTATAAAGGAGACTAACGTAATTTCTCTATCATCTAGTTTCCCAACTAATATCAAATATCTGCCATCTCTGTCTTGCGATCTTACAAGATAATTCAAATCTTATTGAGCTATGAAATAAAATTGCTACTCCGTTGCGTTTAAAAGGACCATTCGCATAATAGGCTACTGGGTATCTAGCATCCCTGATCACCGGAGGCGCCAGTGAAGAGAAATGTGTCTCCTGCAGAGCCACCACCTTCGCCTTTTCTCTATGAAAAGTAGCCAAAGCTAAACGTCTCTTGTTGGGAGAATTGAGCCCATGAGTATTTAGTGAATAAAATTTTACCATTTGAAGTTAAAGAAAGCCACAATTTTTCAGAAAACGAATATAACAGCATATCTAGATTCCTAGAAATTGACAAACAGGGAAAGGAAAAAAAAAACACCAGCATACATTAAAAGAGGATGAACTGAATTATCCCAAAAATTGGGGCTAGAATGTTTGCCGCAGAAAAAAAATAACGGCAAAACAAAAAACATTGGGGAAAGTGGCCCAGCATGAATGCCACTCACCCATGCAGCTGCTTAGAAACTATAATAGAGAATTAACAAAGCTGGGATGTGAGAGAAATATCTATTATACATAACTCAGGAATCTCAGCTGATAAAACCTTAGAACAATCACAACATTTTAAAGTAAAAATAATCAGTTAGTTTAGAAAGAGATTATTTCTTGGGATTGAGAATCTTCCCTGACGGCTAGTGAACTATAACAATAGGAGCCTCATATACAGGGGCGTATCTACCCATTGGCCAGGATGGCACTCGCTAGGGGCGCCGACCAAAAGGGGGGCGCCACCCGGCAGTGCCACCAGTAGCCAAGGGGTGGACAAGTCCCTCGGCCCCACAAGTGTAGGGCAGACCGCAGTGAGAGCGGTCTGCCCTACACAGTTTACAAACACACACCCCTGCTCAATATAGGATTTACCTGAATACTCATAATCTCACATGCATAAGATCAATCGGGTACAGCATTTTTTGAAGATCTAGATGTGCCTGTGGTTATAGGTATGTCCCATTATGCCAGCAGTTTAACAACAGCCTCCACTGAAGAGATAACATACAAAGAAGATTCGTAATGAACTAGCATCTTAACCGGGAATCCCCATCGGTAGGGAATCTCGTAGTCCGAAGTGCAGCCATGATGGTATGAAACGAACATCTCTTGGCTAATGTGTGGGCCGATATATCCGGAAATATCTGTAGACCTCCCAGAGTGTCAGAACCTTCTGCTTGTCTGGCAGCTTTCAAAATCTCTTATATGAAAGAAGTGGATTCTCATCAGAGTGTCTCTAGGGAAATTATTGGTACTCACTCTTGGTTTAGGCAGACGATGAACTCGGTCTATGAGTAAATGTTGTACTGAAGCCAAAGGTAAAAGATTTTGGAATAGTTTGGTCACATATTCTTGCAGCTCTGCAGGGGCGACTGAATCAAGGATGCCGCATATTTTGACGTTGTTCCGTCTCAATCTGTCCTCTAGATCAGCTATTTTATTGCTGATGTTTGAGACTTCAGTTTGTAGCTCAGCATGAGCAGTAAGGAGGTCGTTATGCGAGGAAACCAATTCGCTCATCTTTCCCTCCAGATGATCTATACGGCCGCCTAAACTTATAAGCTCTGTTTTGAGTGATTGCACTGAGGTTTCTACTCCAGCGAGGATATCAGTGTGGAATGCTGCAAACATCTGGAACATCGATTGGGTAGTTAGAAGATCGGAGGAATCTAAGTCAAGCCCCAAGTCAGCTGGTGACGTGAAGCCCTTAGAGAGTGAAGCAACAGGAGTCAGGGCGGACTTCAGTGATGCAGAAGTAGATGATTTCTGTTTATTTGAGGATGAGTTAGGAAATTGTATAAGAGATGGTAATAGCTGTATTTTCCCTCCACGTTTAGGCGGCATTTTAATTCTGGATACACTAATAGTAAATGTTAAAGAAAGGGACAAGATATACTTGGCACCTAGTAGTGATATGATAAACAGTCTCGTAATATTACTGCATGGGTGAGGGTGTCTTCATCTCTAAAAGGGAAGCATGCGGTGGGAGAATGTTATAGCTCCAAAGACAGTTTCCTGCAAATCTTACACTATATTATCATCTTCCTCATATGGTCATAAGCACTTGAAAAATAAAGAGCATGAACTGTAGAAAAATAATTATCAATGCTCCAGTGACAGAAATCATATATAGTTCATGTATGAGAGGGAGCAGCCTCCGTGTAAAAAAAAAGGGCTGTTGTACAATATTGATTGTAGCTATGAAGGGTTAAAGATGGAGCTCTCGTCAGAAGTTGGAAGGGGAGATCCCAAGACCGCTGATGTTAATCTGGGCAAGCCAAAAGCTTGTAGGTGACAGGGTACCTTTAAATTGAAGCTCCGTGTCCCTGCAGTAGTAAAGCTCAGTGAGCAGAGATCTCAGATCTCAATCTCCCCTCCAAGATGGCGGCCAGATGGGGATGGTGCAAAAACAGACACGGATCCGCACCCTATGTTAGCTGTGGGGTCCCACAGGTAAGTAGTCGCTGGGGGGGGTGGTGATCAGCACACCTGGGGTTCAGTTGAAGTCCGGCGGTCACGCAGGCGTCTCCGCGCACTGCCGCGACGGAAGTCCTGCACTACCAATAGATATTCTTTTGAAAACCTTTTACTATTCAGTACGAATATTATCATCTAGAGTGTACAGGGATATCTTTCCGCACATCGTAGATTTTTAATTGGGATTTCTGACTCTGGAGTCTGCCCAAAATGCAAGGGCCTGGATGCCACATTTATGCATTGTATGTGGGGTTGCCCACTTATAATTTATTACTGGAAACAAGTTAGGCGATTCGCAATGACCTATCTCCTTAGCGATCTGCCTTTTTCAGCAGAATGGGCAGTTCTGGGATTTGTACCCCCTACAACCAAAATGTTACAGGGAAGCAGGAGGTTGATGCTCATAATATCTGCAGTGGCCCGTAAGAGTATATTACACCAATGGATTCACAGGGAACAATTATTCAAAGCAAAAATGTTTCACGTATTCCACATTGACTGGTTGGAAGCCTCACTACACAAAGAAGAGCGCACTGACATTTTTTTTCATATCTGGGAGGGGTAGATTCCTTATCAGGGAACCTTAAAAATCAATTACATAAATGCTTTCACTCTACACAATGATATGAGACTAGATTGCTACTTGGAGATGCACCAATTAATATGCAAACAATGGTTCCCCAGACCCTACTTGGTTAATGTGCTGGCCGCGCCTATTGATTTTGATTCGTTTTTAAAATGTTATTGTATCTTTCTCACTCTTCCTCTATTTTGAGGTGCAATGTTGGTCTTGGATATATATACAGTATATAAAATACCTTGTTTTTCAATTGTACAATATCATTTGTAACATTGTTGAAGAAAGGGTACAGTTTTTGTGCCACTTTACGTTGTTCCTTTCTGAAATAAAAATGAAAGTTAAAAAAAAAAAAAAACAATCACATTGGTTGGCCCCACAGTAAAAAAAATTACATTGTCTCCCACAGAGAAAAAATTTAAATAACCAGCTGAAAAGGCTCACTGTCGTCCAGGGCCGGTTCTAGACATTGTGGAGCTCAGGGCGAAAGTTCCCAGTTGCGCATCCCCCCCCCAGAGAAAAAAAACACCTTTTTTTACATAACATAACATTATGCCACATGCAGTAATGTCCTTTATAACACATGCCACACGCAGTAATGCCCTTTATAACACACTATGCCACACGCAGTAATGCCCTTTATAACACATTATGCCACACGCAGTAATGCCCTTTATAACACATTATACCACACGCAGTAATGTCCTTTATAACACATTATGCCACACGCAGTAATGCCCTTTATAACACATTATACCACACGCAGTAATGCCCTTTATAACACATTATGCCACACGCAGTAATGCCCTTTATAACACATTATGCGACACACAGTAATGCCCTGTATAACACATTATGCCACATGCAGCAATACCCTGTATAATACATTGTGCCACACACAGTAATTACCTTTATAATACATTATCCCCAATTCAAATTACACCACACAGTAGTCCCTTATGTTATGACACAAAGTGGTGCCCTTTTTACATAATGCCAAAATTAGTGTACCTTATACACAAGGCCCACAGTAGTAGTGCCCCTTATAAATGCCCACAGCACTGGTGCCCCTTACACAAAGGCCCCAGTAGTGGTGCCCCCCATGCAGTGCCCCCATTAGTAGTGCCCCCCAGTAGTAATGCCCCCTATAGTAGTTCCCCCAGTAGTAAATCTACACAGTAGTAATCCCCCAATTAGGTTTGCCCCCTATAGTAGTGCCCACAGTAGTAATGCCCCCATTAGTAATGCTCCCCAGTAGTAATGCCCCCATTAGTAGTGCCCAAAGTAGTAATGTCCCTTATAGTAGTTCTCCCAGTAGTAATGTTCCCCAGTAGTAATCCCCCCATTAGTAATGCCCCCTATAGTAGTGGCCTCATTAGTAGAGCCCCCATTAGTAATGCTCCCCAGTAGTAATCCCCCCATAAGTAATGCCCCCTTTTGTAGTGCCCCCATTAGCAATGCTCCCCAGTAGTACTGCCCCCATTAGTAATGCCCACTGTAGTAATGTCCCCAGTAGTAGTGCCCCCAGAAATAATGCCCCTTGTAGTTGTGCCCACCTGTAGTTGTGCCCACTAATAGTAATGCCCCCTATAGTTGTCCCCCAGTAGTAATGCCCCTATAATCGTGCCCTCAGTGCTTCCGTCTGCAAAAAAAAAAAACACAATACTTACCTTTAGCCCCGCTCCTGCTTCCGCTGCCGCTGCCGTCCGGTCCGGCGCGGCTCCTCGGATCTATGGAAGAAACGTCATGACATCATGACGTCCCTCCCATAGCACTCTATCTGCCGGAAGCCGGAGCTCAGGAGTGAGCTCCGGCTTTCAGCTGCCACTGCAGGGAGGGAGCCGGTTGCCTGCAGATAACAAATATCAGCGGCGCCCGGCAAATGCAACCTCCCGGTGGTGGCTGGGGGATGGGATTTGGGACCGGCGTATTTTTTTTTTTGCCTTCTTGGTTTTTTTTTAGGGGGGACTCAGTGGCGCCCTCTAGGTGTCGGCGCTCCTGGCGACTGCCCTGTTAGCCCGCACTTGTCACTGCTGTCGTCCCTGTCCTGTCCCTCAATGGCTGAGGTTGCTCAATCACACTGAGTGACAGAGCACACAATGCAGAGTTGGGAGCAGTGTGCAGACAGGCGTGCAACACGGCATACGTCACCTATGTTATGCCGCCGCATCTACATAGGTTGTGGGCCGGGCGTGCCTGAGCCTCCCAGAAGAGCCCAACACTGCCCGGGCCAGCAGTACAAGTAAAGTCAACTCTGACTTCGCTGACCTCGCGGCACACTTGACAACCGATCGCGGCACACAAGTGTGCCCCGGCACAGTGGTTGAAAAATGCTGCTGTAGAGGAAGGAGGTTGGGGTACTCAATGCGGGATGTAGTAATTAGATCAACAATAGAAAAGTCGAAATAATGTCGACATTAAAATATGACAGTTATGATCTCGACATTGTTGAAATGATGACCGACAACATGTTGCCATCCTTAGAATGTCAACATGTTCACAATTTCTACATGACATCCTGACAAAGTCAGAATGTTGACATTAGGGTTAGGCTGCCGGATGGTAGGGTTATGCCGCATATCCACTACATGATTCGCTCCATGAGCAATATCATGTAGTGTGTCCCCGGCAGTGGTGTGCTCAATGTCCGACATTTACTATATCATGCAGTGTCGGCACCCTTCCTCATCCCCAAACCTGCACAACCTAACTATTGTCAGGTTGGCCTGCAGGTTTGGGCAATGAGCGACGTCGTCAATGACCAGCGGGAGCGCGCATCGCTGGTCGTTGACTGCATATCCACTGAACGATATAATGAACGATATCGTTATCATTCAATCGTTCATTATATCGTCTAGTGGATACTCGACTTAAGTCACTAGGGGGAGGATAGAGTTAGGCACTAGAGGGAGGGTTAGGAGTAGGGCCAATATATTAATCAGTACTCTACTCTATCAGATGACTCTTCCAGAACTTACAGTCACTTGACCCCTGGGACCTAGCAGACGCTGCTGGAGCCAATGCAGCCGTTGGGAGCAGGTAAGTCACTGGAGGGCCAACAGGGACGATATGTCGACATTCTATTATGTTGACATGTCAACATATAATACCAGACCTCTCAATACAATATATGGTGCTTCTACAGGGTGAATGGTCTATAAGGGTTATTTATTATGTTTATTGCTCAAATCTGCAGTAAACCAATCGGCAATTAACTTTCATAATCTAACTTACACAAGACTAATCAAAGCTAATCGCTCTTTGGTTGTTGTGATTTTAGTTTCATGTTTCTTTTATGCAAGTAGCAGGAGCCTGGGTTTAATCATCAGAACTGATAAGCCTCATTCACTCTTGGAAACTGTAGTGTCTGTGTGTGCACTTGCTTCTACTTCTGTTTTGTTACTTGCTGAAGTGGAAAGGCTTATGTCACCA
This sequence comes from Taudactylus pleione, assembly GCA_031769625.1. NCBI lineage: Eukaryota > Metazoa > Chordata > Amphibia > Anura > Myobatrachidae > Taudactylus > Taudactylus pleione. Next base: position 3,418,207 of record JAUIMM010000478.1, on the reverse strand, counting down.
GCAGTGAATTTTTAAACAGCAGCTCTGCTTCTAAGTATAGATTATGTACTGACAACACTGCATTACGAAAACAGAATGAGCATCAGCCTGAATCTGCAGTTATTAACTATACAGACATGACTCTATCATGACTCATTTTGTGGGAGCAGTAGGGGGTTATTTGTCTGGTTCCGCATTTCCCTTTTGTTTATTGACTGACTTCACTTTGGATGAGTACTAGCATTTTACATCAATATATATAATAAAATCTAGTGGAAAAGCAGGTAATACTAGACCAGGCCTCATAGAACGATTATAGTAACATATTTGACCACAGCAGGATCTTGGGGACTCGTTGTGAAAAGCTTTTTCCTAATGTAAAACTAAAAACTTTAAATTACCAGAATTGTGGGCATGGCCGTGCTCACCGATAGTTGAAACCCTCCAATGTCATATAAGGACAGCTCTTCAGCCTTTGTCAACCCTTGCGACCTTGGAATAAAGTTGAGTAATTATTGAGCACTATCTTTCATGGTACAGAAATTTTTTTATTTTTATTTTCATATACAAACCATGGACAGAAAAAATGGAAACACTATACAATATAAGCTTTCAAATGATTTAAGTTGGCTACACTACAAGAACATATGTTGTGGTATTATGTTGTTATTGTTTTGTTTGCGCGGTGTAGTTCCATGGCAAATGCATTACAGATTGTGCTGAGTAATTCCTTGGGTACAAGGGCTGCTAATTCCCCACTCTTGTGGCCATTGTGATTGCCAGCAAGAAAGTCCACTTAGAAGACAAGTTTTCCAAAGAAAAGTATTCTATAATTGTATGAGGAACCAGATCTCTTAATGTTCGAAGAACCAGAGCAAGGTAATGAATCTGCGGACTAACCATTAATTATGGAAGAGCAGAATATAATATCTTTACTGTATTTAGTCTTAAGTGCTAGTCTAGTCCCTGCTGCAGGAACTCCGTCACCGCTTCAGAGGTTGAAACTATTGAGCAATGTCTCAAATATTCCCACCAATCAAGGTTTCCAGATCATATATTATTTTGATGACACCGGATTTTCCAGGTTTCCTGTTCTCTTTGATATTCCTGAGTACATCCAGAAAAAATGGAAATAGTGGAAAATAGTAACTCAATAATTCAAGTTATACTAAATGCATCGGTAGTTAGATCTTAAAAATAGTAGTTCCATAAAAAATATATATTAAAATTATCATAAACAGCAGCAATAATTATTAGATTCATTTTTGAATATAATCTTCAAGAATCCAATATACAGACAGAGCTTCACGATAATTAATCAATAAATTTGTTAATAAAGAAATGTATTTCTTGCAAGTAATTGCTTTATGACAGTTTCACTTTACACACATGTTGGTTGTTAATTCCTTTTCACAACTTATTAGTCATGGATTCATTGTTAGTATGCAGCCAACAGCCAGTTTCTTATTTATTAAAAAAACACTTGTTATTTAAGATGTTTTATCTTGAAAGCATGCTGAAACAAAACAGTAATAAGTCCTTATTTGTAAGTCCTCCTACACCAGAGAGAATGATTGGTTTGGTGGAGGTTACAGATGATCTTCAGAAATGTCAGATAACAACAGGGAGACATTGTCAAAAGTCTTCTATGTCTGATTTAGTTCAGCCACTGAAATAGAGACTACTCCAAACTAAATCAATTTATAGTCTTCAGTCAAGAGTTGTATCAGTATCTAGCTTGAACCCACAATTAGGATCAGTGTGTTTTATCGTCCGCTTCAACCTGGATCACAATGGAGAGTTATTGCTAGGAATTTGTCCAGTCAAATCAAGACTGGTCATGGTCATTCAAAAGGAGGGCGTAAAGGCTGTACACTAACCCAGTTACATTTTCTACAGAAGCTTCAGGGACAGACAAAAACAAAAGAAATATCTGGGCGCTGGTCTAACTGGTGACAATAAATCACTAATCAAATTGCAGCTTTCAATAGAGTATTGTTCCCTTTGACCTAATAAAAATTATCTTTATGAAAAAACTTCCATAAAAAGAAAGCGCTATTCAATTAGTTAGAATTGAAACATTCAATTCAACAGCCCCAAAAATGCTTACTGTTGTACCAGTTCCAGCCACATTTTTTTAACAATTTACCCATCTTGCCCCATTATAAAGACTTTGCAGTGGATCTCATTTGGGCACTTTCACCATGATATTATCCAGAAGGGCAAACAAGATTAGATTACCTGAAATCAACCATTGGATGATAATGATGATCATGATCTTCAAGAATACCATAGGGGATGTTTCCAAGCTAAATGTCAGGGCTCTGCAATGTTTGCTCAGGACAATAATAATGTATGATGGTTGGTGTAGTGATTAGCATTACTGTCTCACAGCACTGGGGTCTAGGGTACAATTCGACCATGACCCTAACTATGTGGAGTTTATATGTTCTCCTCGTGTTTAGGTGAGTTTCCACCAGTTTTCTCACTCAATAAAAAACATACTGCTAGATTAATTAGATTCCTGCAAACAAATTAACCCTAGTGTGTGCATGGGAATATGGATTGTGAACTAAACTGGGGCAGGGACTGATGTGAATTACCAAAATATTCTGTGCAAAGCACTGTGGAATATACTGCTAATAAATAAAATACTACTGACGCAAATGAATTGGCACATAGAGGTTGGTGTCCTTTAGGTCAAATTTGCCAAACCAGTTAGTTGGCATTATGTGCTGGGACACTATCTTCGCTGACTTCATCTTGAAGTTCTTAACACAGAATAATTAGTTTAACTCCCCAATGGCCCTGCAGTCTCCTATTGCAGTACAAGAGCAGACCGTCATCCCTCAGTCACACAGCACATATAGCAAGAGCAGACCGTCATCCCTCAGTCACACAGCAGATATAGCAAGAGCAGACCGTGATCCCTCAGTCACACAGCAGATATAGCAAGAGCAGACCGTCTGCCCTCAGTCACACAGCAGATATAGCAAGAGCAGACCGTCTGCCCTCAGTCACACAGCAGATATAGCAAGAGCAGACCGTGATCCCTCAGTCATACAGCAGATATAGCAAGAGCAGACCGTGATCCCTCAGTCACACAGCAGATATAGCAAGAGCAGACCGTCTGCCCTCAGTCACACAGCAGATATAGCAAGAGCAGACCGTCTGCCCTCAGTCACACAGCAGATATAGCAAGAGCAGACCGTCATCCCTCAGTCATACAGCAGATATAGCAAGAGCAGACCGTGATCCCTCAGTCACACAGCAGATATAGCAAGAGCAGACCATCAGCCCTCAGTCACACAGCAGATATAGCAAGAGCAGACCGTGATCCCTCACAGGGGCAAACGCAGGATTTTTAGGGGGGGTTTCCAATATATATATATATATATATATATATATGTGTGTGTGTGTGTGTATGTGTGTGACACACGCAGCAAACATGCACACATAACGTACACACACAACATACTTGCATACATGCACATAGCAGACTTACACACACCCTAGTTACCAGGCTGCTGCTCGGGTGGCAGTACTGATCCTCCCTTTTCTCTGGGACTCCTATTTCTCACACACATACATCCCAAACACCCTTCCCCCTCCAGGACTTCAATGTCACACACATACATACATCACACACACACACATAGAACACATACAACACACATACCACCTACCCTCAGTCACACAGCAGATATAGCAAGAGCAGACCATCAGCCCTCAGTCACACAGCAGATATAGCAAGAGCAGACCGTCTGCCCTCAGTCACACAGCACATATAGCAAGAGCAGACCATCAGCCCTCAGTCACACAGCAGATATAGCAAGAGCAGACCGTCAGCCCTAAGTCACACAGCAGATATAGCAAGAGGAGACCGTCAGCCCTCAGTCACACAGCAGATATAGGAAGAGCAGACCATCAGCCCTCAGTCATACAGCACATATAGCAAGAGCAGACCGTCAGCCCTCAGTCAAACAGCAGATATAGCAAGAGCAGACCGTCAGCCCTCAGTCACACAGCACATATAGCAAGAGCAGAATGTCATCCCTCAGTCACACAGCAGATATAGCAAGAGCAGAATGTCATCCCTCAGTCACACAGCAGATATAGCAAGAGCAGACCGTCAGCCCTCAGTCACACAGCAGATATAGCAAGAGCTGACCGTCAGCCCTCAGTCACACAGCAGATATAGCAAGAGCAGACTGTCAGCCCTCAGTCACACAGCAGATATAGCAAGGGCAGACCGTCAGCCCTCAGTCACACAGCAGATATAGGAAGAGCAGACCATCAGCCCTCAGTCATACAGCACATATAGCAAGAGCAGACCGTCAGCCCTCAGTCAAACAGCAGATATAGCAAGAGCAGACCGTCAGCCCTCAGTCACACAGCAGATATAGCAAGAGCAGAACGTCAGCCCTCAGTCACACAGCAGATATGCTAAGAGCAGAATGTCATCCCTCAGTCACACAGCAGATATAGCAAGAGCTGACCGTCAGCCCTCAGTCACACAGCAGATATAGCAAGAGCTGACCGTCAGCCCTCAGTCACACAGCAGATATAGCAAGAGCAGACTGTCAGCCCTCAGTCACACAGCAGATATAGCAAGAGCAGACCGTCATCCCTCAGTCACACAGCAGATATAACAGACAAAGAAATAATAGACTGACCACATTAAGGTGCCTATTTATTATATTTCATGAAATGTCCCCCAAAAATATAATTTCTGGAAAGTAAGAAATGATTTTTCTTATGTATTTGTAAAATTTATCTTGCCAGGGCAATGGCTCTGATAACACACCACCCCAGCTTATGTTATCACTTTATTGCCTGGTTCGGTCCCAGCTATTACCATGTAAAGAGGGCATTAGCTATCGTGGCTAAGTGTTTCATAATTTGGTAAATCGGACATTAATCTAGTCCCCATAGAAAGCTACGGGGGCTGCTGCTGTAATTGGAACCTAAGGTTTACATCCATGAAGTGCTTTACACGGATTTGGTATGAGTGTTTGAGACACAGATCAGGGACGAACCCAGAATGCCATCCTGTTAATAATAATATGATTTAAAGCATTTTAGCAGTGTCGGCTTTAGACATGATGGTAAAGCATCATGGTTGAAGTTGTAAATCCGATACTGTTATAATGGAGGGAATTTAGAATAGGATTCTGCCTTTCCAAACAAGGATTTGTCCAAGTCAATACACCCCTCTTTTATAAGTTTGAGAATAAGTCCCACCTTCAAACAGTGCCATAAACTGATTATATTTAGTCCTGAGGGAGTTTACTTAGTGGTTCGTGATCATTATTAGTAACAGGTAGAATGGATCTTACTGGTGCTGTCACCTTCTGGGCCTGATCCATATGAAATTAGTCTATCCATACATACATAATGGTCAACTGATCTTGGGATGATCATGTTTGTATAGCATGATAATAGCCACAGCAAAGTCCAAGGGTTTTGGTTAAATGGGGGAACACACTGAAAGAGATATAGCTGCAATACTCTGAGAGCTGGTAGCCATGGAATACACTGAGGTTTTTAACACAGTAGGCACAAATGCCAAAGGTAGAGCTGAGCACACAAAGTGTGTGATTTTGGTAGTGTACCACAAGATACACTGATGCGTAGGCACTGTTTGTACACACCATAGCATGCAATAAGGTACATGGAGGTGTTTGTACTGGTTGAGCAGTGCATAGCGAGCAATAAGATACATGGAAGTGTTGGCACTTATTGAACAGCGTGTAGCATGCGATAGGGTTTATGGACGTGCTGGCACTATTTGGATCACGCCTAAGTGCAATGAGAGGCATGGATGTGCTGGCACTGTGGAAATAGCGCATAGTGTGCAATGAGAGGCACTGATATGTTGGCACTGTGGGAACAGCTCATAGCTTGCAATTAGAGGCACTGATGTGTTTGCACTGTGAAAAGAGCTCATAGCTTGCAATTAGAGGCACTGATGTGTTGGCACTGTGGGAAGAGCTCATAGCATGCAATTAGAGGCACTGATGTGTTGGCACTGTGGGAACAGCCCATAGCTTGCAATTAGAGGCACTGATGTGTTGGCACTGTGGGAACAGCTCATAGCATGCAATTAGAGGCACTGATGTGTTGGCACTGTGGGAACAACTCATAGCATGCAATAAGAGGCACTGATGTGTTGGCACTGTGGGAACAGCTCATAGCATGCAATTAGACGCACTGATGTCTTGGCACTGTGGGAACAGCTCATAGCTTGCAATTAGAGGCACTGATGTGTTGGCACTGTGGGAACAGCTCATAGCATGCAATTAGAGGCACTGATGTGTTGGCACTGTGGGAACAGCATGTAGCATGATATGAGATACACAAACTATTTTGCAATAAGTCTGGATCTCAAAACAGACAGAAAGTGTATTTGAGTACACACACACACACACACACACACACACACACACACACACACACACACACACGATAACGCGTTTAATAAGACCCACCAGGAATCCCCTCAGAAGGATATGGACTTTGCTCAGTGGGAGCCCAGGTCACAGCCCAACGGTAGTTGGTTCCCACCGTGAAAGCAACAGAGTACTTAGCAGGTATGAAATACTGCAAATGGAAATGTGACTATGACTTTGCTGCTGTCGAGGAAACCGAATACCGGAGTTTAAACAACACTGGAAGAAAATTATACTGGAGTTCTGTTAAGGATTTTAATTGGGAAGGCCAGCAATCAGTGAACTACTGGTATCCACCAGGCCAGTGGTATCCATGACTGCTGGTACCAACAGGTACACTTGCAGGCAATCATGGATACAAGGGCTTAAGCAGGAGAATAGAAACACAGCAGCCAGGTCGGTACATGGAATCGGAGTTCACAATTACAGCATGAGGTAAAGCAGCCTAGCTCATATTCAGTAGACAAGCTAGAGTCAGAGGCACAAGCAAAGATTCAAAGTCAAAATAGCAAGCAAGGTCCGGTAACCAAAAAGCAAAAATATGTATAACTACACTAGAGGTAGGAAAAACAATATTATGGCACAAAATCAGTGCTCAGTGTTCTTATGTACAGTAAGTGATAAATGTTATCACTACGTCATGAAGCAGAGGCTAACGCCAACCTACTGGTTCTGACAGCAGAGTCTCACTCGAGACTGAGGACCTCATTCAGAGTCGGTCGTTACGGCCGCACGGTCGTAAGGGAAAAGGGGCCGGATATGCAAATGATGCACTCGCAAGTTGCGTCCTTAAGATCGGATCGTTAGCTGGTCGACCAAGGGGAGGATGCGGCCGTAAGACAAAAAATACGCCCCCTTCTTGTACGCATTACAGGTCATCTCCGGGCATATAAGAATTAATCGAGACCATCGGGAACCATCGGAACTGGTCGTAGAGCTTAAGGTTGGCCATACCCTCTCTTAAGCTCTACGATCAAGTCAGTGTAAAAACCTCCCATGTCACGTGTGCTATGACACTACTTAGTTAATTATGCACTCCCATAAAACGCCATTTGCATAGTCAGGCACGCCTGCATTCGGATCTCCACTCCCCCGTTCACAAGCACCTTCCCCTGTTACCACCCACAAACGCCTCATCCTGTCACTCAAACTAACGACCTGGCCAAGTTCAAGGAGAGAGATATTTCTGATCGTAACAGCTAGTTTGCGCACGTGCATTGCGAATTTTACGCATGCGCAGTTTAGCGAACATCGGTGGCGTACGACCGTGCGGCCGCAACAACCGACTCTGAATGAGGTCCTGAGTCCCTATGTTTTCTGTGAAGGTCTCCCACGTGTAGGGTCCTGAATTTTCCTCTGGTTGCGGTGAGAAAAAATGGGTGGTCTTACGGCTCTATGGCTGATTTAAAGTGGCAGGTGTTGGGTGGTGATCAGTGTCGGACTGGGGCAGGAAGGGCCCACCGGGGGAATGCAGCGTTAGGGCCCATTTCTTAAGGGGTGTGGTCATCCACCAGTGGGGGTGTGGCCAGTCACCCCAGACGCTTGGGTAACCAATAGGCAAATCTTGGTGTAGTTTCTATAGAAGGGAACTAAGCCCCCATATTGATCAGTGATACTGCTTCACCATGTAACTGATCGTCTAATAGAGTAACAATGTACAATTTGAGATCTTGAAACTGAAACCTAAAGGAGGGGGTGGGCCCTCAGGCAGTGGGGCCCACCGGGGATTTCCCCTGTACCCCTTTGGGCCAGTCCTACCCTGGTGGTGATGTAACCCTCTCTCCAAATTCAAATCAGCCTCAGCCTACAGGACATGTGCAGTACAAAAATACATATAATACAATTAAAATATTAAACTTTGCCCACCATTCCACCCATATTTGTAAATGTTACTGTGCAACAGTAAGACTTATAATTTTGCTTTGTGGCGTAGTTGCAGATAGGACAGGGAGTGGTGGGTGGGACAGAAATAACAAGCAGAATTCTGCAAGGAACAGTTAAGAACAAACTCTGCCAGAAAAACATTGAATTCTGTAGTAAAAAAATAAATTTCATGTACACTATTGTCTATTGTTATCTGACAAAAAATTTTGAAAAAGCAACACAAGGTCAATACAAAATAATACACACACCCTAACATGAGAGACAAACTTAGACCATTAGGTCTAACAGTATTAATGTAATATGTTACAGAACAGTTGGTGATTTTACAGCATCAAAAATCAGTTAGCCCCCCCGGATAGTAGCAATGCAATTATAGTATCATCCTGCATAGTATGTCACTGCATAAAATAAGACGTGGAGATTTACATTCTGTTCCACAAATACAATTAATGTGCAATGTGATCACAGAAGAAGATGCTGTCTGTGTTTAGACTCAACTGTATCATGGCAACAGTGGGGGCTTCACATTTCCAATATGTTACATTAAAGCTGTCCAGCAGATTCTGTTCCTTAGTAAACAAACATAACACAAGGTTAGCTGTCTCCAGCGATGGTTGCTGGGTTTGCTGCAGTATATTGAGTGGTTTCTATAGTGAACATGAAGATGTTTTGCTTGTTCCTTTCAATAAACTTTTTTTTCTTAAATATAAAATTCAACAGCATAATATACAGACATAATAACATCAAACTAACAGAAAGGTTAGAAAGAGTAAATGGAAAACAGGATATAAATAAAAGTAGGGAATTAAATGGAATAAAATGTATTTTAGTAGTAATTGTTATAGTATTATAACACATAGATAGATTTGTGTGTTTAATAGAAAAAAAAGAAGAGAAAAAAAAAGAATCCTTGCAATCTGTGACCTACTGTACATGAAAGTAGCATTTATAAGAAACCATTGAACCTTTCTATTTGTGTTAACAGGCAACTATATATGGACAGAAGATTATAACTCCAGCCAATCCAGACAGTTTATGATCAATCATCAACCAAACCAAATCTAATTTTAGACTTGTTACTTCCTCTATGGTGGGTAACATCATACTTTCTAAGTTCAATTGGACAGCAGTAATTTCTGCATGACATTACGGGTGTCTTGGCTGCCTATAAATTGGATATCTGGCTCTGCAAATCTGGATGTACTGATGTTATTGAACCTGCAGTCCTGGATGCATAAAGCATATTTAGTGGAATGGACATAAGAACATTACATTGCTTTATCTGCATTTTCGTATATGAAGATAGATATTAGGTTGTTTTTTAGTTATTATTTTATGTTGTAAGGAAATGCTTGCTTCCTTCATTAAGGGAACATACAAATATTTGTCTGTTTAGGAAGGATTTTGCTGTATTGTATTTAGAGCAAAAGGGCGTTTGGCTCCTTTTAGACCACATGATCCTAAATTTCATGACTCCTCACACTTTCAAAAATCCATGTTACGTACATATGCAATTGTATATAAATTGTCCTGTGCATATAGCCTTCCAAAATATATACAACTAAGAAATTCCACCAGTGGTTTTCAGACTCTTTTATCCATCTCCTAAATTCAGTACAATTGTTGCATATGGCTGTGAGTTTTGGAACTTTGTGCATTATTAATGCAATTTCAGTTTCCCCTCTTACCCTAGTTGGCAGTTTGCATGGGTATTTAAAACGTAGTAGTGATAATCACTATGCAACAATAACTTTGCACAGGGGTGTAGCGAGGGTGGTTCCAGTGGAGCATGAGTTCCGGGCGCCAAAATGGACAGAGGGCGCCATCCAGAGTTTCGGAATTCATGGGGCACTGCACAGTATAACAGCCGCCTGTTAGTGTTATCTCGGTTTGTTTGCTCTATATCCTAAATAAGTTACGGATCTGAGATCCGTTTCTACATTTCATGCTCCCTCAAGCTGCCCAGATTGCCTCCCCTCTGGCCCCTCCTTCCTCTGTGATCATCTTGTCACCTCCACTTTCCTGTCAGATTGATTACATTCACTTCTCGCCTCTTTAATTCCCTCCCCTCTCTACCCTGTGATCAGCTCTTTACCCCTCCCCTCTCCTTTCTTATTGGCTTCTGTCACCACCCCTCTCTGATCGACTCTTTGTCTCTCACCTCTCCATTCTTATTGGCTTCTGTCACCACCCCTCTCCTCTCCTTATTGGCTACTGTCACCACCCCACTCCTCTCCCTTTCTTATTGGCTTCTGTGACCACCCCTCTCCTCCCCTTTTCTTATTGGCTTCTGTGACCACCTCTCTCCTCTCCTTTTCTTATTGGCTTCTGTCACCACTCCTCTCCTCTCCTTTTTTTTTTATTGGCTTCTGTCACTGGCCCTTTCTGATTGGCTTTGCCGCTATCCTCTCTTTTTCTTATTGGCTTCTGTCACTGGCCCTCTCAGCATTTTCCTCTCCCCTCTCCTCTTTGATCCCCTCCCTCCTTCTTTCTCTCCTCATTCATTCATTCATTCATTCATTCATTCATTCATTCATTCATTTATTGTGTTTAATAGTTACACATCTGAGGTAAAATCCTAAACTTCAATTCAAAGTAATGAGATATTCCCAGGCATGACCACACAGTGTTATTTGAAAGGTCTTTTAAAAAATATTAGGAGACCTGAAATAATAATAATGGTGGTAGACAGCACATGGTTAGTAGTACTTGTCACGACCAGGGTTTCTCGGCATTCTGGCCGGCAGGTAATACCTGTGAGGACGCTAAGGCGAGGGTCGTCTGGCGGTGGTGTCTGGCAAGGTGCATTGGCTGTGCGTAGTCCTGTGCAGGCATGCTGTCACTCTGGTCTGGCTGGGCCTGGTGGTGCTTCCGTTCACTCTGGTATGGGCGCCGCCATCTTGCCTCCGGACATGTGACCTAGTCACCCTATCCTGGTGTGTCACATGCTCTCTCTGGCCTGTCACAGTGCGGCACTGGGTATTTAAGGGAGTCCAGAGCTTCCTTTCATTGCCAGTGCAAAGTGTTTCTCAGCGAGAGCTGAGATAGAGTTCCTGTGCTCATTCACCTGTCTGTTGGGATGATTACCTAAGCCTGCTTCACCCTGCCTGTTCCAGCCCTGCTGGATTCTCCGGCCTCCTCCATTGCCTCTCCCTTGCCTGAGTACCTGTGTCAGCTGTTACCCTGCACCTTGCCTCCACTTGCATTCCTCTGGACATTATTTTCTTCAGCCTGCAATTAATTTCAGCCTCACAAAACCTGGAATAGACTGCCTTCTGTTATCACTACCTGGACTTTTTCCCATTGCCTCACTACAGTTCCCAAGTGCACTTTAGTGCTATACCCGGACTTTTTGTTATGCCACATTCATGTCTGATAAGCCACTCATTAAAAACTCCACGTTTATTTTTAAATCTGCTTCAGTGTCTGCTCCTATTACCACCCCGGGCCCACAACAAAACCAGAACCTCACAGTACTCACATTAATATAGGTGCAATGTAAATTTGCAAAGTGGGAGCACAGCTAAGAAGGGAGCTTCCTATAGGTGTTCCCACTCCAGTGATAGCTACTCGGGGCCCCAATTGCAGTAATAAGCTGTGCACCCTGTGGAATTTCACTCTAGCACATATATTCTGTCACTTTAAGTTAAATGATCAGAAAATATAATACAATCTCCTCCATTGACTAATAACAATGATTCAAAGGAGATAAAAGTCAGATCCTAGATGCTATACATTAATAAAGCAGTGCCAAAGGACCTACCCCTTCGTGTCAGATCACCGAAGCATTCTATTCCCCCAATGAAGCCTCCATACCCCAGCATGATACTGTCACTGTTTGCTGCTTTTATCTTCACTTCAGTATTCCCCCACAGGCTGGCCATACCCCACTGGCACAGTTCAGTACAGGGGGGGCGATATGACATGCGCTTTCTCCGGGCGTCATGGTTCCATGCTACTCCTCTGACTGTGCATTTATACATGATGTAATCACCAGCACTGTAACTGTGGATCCCGGCACCCGGTGTAGACCATGCCCCCTCCGCATGATGTCAGGATGCTCTAGAGGGCTGTAAGGACAGCGGTTGGCACATCTGAAGCATTCTAAGGATACTCCAGATGACACTGCTGCAGAGGTTCTGGCTGCAGGGTGCCATTCTAGGCAAACTGCTAGCCAGATGCAGGAACCGTAAATGAGCACCAGTGCCTCCCACAGGGCTCTGTGCTATGGATCTGATTCAGACCCAGTCGCTAAGTTGCGCTCGCTCATTCTGAGCGTTTTTCGCCATCTGCGCATGCATATAATTCGCTGTGCACGTGCGCAAGCCAGTCTTTGCGATCTGATTTTGGTTGCTCGTTAGCCACTATCAGGTCACTGCTTTGAGTGACAGATAGTGCTGTTTGTGGGTGGTAACCGGGGAAGGTGCTTGTGAACGGGGGAGTGGATGTGCGAACGCAGGCGTGTCAGGCCACCAAAATGCCGTTTAAAGGACGTGCATAATTAGCAACATAGCATCAATGTACACGTCACCTGCATGTATTTTAGGCTGCACTGATCGCAGTGCTTGCGGCGGGGAAAGGCAACCTCAAGGGCTGCGAGCAGCTCCGATGGCTCTCGATGTTACCGATTAATCCTACAATTCCCGGAGATGACGTGTGTTGCGAGTGGAAAGGGGGCGACTATAAACACTAGTGAGCGCTCATTGCCATAGCTTGCTAAGACATAGAGGGTGTCCTTACGCGATGCAGTGCAAGCACTTAATTTAAATATCCAGCCCTTTTTTGCCTGCGAGTGACCGCATCTTGCGAGCGGGTCTGAATGAGCTTCTATGTATAGCAGCACTGCTCACACAGGGGCAAATGCAGGATTTCTAAAGGGGGTATCCAAATAATTGATTTTAGAGTCAGTGTTGCCAATCAATGAAGAGAACATAGGGCCTGATTCAGAGCCGTACGCAAGTGGATGATGTAAATTCAATGTAAATTCAAGCGCTCGCTCGTAAGTTCGCTCGTAGCTAATCTTCCGCTCCAAAGTCTCCCAACCCCTCCTCTAGTTAACGAACGAGCAAAATTGCGACCGTCCATCTCCAAATTTGGTTGCAGGGAACGCTCGCTCAAGTCCAAACCGGAAGTGGGCCTGTCAGATTTCGATTACCTGCTCGTTCATTCTGCATACATACTTTAATCGTAGCATGCCAATCAATCTATTAATTAGCTTAATTGCTCTTCACATGTTTGCAATCCGTTTTTTTTTTCATTTTCAATAAACTTTATTCTTGTCCATGTGTGTCATTTTTCCCGCAGAATACGTACGGTTTCACCAATGGTTTACTTTTTCAAAACTACATGTTGTAACCAATGATCGTATTGTTTTCATGTGTTTGTGATAGGCATATTTTAGTGTATTCATTTCTTTATTTAAATTAGCTTACGCATGTCACTGCATCAAGCCTATCATAATTCACATTATATTTTTTAGGCTGGAGTACACATGACTCATACAATAACCAATAGAATGGTTCCTGTTAATTTATCAAATACATTAGCCAATAAAAATTTTCCTCAGGCCTTTATTAAAACTGTTTGGTGTAAAAAAAATCATTGCCATCATGAGAGCCTCCGCGTTTACCAGGCGGGAGCTTTTGGTGATGGACCGGCGGATCACCAGCCAGCCTCCCCCCATCAGCAACCGCCAGAAGCGATCCGCCTATGCGGAGGTTGGCCGCCGCCTGCGCTCCTTCGGCTCACGCCAAAATATCGGTCAGCTAGAGCGCAGGTGGTCGGATCTGCGCTGCCGCACGCCACGCTTGCTGGCCTGTTTTCGTCAGCGTATAGCTGAAAGTAAGTATTTGGTTATTTTCTGGGCTTTTTTTGCGGCCCTATCTGCGTGTGCATGTTTTTAGTCTAGCCCTGTTTGTTTATTGTGGTCCTATCTGCGTGTGCATGTTTTCAGTCTAGCCCTGTTTGTTTATTGTGGTCCTATCTGCGTGTGCATGTTTTCAGTCTAGCCCTGTTTGTTTATTGTGGTCCTATCTGCATGTGCATGTTTTCAATTTTTAAAATGTTATAACATTTGTGGAGTTGCTAATTTGTGGCCAAACCCCCCCCCCCCAAAAAAAAGACTAAACATTTTTCTAAACTCATTTAGGGGCTGAACGCAGAAGCCGGCCTCGCCGCAGTCACAGACGCCGGGCTCTGCCCCTCAGTCCAACTCCCAGCACAGCACCAACTCCCCAACCTTCCCCCAATTCTCCCTCCACCCCTGACCGGCCACTACCTGAGGCCCCTCCCTCTGGAAATTTGCCCCCCCAACAAAATTCACCCTCCACTCCACCCCCCCCTCTCTTTTCTTCACCCTCCACTCCACCCCCCCCTTCTCTTTTCTTCACCCTACCCTCCCCCCCCAGCGCTTTTCATCGCCATCCAGCAGCTCCGAGATCTCCCCTCCGTGTAGCCTACAGCACTGGCCCACCTCCGAGGAGGAGGAGGATGGAGGGCCTCCAAACACCCAAATCCCTATGACCGGTATGTTTCCCTTTAAAATTTTAAAAATTTTTTAGTGGTGACATTTTTATTTTGATAGACAATGTATTGGATGTTTACCAATGATACATATCACACATGTCCAAACACTCATACTTGGGTAGTTATTGTTTACCCTAACAAGAGTACTTCGTCCTTTTTGTGGTCGCCTTTTTGTGTGTTCATTTGTAATTTAGTATTTATCCCATCTTTGCATTTGCCAGTACTTTGTTTTTTTCATCACAACTGGATCTTTGTTTACACTAGATTTATTTGTTGAGTTTGTTTTGTAAACTTATAATGTAAGGTGTTATTTTTTTTATTTATTTTTTCCCAACAGAGGACCAGAGGCGGATGCATTGTATGCAGGAGGGATTGGCTGCCTTGCGTGGGCACATGATAGCAATGTTAGTGGTCCTTGACCGCCATGTGGCCCTTCGGAGCTGATTTTTTTCTTTCCTTGTTTGTTTTTTTCAAATCATTTGTTTGAAATTAAAATTTCTTTGTATTTTAACGAGTCTCATTCCTTGTCTGAAACAATTACATTGTTTAACCTTCCATAAGTCCACTATTTGATCATGTTCTTTAAAGTAAGGTAAATTATATTGTACAAAGCGCTAGTAAGTATGTAAGCTGTCACATTAAACACCTCACCATACCAATAGGTTATTAGAAATACAAACATTTTCTGTTTTTTCTTTGGGTGGGTAATATAAATTTTCAAAAAAAGCTGCTTAGGCCTAGTTTGGCAAACCTACTGAGTCAACATAATACCTTTGATGTTTTTTGAAAGCCACAAAGCAAGTTCAAAGACTTAAACATTTCACACATTACAGGATTAGGCATTACAAAAGTTGGCCTTTTTTGTGCCAGGTTACACGTGATTCTAAGTTTGAAAAAAAAAGTCTTTTTAACGGCAAACAAAAATTTTATACACACCAAACACATACAAAAAGTGTATTGTGACAAGCAATTCACACAGTGAAAAGACACTCCAAAAAACAACCAACACTAAAAGCAAACAACAAAAGAAACAATCAAGAACTGATGAAATAAGTAGCAGGCCAACATAAATCCACAAATGAGGCGATGAAATAATTGATTCCAAAGTTAGATCCAATGTGGCCACATGTACACAATTTAGTGGAGCAGGTAGTAGGCATCGTTTTTTCGAGGTTTGTAAAGGAAGACGAGAAAAATTTAAAAAAAAATAAAAAATTAAAAAAGGCACATTACAATGGTACATGTCGACATTGTGTCAATTAAGTAAATGTTTGACAATAATTACCTGAAAAATCTGGCCACCACATCATCGCGTATGGCCTCCCCACATACTGACCTCCGACCAACCTCGGGGGCCATCCTCAGGCAAGGCATCCTCTGGCTGCATTGGGACACCACTCCTTATGGCGATGTTGTGAAATATCCCACACAGGACCACTATTTTCGAAACCATATCCGGCAAATACATGAGCTCGCCACCAGAGCGGTGGAGGCATCTGAATCGGCCTTTTAAAAGGCCGATACAGTGCTCCACCACCTGCCTGGTGGCTGTAAGTGCGGAATTATACTCACTTTGTGGCCCTGGTGTGGGAGCCAAATAAGGAGTGAGCAGCCAGGGCGTGCAAGGGTAACCACTGTCTCCTGTGAAAAAACAAACACAAACATCAGGACCATTGTGTAACAAGCTTTGCATTGGTTGCCACGGAAGGTGTCAACTTACCCAGAAGCCACGCATCACCAGCTTGTAGGTTGTCTAATTGTGCACTCCCGGGGAATTTGGCATTCAGGGACAGGATCTGGAGGGAGGCATCAAATACCACCATTACACTCAGTGAATGAAAGTGTTTTCGGTTCCTATAAATAGCCTCCAGCCTTGCTGGAGGCTGAAGTGGTATGTGAGTGCCATCCACAACCCCTATGATGTGTGGGAAGCCAGCTATTTGGTAAAAATTGGCCTTCGCCACACTAAGGGAACCCATATCCACTGGCATTTGAATAAAATGATGGAGGTGTTTAAAAAGGGCCTCCATCACTTCCCTCAGGATCCTTGAAAAGGAGGATTGGGAGATTCCCGCAACTATTCCCACCGTGGTTTGAAAGGATCCTGAGGCACAGAAATGTAACACCGACATTAATTATGTAAGTGGTGGTATTGCTGTAGGACTGTCAATTTGCCATTCAAGATCACTCTCTATTAATGAGAGAGTGTCTATGATGATTTGTGGAGGAAGACGGTATCTTCTTAACACCTCATCATCTGGCATTCCAAAAAGGGTGACACGTGTTCTATATATCTTGGGCCTTGCACGCCTACGAGGCCTACGCCTGGGACGAAGTTGAGGTTGGTCGGGTTCGGGCAACATGGCCAAGATAATACGACCAACATCAACCTGAAATGGTAAGCCAGGTAGTTATTGTTTGAGACTAATGTGAACATAAAAAACAACTTATCTTTTCCAATCAATCCAAAGATGCTTACAGTCCGGGGTATTGTCATGATGTCAAAATCCTACATTTTAAAAGATGAAAAAATTTGTAATTTATTTTTCAAATTAAAAATTATTCGCAAAACAATTTTAAAACCATAAATATATAGAAGGGAGCACACATTAGTTAGGAAATGCACGCTACATTTACAGTGGTATTCAATATGGGATAGATAAGTCCCTTTTTGCGTTAATTTCGCAATTCAGACGTCATTATCTCAGGTTTTACTTTTACACCGTAGTCAATATCAAAGACTTTTTGCATTTTTGTAAAGGCGAAGTGATAAAATGGGGAGAAGTTTTCACCACTGAATAGGTGTGGCAAAAAAGTGCAGAATTGGGGTTTAGGGGTGCAGACTTGAAAAAAATAGCCGGCACCCCTGAGATTGACATTTAACAAAGAACTGTGTAAACCAAAAAATTTACACAATAAATAGGGACACCACCCAAAAAAAAGTAAAAATTTGTGGTGATAAAATAAAACATGATAAAAATTTGCTAAATAAAATGCAAATATGTTCAGGGCTATTCTGCATGTATGCGGCAGGTGTTTTGAAGAATAGAATTATAGCGGCAGGTGCACAAATGCTGAATTTTCTAAACACTTACTTTAGGGACACCAAAATATGCTAGTACCCATTTTCATGTTCCCCAAATTTGATGTGACCACTTAAAATATTTTAACAAATTCCAAAGTGCTCTTCTGCATCACTTGCTCAATGTTGGTAAAAAAACACCTGCTGCGTCAAATTAAATCCCCGACTTTCAATTAAAGGCTAAAACGGGGGTACCCACAGTGTGCCCCCATGTTTTCCCAACTTTAGGGGGGTCTTACAATTTTTTAAAGGAAAACTTCTTAATTTTACGCAAATCAAACTAAGGAGTTTCCCTTTTTCACTAATTTTATATTGAATAGGTGGATAAGCGGGAGCGCGCACCAGACTTAACGAAAAAAAAAACTCCAATATGAAACGTTAACTTCGACAGTGAAGTTAACGTTTCCTTTTGGAGTTTTATTAGCGTTAAGTCTGGTGCGCGCTCCCGCTTATCCACCTATTCAATATAAAATTAGCGAAAAAAGGAAACTCCTTAGTTTGATTTGCGTAAAATTACGAAGTTTTCCTTAAAAAAATTGTAAGACCCCCCTAAAGTTGGGAAAACATGGGGGCACACTGTGGGTACCCCCGTTTTAGCCTTTAATTGAAAGTCGGGGATTTAATTTGACGCAGCAGGTGTTTTTTAACCGACATTGAGCAAGTGATGCAGAAGAGCACTTTGGAATTTGTCTAAAATATTTTAAGTGGTCACATCAAATTTGGGGGACATGAAAATGGGTACTAGCATATTTTGGTGTCCCTAAAGTAAGTGTTTAGAAAATTCAGCATTTGTGCACCTGCCGCTATAATTCTATTCTTCAAAACACCTGCCGCATACATGCAGAATAGCCCTGAACATATTTGCCTATTGTTTTACATTTTTTATGGTTTTTTTGAGGTATCCCTATTTTAAAACAAACCTTTTTTGAACACAGTGCTGTTTTAAAGGACATTCTCAGGGGTGCAGGCTATTTTTGTTAAAGCCTGCACCCCTAAACCCCAAATCTGCACTTTTTTAAGACACCTATTCAATGGTGATAACTTATCCCCATTTTTTTACTTCGACTATTCAAAAATGGAAAAAGTCTTTGATATTGAATACGGTGTAAAAGTAAAAACAGTGATATTAACGCAAAAACGTAAAAAAGTGCGATATTAAGGCCAAAAAATACTTAATGCACCCATATTGCATAGCCCTGGTAGTGGTAAAACATGACTTGAAATTTGTTACAGGCAAAAAACATTAGTGCGCTAAATAGTTTGCATTTTTGACTGGTTAAGAAGGAAACATTAGTGCACTAAATAGTTCGCATTTTTGACTGGTTAAGAAGGAAACATTAGTGCGCTAAATAGTACGCATTTTTGACTGGTTAAGAAGGAAACATTAGTGCACTAAATAGTACGCATCTTTAAAAAATAAAAAAATGGAAATATATTTCGCAAAACAGTACACTATATTTAGTGTTAATACATGATTGTTTAATTTAAAAATAAAACATTACTTGGCAAGACATATGCGAAGACCAACACATCAAAATTGTAGAATCATGAAACAATAAAAACTTACCGAAAAGCGACAAATAAGCCACAGTCCAAAAACTTCAATGGGGCACTGCCTAAATAACTGTTAAAAAAAAAAAAAAAGTAAGAACATTTGGTTAGTAGATCCATTAATTTTTCAAAGAGTTTTTAAAAAGACTTACTCAAAAAATAACCAGAAAAAAAAGCGAACGTAATATCCAAAAATCAAACACAAAAAACCAATAACCAACTCCAACAAACCGCCTCAAACCACTAATCACGCCAACAATCCACTCCTCCAAGCTAAACCTCCAACATTCATCACCCGCCACCTCGACTCAAGTCGCAACAAGCCATAAATAGTCTTTATTTTCCCGCTCAAATTAAGGACGGATCATAGGAGCGCACAATCAATGATGCGGACGAATAATGAGGACGCATGTATAAATACGTCACGGAAAGTCACAAACGGTCTGCTGTAGTTCAAGTTGAGGTGCTCATAATGGCTACAGAACAGCAAAACAAAGGCCAAGAGGCGCCTGGTAAGTATTTGTCTCTTTTGTATTCAAGGATTATTTAGAACCCTAATTTATAGAAAATTTGACATCAAAATTTAAAAAATGTTTTTTAAAAAAGGTGTTGAGGATGCCATGGAAGAGGCTGCTGGGCCGAGTAGGCCAACAAAACCAACCAAAAAATAAAGGCAGCCACAATTCACAAGAAAGGAGATGGAGGTTTTGGTCCAAATGTGTGTTGACACCCTGCCACAGGCAGAAAGGAATATGGGTGCAAGCCAGAAGGGGAGAATGTGGGATGAGATAGCCAGTGCTGTCAATAGGGTGGGTGAGTTGGACCGTCTAACCCGGGATGTCAAACGCCGGTACGTAAAAGCTACATTTTAATAAAAAGTGGTTACAGGGCCAAATACTGCAGGAATAATGCCAACTTTTTCACCCACAGATGGACCGATTTTAAATATCGCCTGAAGCAAAAACTGGCTGACAGGGCTAGGCATGCAAGGGGGACAGGTGGGGGTCCCACCCCTGTGTCATTGGAGCTGAATGACTTGGAAGAGCTGGCACAGGGGTGTGTGCAGGAAGAGGAGGTGTTTGGCGTGTCCAACATGGATACGGACATGCCAGACTTTGCGGCTCCTCATGTTGTCCCAGGTAAATGTTGTTATGTTACCAACTCTGAAATGTGTTTGTGACAATATGTAGATTCTAATGTTCCTCTTTTCTCTTTTTTCTCACAGAGACACAGGCGGATGAGTCTGCTCCAGAAGGGAGCCTTGGCCGCAGAATTTCTGCTGGCTCTGCAGGGGAGGAAGCAGTAGATCCGGCTGGGGACCCTGCAGAAGCAAGTCCAGGGCAATCCCCCTCGCAGGCAGTGGCCCTCCTCACAGATCTCAATTTTAAATCGGATCACCACACGGAGATTCTGCTGACGATGGACGCCAGTCCACTACGGGTGGCTGAGGCCATGGAGCAAAATGCTGCGGCCAAAGTGACCATTGCTCAGGCCCTGGCCGAAAATACCGGGGCCAACATCCGAATTGCCAATGCCCTGGAGCAGCTCGTTCGCCAGCACATGGTGGAGCCGGCCTCCCTTCCTGCCGGAACATCAGGATCCTCCACCTCTGGCACAACAACAGCCATCCCTCCAAATGTGCCTAGCCCTCTGCCTAGTCCAGAGGCCACAACATCTGCCTCTGGACTAGGCCAGCCAAAGGACATCCCGGACCCGGTCAGGCTCCCACCCAACCCCGGCCAAACGGGGCAAAAAGCGATGACAGCACTGGCTAATTTTCCCACAATCCTTCTGTGCTTGCCCCATATTCCTTAAGGGCCAATACTTCCCTCTTCTTTCTTGTGAATTGTTTTTAATGTGTGTTATTTTCTTTTGGGCAAATGCCACTATTGTTGTGTTTGTAATTTTAATTTCACATTTTTTACGTTAGCCAGAACTGAAAACTGGCAAATGCACATGAAAAAATAAAAATGTGTCTAAAAAATAAAAACATTTCAAAATCTGCTCCATTGTATTGTGACATTATTCTAAAAATAGTTTATAGGTAATCCCGGCCAAAAAAAAACAACAAAAAAACCCATTAATTTTAATTCAGATTCCAAAGGGTTAAAAACCAGTTTTAAGGAGCACTTTGCCAAAACAAAATGGATGCGAATTTTCCTGGCCCATTAAAAATGTTGCTAAAACACAAACATGATGACAATATTGTTGCAATAACACGAAACCAAAAAAATAATGCAAAAATAAAAAAAATAAAAAAATTGGTACGCTAATTGATTGTCTAATCCAGAAATTAGCAGCTGAGTATCTCACCTGCGTACGGTTTTGTGCTACTAAAAAAAACCTATTTGCTAAACACATTACAAGCTTGTTTTCAATTCTAAGTTGATTGCTTTTCGGGCAAGAAATGATAAATCGATTAAACATCGAAGAGGCACGGGAAGGAGGACGAGACCATCGTCATTGTGGTAGAGTATACCAGACCACAAACTGTGCGAGCAGTTTGAACGGAAAGTGGATCAAACAGTGACGTATGACTTGTTCCGATCACATTGGCCGTTCGCATGAGATAATTTATGTACACCCAAAAAATGCCTCTACACGCCTGCGTTTTCCCATCTCCACCCCCGTCAACGCCCAAAAACGGCCTGTTCTGTCAATCACATTTGACATGTCGCTTCCTGTTCGCTATTCGAAGAACGACTAAAAAAAAGATCGCAATCAGCCGTACGCACATGCGCAGTGTAACACCGGCGCATGCGTGGTTTCACAACATCGGAACGCTACGAGCGTACTGCCGCTTGCGAGCGGCTCTGAATGAGGACCATAATTAGCACTTAACCAACTTTAATATGCATTAAACAAAGTTTAGTGTATGGAGAGGTGCTTTAAGAGAGGAGGGGGCCCGTGTGCTGGCTCCGATTGGGCCCCTCCTCTCCGGCGGTGCAGTAGACTCTACGCCACGTTTCCGGGACATCTCTACTGCGCATGCGCAAATCACTGCGGCCATTTTCCCGGTGATTTCTGCAGCTCAGCAAACAGCGCTGTGCCTACGGAGAGGTAAGTATATTTTAAACGGATACAGGGTGTGTAGTGTGTGGACCGCCCTGGACAGAGGGGCCCATGTGCACCACACACCTTGCACCCATTTAAAATACATCCCTGAATGTATGTTATAATTCCAACATATACAGGACCAGTGATCAAAGTATGCCATTAGATGCAGCAGTAGGGCCATCCTGCCTGAGCTGAATTTTTTTAAATTAATATATGGGCACCATTCCAGAGCATGGGAGCAATCCGGGAGCCTGGGGGTGCAGCAGAAGAACCTAGCACTGCCCTGGACATATATGTATAGCAGTATTAATAATTAAGCCTATAGGTCTTTTATTTTTCAGATGTGGTTTGCGGCTCGGCAGATCCCACTGGAACTGTGGCCCTGATTCAGAGCCGGACGCTCTGACAGAGCGCTCGCTCTGAATCAGGGCCGTCCCTCCTTCATTTTGGAGCGGCCTCCTGGCCGCTCGCATAGCTGTGGGTGACCACCCACAGCTATAGCGAGCGGCCATGATGATGGTTGCGATGGTCATGAGTCATGACCATCGCGACCATCAGGCTTGTGACGAGACCCTGCGGTAGGGTCTCGCTGCCGCAAGCCCAGGAGTGCTTTTGGCTCTAACAGAGCCAAAAGCACTCCCACTGACATCACTAGTGATGTCGGTGGGGCCGGACCCAGACGGTAAGCGTTCCCGTGGGAACGCCTCCATCTGGGCAGCCACGCCCCCGGCACGCCCACCAAAGGGGGTGTGCTGTCAATCACCATCGACAGCACGCCCCCTTTGGTGCGAGACCCATAACGACGGCTTGGCCGTCGTTATTCGGGTCTCGCGCATGCGCACGACAGAGCCGGATCCCTCGTGCGCATGCGCACTTGGGCACCATCGACCCATTTGCAAGCGCTCAGCGCTCGCGAGCGGGTCTGAATCAGGCCCTGTGAACGCTGGCCTCTGAAGCAATCAGAAGCTAAAGACGCCTCTGATCGCTTCAGAGGCCAGCGTTCCCAGTGATACAGTGCATGCGTGACGTCACCCGCGATGTGAGGATCCCGCGCGCCTACTGGATCTAGTTAGATCCAGCAGGCAGCGGACGCGGCAGCAGCAGTGACAGCAGGACTCGGGAGCCCTGACGGCGTGGAACAGTGCCAGCATGAAGACAGGTAAGTTTCTTCACAGGGGAGTGTGGAGGGGGAGCTAGTACTGGGGGCACTACTTTAGGGGGCACGACTAAAGGGTGGATTGCAGAAGGGGCACAACTACTGGGGGCATTGCATAATGGGGACAGCACTGGGGGCATTTCTTAATGGACACAACTACAGGGGGCATTGCAAAAGGGGCACAACTACTTTGGGCATTGCATAATGGGCACAGTTACAGGGGGCATTCCATAAGGTCCACAACTACTGGGGGCATTGCTTAATAGGCACAACTACAGGGGGCATGGCAGAAGGCACAGCTACTGGGGGCATTGCTTAATAGGCACAACTACAGGGGGCATGGCAGAAGGCACAGCTACTGGGGGCATTGCATAATGGGCAAAGTTACAGGGAGCATTGCATAAGGGCCACAACTACTGGGGGCATTGTTTAATGGGCACAACTACAGGGGGCAGTGTTTAATAGGCATATCTACAGGGGGGATTGCAGAAGGGGCACAGCTACAGGGGACATTGCATAAGGGCCACAGATCCTGGGGGAATTGTGTAATGGGCACAGCTACAGGGGGCATTGCATAAGGGTCACAGTTACTGGGGGCATTGCATAATGGGCACAACTACTGGGGGCATTGCATAATGGACACAGCTACAGGGGGCATTGCATAAGGGCCACAACTTCTGGGGGCTTTGCATAATGGGCAAAGCTACAGGGGACATTGCATAAGGGGCACAACTACTGGGGACATGGCTTAATGGGCTACAATGACACATGAATGTGGGCTGGAATGGCAAGGGAGGAGACTGGAGTGACACATGGAGGAGCTGAAGTGTGTATTATGTGAATCTTGCTTTTTTTCAAAGTATTTTATGTGGTTCTTAATGTCAAAATATATTTTATGTGGATGTGGTTTTTAAAACATATTTTATGTGGCTTTGGCTTTTTCAATGTATTTTATGTGGATTTCGTTTTTAAAACGTATTTTATGTGATCTGTCTTTTTTCAATGTATTTTATGTGGTTCTGGTTTTCAATATGTATTTTATGTGGATGCGGTTTATAAAATGTATTTTATGTGGATCTGGCTTGTTTCAGTATATTTTATGTGGATCTGGCTTGTTTCTGTGTATTTTATGTGAATGTGGCTTTTTCAATTTTTTCTATTCTGTATTGCTCTGACTTTTTCTTTCACTAAAAATGAGAGGGCTGACACAAGGTCATGCTCCTGCAAATTTCATCCCAAAGGCATGTGCAACAAAAATAGGGCGTGGCCTTGTGACAGCTAAGCCACGCCTCAATCGAATGCTTATCGGCTCTTGACCTTGACTACAGACAATTTTTGTCTCTTTGCCTCTGACTGGTTGACCACCCCTGCTATAGGTGGTCTATAGCAGAACAACCCTAACAGTGCATGTTAAAAGATCCATAGGTGGAGCTAATTATTTAATTTGTGATACTGAGGAGAACATGCAGCACTAGTAAAATTGTACTATATAGTATTTCTATTGTGGTCATTGGGTGGGCTGGGGAGGGTGGTTTCCAGGCAACTGGAACCCTTCTTCCCCCTCTGCGTTTGCCTATGCACTCGCACACCCCTAGTTACGGTCCTGCTAATTACTAACCGTATCAGAATCTTTTCTCTAATGTGTGGCAGTATATTGAGTACAGGCATGCAGTGATGTGTTGCAATTCAATTATATGCCTTATACAGCCTGGTAATGTTTATAGCTTTAGGTCAGTCCCATGATTTTATTTATAAAAGTAATTTGATCTGTCTGTTTGTTTGTGGTCCAGTTGGATCCTGGCCAGGTTTTAGAGGGGTTAGGGTCCTGGTCGGACCTCCCGTTGGTGTTTGCTGGGCAGAACTTTGACCCGGGGAGCCTGTTCTGAGCCTTCCACTGGATGGATTTGGACAAAAACTTAACAGAGTGGTAACATTGGATCCCAGAAGACATACTAGGGGGTTGAGGTCCCGGTTGGACCTCTCCTTGGTGTACACTGGGCAGAACTTGGGAGCCTGTTCTGAGCCTTCCACTGGATGGATTTGGAAGGAAACTTCCGGGATGCCTAATGGAGTGGTTGGGTCTCGGTCGGACCTCACGGCGGAGTGCACCAGGCAGAACTTTGACCCAGGGAGCCTCTTCACATAATAAAACGTAATAACTTCAAGATTTAAACACGGGCAATGCTGGGTACTTCAGCTATCTTATATTAAAAAATTAATTGGTCTATTTGTCTATCCGGTTATGTATTCGGACACCCCTGCACTGATCGGGATGAAACCAACACGAGGTGGTCCAGTTGGATCCTGGCCAGGTTTTAGGGTGGTTAGGGTCCTGGTTGGACCTCCTGTTGGTGTACGCTGAGCAGAACTGTGACCCAGGGAGCCTGTTCTGCGACTTCCACTGGATGGATTTGGATGAAAACTTCAGAGGGGTGGCAAATTGGTCTGGGATGCCTAATGGAGTGGTTGGGTTCCCAGTCACACCTCACGGCGCCAGGCAGATGTCGCCGGACAGAACTTTGACCCAGGGAGCTTGTTCTGAACCTTCCACTGGATGGATTTGTAGTGTACAGCATCATATGATAAAACATAATAACTTCAAAGTTTAAATCTGGGTGATGGCAGGTACTTCAGCTAGTATATAATACTTTCATATCCCCAAAAGTCACGACAGCAGCCTGTAAGATTTTAGGTACCATATTGTTGCCATTTGAATGTGTTTTATTTAATTTATTTATTTAAAACATAGGTGTGATGTGATGAATCACATAAACATTTGTTCAAGACAGTGATTTTGTTTTGAAGAAACAATTAAGTGAAACAGAGCCAGATTAACACCTCATGGGGCCCTAGACAAGATACTGGAGCTGAAGTTGCAGCTCATATATGTACCTGACACATGTAGTTAATACCTGAGATCCCGTTACTTCTAGAGACCTTTACCTACTGCCGTAAGCAACACGGCCATAAGCAAACGGGTCAGTGTGTATAAAATATCTATAGGTCTCATATCAATCATTAGCAGCTCTGACTCATATCATATATTATATTGTGTAAGGGTAGAATAATAAATGACCTTTAATAAAACCTGTTGTTTTCCTTTTTAAGGTAAACACAGAACAGCTACATTAGTCTAATACAATTACATATGTTAATCTAGGTGTGCCACAAGTTTCGATTGTGAGAAATAAGCATCATGAATTATACATCTGATGCACAGCCTTCCTGCTTGCCTGGCATTCAGGGCTAAACATTCCTTCATTATCTTGGATCAAGTTTTCGAATGTACAGAGGGTCTGATTTTGCAGCGGATGCAAATCTGTGATTTACGCAGATCGGGCGATTATTTGTTGCACTGTGCATGCGTTCATAATCGCTTTGCAATTAGGTATGCACAATGGAATCATTTGTACGGTGAATGCCATGTGGTCAGTGTTTGGGGGTGGTAACGGGGGGGGGGGGGGGTAGTTAGGTGAACGCAGGTGTGTCTTCTGACTGTTTAAACACCGTTCCATGGCTGTGCATAAATTAGGCATTGCGATTGCTTTTGCAGCATAAGAGCTCTCTCCGTGTGAGAAGAGCTGCAGTATTTGAGACAGGTCAGACCTGTCCAATCTGCATCAATATTACCGTTGTTTACACAGGTATGCGACACCGGGCGCATGAGACGACGGCAGTGGGCGTCCCTATACCCGGGCAAGCTTTTCAACTATTCGCATATTTTCGCTGCTGCGTTCCGTACGAAATTGCAGTTGCGATCGCATTAGCGTCCTTTGCTGAATCAGTCCCAGGGCCCTTAAGTGTACAGTAATGTTTAAATCAGGCTTGCTGACATTTAGCTCCCTCCTTCCGGGAGGGAGCTGTCGGGCTTACAGGGCTGGGGGCGTGACGCGGCCAAAGGGGGCAGGGCCCGGCACCTGATGCAGCGTGGGGGCGGAGCATGGGGCGTGACAGCGCGATTGCGTCATCATGGCTCCGTCCCCTCTTCACAATACTGTGATTAATGGCATTGTGCAGCCGGGGGCGGAGCCACAATGACGCGATTCAGTGCGAATCGCGTCACCGGCCCCCCTGCTGCCGGGGTTTTTACTTAAAAGCGCGAGGGGGGGCAGGACACATCGCCGGGGCCAGGAGGATTGCCTGTCTTCTCGGGAGGTCAGGAGCGGCACCCGATTTTCGGGAGGCTCCCAACCAAATCGGGAGGGTAGGCAAGTATGGTTTAAATTACACATACATGCTGTACTCTTTATTTAAGTATATGTGTATGATAGTAGTGGTTATACAGTGAGCCAGGAGTCCCATAGAAAATGGCATGCATCAATCCAGGTTTCCCTGAGCCAGTGCAGTGAGCTGCCTAATGCCACCCACAATTTGCATCATTGTGCCAGTGGGGGGTCAGAGTATTTGTAGTGAATCATGTCATCAAGCCTCCACCATGATCACTTTACTAGGTAAGCTGGCTTGCTGCCGGGAGTCTGGGAGAATTCTTCAAAATTTATCAACTTACATTCTAGGGGAGTAGGCAAGTATAATGTATAATAAGTGGTGGGAGAGAGAGCACAAAGATTCATACCCCCTCTGCCAATTTTCCCTCATAAACCACTGGCAGATACAAATTATTACTAAAATATAGACACATTTGTAAGCCGCATATGTGGCAATCACGGATCATCTGACAAAGAACGAAAGGGCCAGTCCAACATGTTTTGAGCTTTCTGCACTTCATCAGGAACCTCACCCTCATCTGTGTCATCAAGATATTAAAAACATTGTAATTACAAACATGATAGAGTAAATTGACAGATACAGGTTATGAAAGCAGAGTAAATATAGTCACATTAGTGATACTACATATATTTACACAGACATATACAGTATGTACACAGACAGGTTGCATAAATCATTGTACATCATAATTGCATTATTCTATTCTAGTATTTAATATATTACAACAGTAACCAACAATAATGATAAACCATCTCCCTTTGTAAAACATACATATGTGAAATAGTAATTAAAGCAGTGTTATTTATCAGATATATTAATATATTTTAAGTAATGTGCATTTATACAGAAAAGCAGGCATCTAAGGCTGGGTACACACATTGACCAGTGATCAGTCAGTCGACCGATCCACAGCCAGTGGCTGATTGGTAAGCTATACACACTTACTAATCAGCGCTGTGTATGGGCTGACATCACAATTGGGCGGACATTTAAATTTGTCCGCCCAGTCAGTGTCGGGGGTCCTTGCAGCAAGAATATAAGTGTATGGGTGGACAGCAGGTTACCCGTACACACATCTAGATGTGTCGATATATCATTTAGATATATCGGCATCGGCTGTGCTGCGGGGCCGATCTGATATGTCTGTGAACAACGTAGTTCAAAGCCATAATGGATGTAAACACCCGCTGATGCACTTGTGATATACCACTCGTTAATAGAACATAAGAGAATTTTGGAAAGTCT
This sequence comes from Taudactylus pleione, assembly GCA_031769625.1. NCBI lineage: Eukaryota > Metazoa > Chordata > Amphibia > Anura > Myobatrachidae > Taudactylus > Taudactylus pleione. The sequence continues at coordinate 3,389,049 of JAUIMM010000478.1, read as the reverse complement.
GTTTTATAAAACTGTTCTTCTTGGCACAAATCTGCATTTTTTTTTGTTTAAACAGTTGTAGAATTCCATCCATCTGCAACAGAGTGTAATGTTTTGTTGTAATAATACTGTTATAATAAACTTACAGTAATTGTCAGTGGCAAAGGGGCATACTTAGTCCATTGGTACACCTGCCTTTTTTTTAGTAATGTTTTTCTGTCCTCTAGGCAGGGGCGTATCTACCCATTGGCCAGGATGGCACTCACCAGGGACACCAGCCAAGGAGGGGAGCTACTTGCAACCAGGGGGTAAAATCAGTTTCACTAAGCCTGGGCTCCTTGAGCTGTGACAGCAGCTATGTGGGTTGCTGTGTGGGCTGAACCTCTCCACCAATCACATGCTGTGGAAGCTGGAGGTGGGTCTGACTATGGGGTCTATTTACTAAGCTGTGTTAGGAGATAAAGTGAATGGAGATAAGGTACCAGCCAATCAGCTCATAACTGTCAATTTCAAACACAGCCTGCACATCGGCACTCAAGCCGCATCACCAGGTCTCCAGCCACACCATCGGGTCTCTGGTTGCCTCATTGACACTTTCTGTTCCAAACTCCTAACCTTACAGTACTACTGGATCCCATGAGACACTTGTGTAAGCCGCTACTACCTAGTCCAGGCCGCCACCTAAGTACCGGTGAATGTCTCTATTTCTAAGGGAACAACGGGTGGCTGTTAGTGGCGGAAGACCTCGCTAGGCCGGGTTCTAGGGGCCTTACTTGGAAAAGTCTTTGGGATTCATAACAGCCCATGCAATCCACACATGCAAAGAAATCAAATTATAGATGTCCATAAATTAAGTTGTGTGTAATAATGTGAAATGAAAAAGTATTGCACACGCTTACTGAAATGTATTTAATACTTCGTACAAAAGCCTTTGTTGGTAACGACAGCTTCAAGAAGCCTCCTGTATGGAGAAACTAGTCGCATGCATTGCTCAGGTGTGATTTTGGCCCCTTCTTCCACACCAAGTCTTCAAATCTTGAAGGTTCAATGGGCCTCTTCTATGAACTCAGGGCCTGATTCAGAGCCAGACGCTATTTGCGCTCGCTCGTTCAGAAAAAGGGGCCGGATATTTTAATTGAGCGCTCGCTCTTTGCGGTCTGTTGACGCCTCTATGTCTGAGCGAGCGAACGAAATATGCGCTCGCTATTTTGTAAAGACGCCCCCTGGCCGCTCGCATCCTACATCATCTCCGCTATTTATTTGATTAATCGAGTACATCAAAAGGCGTCTGAACTGCTCGCAGTGCTTGTGGTTGGATTTTCCTACCGCAATCATGCAAACAGTTCAGGCTAAGAAACAACCAAGTGACGTGGTCAATGACGCTGCTTTGTTAATTATGCACACCCTTAAAACGCCCGTTTTGACCGTTTGGCACGCCTGCGTTCAGATCTCCACTCCCCGTTTTCAAGCACCTTCCCCTGTTACCACCCACAAACGCCTCATTCTGTCACTCAAATTAGCAGGCATTCGCTATTTTGCGAGCACACAATTTCCGACCGCAATGACTGGTTCGCGCATGCGTATTACAATCCATACGCATGCGCAGTTGTGCGAACATCGCTCGGAGCGAACGAGCGGCTCTGAATCAGGCCCTCAGATCTTTAGTTCTTTCCTTAGTTTCCAATTGGATTCAAGTCAGGTGATTGGCTGGGCCATTCTAGCAGATTTATTTTCTTTTTCTGAAACCAATTGAGAGTGTCCTTGGCTGTATTTTTGGGATCATTGTCTTCCTGAAATGTCCACCCTCATTTCATTGTCAGCATCCTGGTAGATGTCAGCAGATTTTTATCAAGAATGTCTTGGTACATTTTTCCATTCATCCTTCCTTCAACCATATGAAGTATGCCAGTACCGTATGCTGAAAAACAGCCCACACCATGATGTTCCCACCTCCAAACTTCACCGTTGATTGGGGTGATGTGCAATGCCATTTCTCCTCCAAACATGGTGTGTATTATGGATCCAAAGAGTTCAATTTTGTTCTTATCTGACCAGACTATATTCTCCCAGTATTTCACAGGCTTATCCAAATGTTGTGCATCAAACTTTAAATGAACTTCAACATGCTTTTTCTTCAGCAATGGAGTCTTGCGTGGTGAGCGTGCATACAGGCCATGGCGGTTGAGTGCATTACTTATTGTTTTCTTTGAAACAATTGTACCTTGGCTCTTGGACAACTCTTCTGATAATTCTTTTCACTCCTCTGTCAGAAATCCTGCGAGGAGCACCTGGTCGTGGCTGGTTTCCGGATCATGGCTCCAACAGTGCTCACTGGAACATTCAGAAGGTTAGAAATCTTTCTGTAACCAATACCATCAGTATGTTTTGCAACAATAAGTTTGCGAAGGTCTTGAGTGAGCTCTTTGCTTTTACCCATAATGAAATGTTTCTTGTGTGACACCTTGGTAATGAGACACCTTCTTATAGACCATCAGTTGGGACTGAACTAGTTTATATTAATTTGCAGTGACAAATTGGCAGGATTGCTTTTTAATTACTGATAGATTTCAGCTGGTGTCTTGGCTTTCCATGCCTTTTTGCACCTCCCTTTCTTCATGTGTTCAATACTTTTTCCCTGTGTCATTTCACATTATTACACATAACTTAATTTATAGACATCTATGGTTTGATTTTTTTTGCATGTGTGGATTGCATGGGTTGTTGCTGACATTTGGTGAAAATTTCATTTAAATAGCTCCATTACAAATATATTTACTGAGAAAAATGTTGATGTGTTCAATACTTATTTTACCTGCTGTATATTTCAATTGGTACAATAACCTTTAGGAATATTAGTAAGATGTACCTGTTAGTCCAGCTGGTTATACGGAAGATTGTAAAATTGCAGTCCAGTTGGATGCTCTGATATTCTGGAGTTTAATGCCGCTTAGGATTCCTCAGGTAGCCTATATAGCTGGCACACTGTACACCGTGTGAATGCCCTCTGCTGCTTCTACCGCAGCTGTATGGAAAGTTGGTAGTGCTTCAGGCAGTTTATGCTACAGTCGGCTCCACTTGTTGTAATCGTGGAGAGAGACACACCTGCTGCCATTGCTGTTGTTAAAGCTGGTAATGGCTGTATAATATCTGCGGTGTGTGCTGGATTCAGCTCCGCTGGTGTAGCTGTAAGGTTAAATATATCAGCCTTAGGCACCCAATTATTAATGATCGCAATTGCAATGCGATCTGGGCATGACATCATGTGATCATAGCGCCTGGATGTATCATCCTGCACATGCCGAGACATGGGCTCCGACAAGGTGCCTGTCCCTGCAATGTGCCCGGAGAGGACAATATCTGGAATGCATGGCAACCCGGATGTTGGTAAATTTGGCAGCATTGCAATCCCCCATAGAAACCTACGGGGGATGCAGCTGCCTGAGGGAATGGAGGGATCACAGCAGGTATTGGAGATAACTGCTGCTGTCCCTCCTTCATACATCTAGGGGAAAATTAATATTTGTGGTTACCCCCCGGGTGTTTTTGGGGATTAAACCTCAAATATACAATGATAAATGTGTGGAAGCAGGTATGGGCTTAGGGCCTAATTCAGAGTTGGGAATAGAGAGAGATATCTCTCTCAACTAATCATCTTGGTGAAACCATGCTGCACTGCAGGTGGGGCAGATTTAAAATGTGCAGAGAGATTTTGATTTGGGAGAGAGGTGTCCAAATGCAGCACCATGTGATTGCCCCAAGGAATGGCAGTTCCAGCAGGGTATGCAGTCATATTGTCTACAGTCAAAATGTTGACACCATAATGTAGAAAATCATAGTGTCGATATGGTTTAAATGTTGATACCCAACATGTCAACTCAAGCAAAATGTTGACACAGTTAAAATGTCAACATCTGAAATGTTGGCATTATGTAACAGTCAACATTCTGGCTGTAATTTTCATCATATCGACATTTTCTCAGTGTAGACATTTTGCAAGTCGACATTTTTTGTTGCAGACAATCAGAACATTCATTATAATGACTGTCGACATTGCTATTGTCAGCCAAACATACAGAACCCTCCAGCAGATAGCTCCCTTGACAACAGTGTCCCTCCCAGCCTTTGGTTTCGTCTGACATGATAAACAGCCATAGAACATTAGTATAATAAGGTGAACCTGCAGTAAATCTACAGAGAATAGCTATTACAAAAAAAAACACCCACTCAAATCTAGTACTTCATTGCATTTAAAGGGCCTGATTCAGCACAGACCGCAACTGTGATCGCAGCTGTGTAATCGCAAGCAATGCAGCTGCAGATATATGCTAATTCTTGCCACAGCTCAGCCAGCATAGAGGAGCCCACTACTACATTCTCACATCCGTAATACCTCGCAGTCCTGCATATACATCGGTACCATCGAAGCACATCGGCTTGTCGCGCACAATTACAGCAGGCCTGACCAATCGCAGAAATTGCAAGTCTCGTTGCATGCTGTGAGGGTTCAAGTTGCGTATGCAATTGCAGTGGCGTTCAAATGGACAGACACGCCTGCATTTCTCCAACCACTCCCCCGTCACCACCCCCAAATGCTCACAGCCTGTCACTCACTCTCGATGGATTCCTATCTGCGTGCGTAATTGCAGTACTATTGCAGCACAAGAGCAGTGCGGTGCATATGCATGCGCACTACTGAACAATCAGCCTATCTGCGCACGTACTTGCAATTGCATACGTTGCTGAATCGGGCCCACTGTTTGTGGCATTCTATGGTACTCTATTTTTTATTAATAGATTGTATTAAATATAACCATCGTTGTCCTTTCTCATATTTATGACATTATTCTATTTAAAGATTTAATCTGTCGCGGTGGGCAATCAAAAAAACATTCCATAGAAACCCTTTGACTTCTCAGATCATTACATTTTGGGGCAACCCCTGTTTTATACCAGCCTTAGATAAAGCCAACTTCTTGTCTTGGAGGGATAAGGGTATCCTAGTTATAAAAGATGTATTTGATCCTGGTGGGAACATACTCCCCTTTCAAACTCTGAAAGATAAAAAATGTTTTCATGTAACCAAAACTTCAGCACTATACAATACTTACAGTTCCCAAAGCATTGGCCTCTTCATTGGATTCCAATGCCTTGTTATCTCTAATATCCTGTGTATGCTCCATACTATATAAAACAAGGTATTTTTATATTGGGATTTAATACATTCCGAATTGGACATGATGTGGCGACTTACAATACATAAATGGACATTGGACTGTCCTGCTATGTATTCTACTGAAACCGTCTTACACCACTTATGCTGGGTACACACTGACAGATATCGGCCAATATATCTGCTGCCCGTCAGCTAGTGTGTACCCGCGATATGTCGGTGAACGACGTTGTTCACTGACATATCGCATTGGCTGTGCTGCACAGCCGATGGACATATATGTCTGCAGACCATCCGTACACACTCAGCGGCAGCAACGGGGAGGGGGGCGGGATACGCCCCTGACACGCCCCCTGGCCGCCGGGACCCGCAGCCAGACACAGATGATGACACCATCATCTGCAGATATGCCTGCAGATCACTCGATCTGCAGATATATCTGTATAGTGTGTACCCACCTTAAGATCATATTCTTCATTACCAACACTCTGCCCAATTGCAAGATGTACATGTTAAGTACGGCCTGTGGGACTCAAGATGCCTTATTTCTTCAGATCTTTTGCCAATGCCCTAAAATTCAATGTTTCTGGAATAAGTTGATATGTTTCCTCAATCCCTTAGCATTACTGTGTGCCAATTTTTTGTCCTGAAACATAGATTATGCACAGAAACACCTTATCCCTCTCCTGGCCATCATAGTCTCGGTAGCAAAAAAAGTGATACTCTTGAAGTGGACAGTGAAAATCTCCCCCCTCGTGGAAAATGTAAATGATTTGCCTTTGAAAACTTTTTATCTAGTTAGATAGTCGCCTTAACCTAATATTGAAAAACAAGTTGTAAGATTTCATAAGACTCTACGACCCAAGGCCAGATTTGTGAGAATACAGAATAATGAGTATTGCATTGAATTTGGGCTGGAGATATACCAATGGTGACCACTAGAATGCCTCACTTTTCATCTGCCTCCTCCCCCTCATATTTTCCTTTCTGTGTCTATGTGTATTTCTTTATTTACCCCGACACAGTGCTTGGGAGCACTGCGTCGGGGAAAAAAATAAAGAAATACACATTTGACAGGAGGGGACGGCGCTGCCTGCGTTTGCAGAAAACAGAGGTGTGTCGGACGTATTTTCTGGGAGTACCGAGACCAGTGTCTGCGTCTTCCGATTCAGATTTACTGGCCTCGCAAGTGGCCAGAAGGTGACCAGTCTGAGTAAATTTAGGCTGAGTGAGTGTAGGCTTACTCAGATAGCAATCCTGCTGATTGTCACATTGTTGATCCGATCTGTGTTTTTGGAAGCAGGCATCGGATTGGAGATTAAAGAAAAAATATGGTGCGCTTTCTGTTTAAATAATGTCTAGTACCGACACCTGCAGCTGACACCAAAGGGATTCCTGCAGAATACCCTCCCAAAAGAACATACAGTCAGGTGCATAAATATTGGGACATTGACAGAATTTTTATATTTTGGCCTCTATTCACCACCACAATGGCTTTGAAATGAAACAAACAAGATGTGCTTTAACTGCAAACTTTCAGTTTTAATTTGAGGGTAATTATATCCAAATCAGGTGAACGGTGTAGGAATTACAACAGTTTCTATATGTGTCTCCCACTTATTAAGGGGCCAAAAGTAATGGGGCACACTAAACAATCCTAAATCTAACTTTCACTTTTTAATACTTTGTTGCAAATCCTTTGCAGGCAATTACAGCCTGAAGTCTGGAACGCATAGACATCACCAGACGCTGAGTTTCATCCCTGGTGATGCTCTGCCAGGCCTCTACTGCAAATGTCTTCAGTTCCTGCTTGTTCTTGGGGCATTTTCCCTTCAGTTTTGTCTTCATCAAGTGAAATGCTCAATCGGATTCAGGTCAGGGGATTGACTTGGCCATTGCATAACATTCCACTTTTTAGCCTTAAAAAACTCTTTGGTTGCTTTTGCAGTTTGCTTCGGGTCATTGTCCATCTACACTGTGAAGCGCCGTCGAATGAGTTCTGAAGCATTTGGCTGAATATGAGCATATAATATTGCCCGAAACACTTCAGAATTCATTCTGCTGCTTTTATCAGCAGTCACATCATCAATAAATACAAGGGAACCAGTTCCATTGGCAGCCATACATGCCCACGCCATGACACTACCACCACCATGCTTCACTGATGAGGTGGTATGTTTTAGATCATGAGCAGTTCCTTTCCTTCTCCATACTCTTCTCTTCCCATCACTCTGGTACAAGTTGATATTTGTCTCATCTGTCCATAGGATGTTGTTCCAGAACTGTAATGGCTTTTTTAGATGTTGTTTGGCAAACTCTAATCTGGTCTTCCTGTTTTTGTGGTTCATCAATGGTTTACATCTTGTGTGAACCCTCTATATTCACTCTTGTGAAGTCTTCTCTTGATTGTTGACTTTGACACATATACACCTACCTCCTGGAGAGTGTTCTTGATTTGGCCAACTGTTGTGAAGGGGTTTTTCTTCACCAGGGAAATAATTCTTCTGTCATCCACCACAGTTGTTTTCCGTGGTCTTCCGGGTCTTTTGGTGTTGCTGAGCTCTCCGGTGCGTTCTTTCTTTTTAAGAATGTTCCAAACAGTTGATTTGGCCACACCTAATGTTTTTGCTATCTCTCTGATGGATTTGTTTTGATTTTTCAGCCTAATGATGGCTTGCTTCACTGATAGTGACAGCTCTTTGGATCTCATATTCCAAATGCAAATGTCACACCTAGAATCAACTCCAGACCTTTTACCTGCTTAATTGATAATGAAATAACGAGGGAATAGCCCACATCTGTCCATGAAATAGCTTTTGTGTTGATAGTCCCATTACTTTTGGCCCCTTAAAAAGTGGGAGGCACATATAGAAACCATTGTAATTTCTACACCGTTCACCTGATTTGGATGTAATTACCCTCAAATTAAATCTGAAAGTCTGCAGTTAAAGCACATCTTGTTTGTTTTATTTCAAAGCCATTGTGGTGGTAAATAGAGGACAAAATATGAAAATTCTGTCAATGTCCCAATATTTATGCACCCGACTGTATATAGAAAGAAGGTGTCTGCGCTGATGTCAGTACAAAAACATAGTACTTGTAGGTAATAACAATGGTATTTAATAGACATATAAAATGAACTGCAGTTCAATGAATAAAACAAATAGATATAATCACACAATTATACAAGCCTATGATAAATTCCTAACATCCTTGAGAGAAGAGATATTGATCTCAAGGTGAAATATCTTAATGCAAACAAATGGAAATTAGATTCCAATAGGGCAAGGTCTAAATGAAATAGCACAAATGCAGACACAAAGTAATGACCACCAACAATATCTATAGGCGACCAGATGAATATTGATCCAATGTGACAAAGTCTATTGAATAAATGCAGATGAGGTCATGAAATGTGTGATCACAAAGAGTGACCCAAGTAGTAAGCAATCACGCGGCAAATATGTCATATGATGAATTGCTGATAATTGAGCCACCGCTCCTGGCCAGAGTCACAGTGTGGTCACCAGTCTCGATGCTCGTATAAGGGAAACCAGGCTACCCAAGGCTTACCCCAATGTGAGTGATCCAGACAAGCTGAAGGGCAAAGGTATGTATAGTTGCGCCGCTCCAGCGGCTCCCGACTGATGACTGTAGTAGCAGTGGGAATATCCAGATGCCGGCGGCTCAGCGCTGCGTGTGAGCTCTACTATTCAAGTAGACTCCATGCAGTTAATCTCATATGACTTAGCAGGGACTGGTCAGTAAAGTAACTGCTGGGTATACAGGACAGAAAGCAGCCACTGCCCTCTCAGGACAGGAGATAGCCACTGAACCCTCAGGACAGAAGGTGGCCACGGAACCCTTAGGACAGGATGCAGCCACTGAACCCTCAGTACAGAAGGTGGCCACTGGCCAATCAGGAGAGAAGAAGGCTACTTGGACCTTGGGAATAGAAATGAACACTTGGAACCTCAGGATAAGAGGTGGCCACTTTTTACCAACAGAGCAGGAGGTAGCCACATAGACCCTTAGGGCAGGAGGTGGCCACTTTGAAATTCAGGGCAGGAGGTGGTCACTTTGAAATTCAGGGCAGGAGGCAGCCACTTGGAAACTCAGGGAAGGAGGAAGCCACTTGGACCTTCAGGGCAGGAAGTGGGCATAGGGATACTCAGGACAGGTGATGACCACTTGGATACTCATGACAGGAGACAACCACAGGACAGGAGGCAGCTACTGAACCCTTAGAACCGGAGGAAGCCACGAACCATCAGGATAGGAGTCAGCCACTGAATCCTCAGGACAGGAGGCAGCTACTGAACCTTCAGGATAGGAGGCAGCTACTGAAACCTTAGGACAAGAGGAAGCCACTGAAACTTCAGGACAGGAAGCCTCCACTGGATTTTTATGACTGGAAGTGGCCACTGGCCCATCAGGACAGGAGGGACCACTATGACCCTCAGAACAGGAGGTGTCCAATTGGATGCTTAGGACAGAACCCTCAAGACAGCAGCTGAACACTGAATTCTCAGACTGCAATCGACTATTGAACCCTCAGGACAGGAGGCGGCCACTGAACTCTCAGAAGAGGTATTGACCACTGAAAAGGTTCAGTGACTGCTTGCTATCCTGGGGGTCCAGTGACTCCCTCCTGTTCTAAGGGTTCAGTAGTCGCATCCTGTCATAAGGTTTCTGTGGTCAACTCCTGTCCTGAGGGTTCAGTGATCAACAGAGCCATAAATAGACATTTTGGTGCCCTGTGTCAGAATGAGCATTGACGCCCCCCCCATTTCTAAGATATGGACATAAAACGTATGCCTGAAAAAGGGGCATAGCCTCATGGGGAAGGGGCATGACATATCTGATTTGTCTCGTATGATAATGAAGGGGTACCGATCCTGTTGTACCTCTGTTATCCAGATATAACTGCCAAATACAGTGTAAATCCAATGGCTGCAATGATGGTACATGATAATTATGCAGTATAACTCACCAGCTCTAGATGTACAGTAGCAGAACGCTGGTGAAGCTGCACCTGCAGTAGGATTTGTCCACCAGAACAGGCTTGCACAAGCCTGGAGCCATCAGTGTAGATCGCCAACTGGACTGAAGGTATAGAAAGAGTGTTGTTTGTAGTGTATATGCACAAATATCAGTGGTGGGGAGAACCATGGATGTACCTTGCACCGGCAGCTGAACTCACCAACAGAAATTGTGGGGCAGATAGCTCCATCTGTAAAGCCGCGTATCCACTAGGCTAGGCATGTCAAACCTACAGCCCGTGGGCCGCATGTGGCCCGAATAAACATTTTGTTAGGCCCAACAGTGTGGTCTCACATATATATAATATGTGGCCCACACCCATGCCACGATCGATTGGAGCTCATTTAAGGCTGGCAACGCTGGTCTCTAAAGTGATCAGAAGCCTCTGATTGCTTCAGAGGCCAGCATTCCCAGAGATGCAGCGTACGGGTGACGTCATGACGTCACCCGCGATGAGAGGAGCCTGCACCTGCCGCTCTGGATCTAGTTAGATCCAGTCTGCGGCAGCATCTATGCGGGACAGTGGGAGTGAAGACAGCATGGAATGTTGCGGTGCCCTGTGGTTATCGTGAAGAAAGGTAAGTACTGCACAGGTGAGTGGGGCCTGTTCTATACTGGGAGGGGGCACAGCATAATGGGCACAACATAAGGGGCATTACTGGGGGCTCTGCATAAGGGGCATTACTGGGGGCTCTGCATAAGAGGCACTACTAAGGACATTACTGGGGGCTCTGCATAAGGGGCATTACTGGGGGCTCTGCATAAGGGGCATTACTGGTGGCTGCAGAGGTGGGGTCTCCTGATGTTCTCTGGTTCACTGATACACTCAGTATCTCAGACTGGCCCATTAGTGAGTCAGGGAAATCCCTGATGGGCTCCACTGCCTGGGAGCTCTGCCCCTTCACGTAAAGCAGTGCTACCCCCACATCTTCACATGGCACTACACTGGCTCTACCCCTTCACACAGTAGAGCACTGACTCACTCTCCCCTTTAGCAACTCATTGAAAATACTGTTGCCAAAGTCTTATATGGATCAGTAGGGGGGAGGGGGGGGGACTATATTGGAAATCTAATTCACTGTCAGCTTTAACTGGCTGATTAGGAGACTTAACGTATTCTGGCTGAAGGCAGCTATGTACATCAAAAAGGTCAGTGGGTGTGGCGAAGCATGGGCTTCTAGTAAAAACACATATCCTATCCCATTGTGTATACAATTATTTCATTCCTCTACTAACTCCATCCATGACTCATTCCAATACAACTTTCAGTCTCTTCACTCTTCTTCACAAAAATTGCCCTCACTAATGTCATTGATGATGTCCTCACAGCGAAATTCAAAGGTCATTTCTCTATTCTCATTCTCCTTTACTTCACAGCAGCATTCGACACCATTGACCACCCTGTGCTCCTGCATATCCTCTGTTCCTTTGGGTTTCGTGACTCAACTTTCTCCTGATTCATCTCCTACTGTACTTGCCAACCGCTCATTCTCTGAATTTACACCCACTTCTACGTCTCCTCCATTTCCTCTTCCTGTCAGGGTCCCTCTATACTCTTTTCTTGGTCTCCTTCTCTTCTTCCTCTGCACCTCTTCCTTGGTGAACTCATTAGTGTCTTTGGCCTCTATTAGATCTCTGCTGGCAGTACCCAAATTTACTTCTCTCCATCTGACCTCTCCCCTCCGGCCCTCTCCCTTCTCACTGTCTGTCTATTGTCCTTCTCCTCCTTGAAGTCACAACGCTTCCTAGAAATCAATATTTCCAAAACCTGGACTGTTTTATAGCAGTAATATAATAACTATTGTATCATTTAACTTTGGCTAAACAAATTAATTATTATTTACTAACAGCCTCTCTATACTTTTCAAACTTATTTTACAGATGCAATAAACTGGGCTGAATAAAAAATTGATCATAAAGTTTACTTTTGTTAACATTGTTGTAATTGGAATAAAGCGTAAATAAAAAACCCAGTCAAATTAACCTGCCTGTCTCTTGCCCGCCCACCCGCCTCTAATGCATCAGTAAAACATTGTAAAAAATAAAAACTTGCAATGGTGAGGAAACTCTGGATCCTCACCATTTCAGGGTTAGCCATCACAACCAAACCATTAATGGTTCCAATTAAACGTAATTGATTCCTGTCCCTACTATATAGTGCATAACATCTGCTTAGGATGGTGAGTCATACTGTATGTGTCCCCTAATGGTGTATTATTTTTGTTTTCCTTTGTAATATATTGTGGACCAAACAGCTGTCCAATGTTCAAACTGCCCATAATGTAAACCTCTAAAGATTTAACTTTAGTTCTTAATTTTTTCTGCATTAACTATAGGATCTACATGAAGAACACGTCATGCATTCTATATAAAAAAATGTACTGTATATTTGTATTGTAGTAACTCCACTAAAGGACACGTGGGTTACACAGTAGGAGAGTAATTTGTTTTTGCAACCATTTCATAAAACATGCCTTTAAAGAAGACACAGTACAATTTAAGTACAAGTGCCTTTACAGTATGTGCCAAGCGTTGAATAATGAATTAAAAATCAATAATGTCATGCAGTACTAGTAACAGCAGAAGTCATTGTCATTTCTAGGTATCATGCTAGCAATTGGTCTAATCCCTCCAAAGACAATCAATAAACATGTAATCCAGAAAGTAACAAATGTGCCAAGTCAGTGTAATAATCATAATCAGGGCTGCCATCAGAAATTGTGGGGCCCCAGACTGTCAAAACAGACAGGGCCCCTTACTTTGGGCGGGTGGGGGGGCAGTTTGTCAGAAGTGGGTGTTGCTGTGAATGTGGGTGGAGCTACAGTGGAGGTATGGGATCAATGGTGGGTAAACCAGTTTAGAGAAAGGTGTGGGAGTAAGGTGAGGGTGAGAGTGCAGGGTGAGAGTGCAGGCTGAGGGTGAAGGGTGAGAGTGCAGGCTGAGGGTGAAGGGTGAGAGTCCAGGCTGAGGGTGAAGGGTGAGAGTCCAGGCTGTGGGTACAGGGTGAGAGTGCAGGCTGAGGGTGAAGGGTGAGGGTGCAGGGTGAGGGTACAGGGTGAGAGTGCAGGCTGAGGGTGAAGGGTGAGGGTACAGGGTGAGAGTGCAGGCTTAGGGTGAAGGGTACAGGGTGAGAGTGCAGGCTGAGGGTGAAGGCTGAGGGTGCAGGGTGAGGGTGCAGGGTGAGAGTGCAGGCTGAGGGTACAGGGTGAATGTGCAGGGTGAGAGTGCAGGGTGAGAGTGAAGGGTACAGGGTGAGAGTGCAGGCTGAGGGTACAGGGTGAGGGTGCAGGGTGAGAGTGCAGGCTGAGGGTACAGGGTGAGGGTGAGAGTGCAGGCTGAGGGTGAAGGGTGAGGGTGCAGGGTGAGAGTGCAGGCTGAGGGTACAGGGTGAGGGTGCAGGGTGAGAGTGCAGGCTGAGGGTACAGGGTGAGAGTGCAGGCTGAGGGTACAGGGTGAGGGTACAGGGTGAGGTTGCAGGGTGAGAGTCCAGGCTGAGGGTACAGGCTGAGGGTACAGGGTGAGGGTACAGGGTGAGGGTGCAGGCTGAGGGTGAAGGGTGAGGGTGCAGGGTGAGAGTGCAGGCTGAGGGTACAGGGTGAGGGTACAGGGTGCAGGGTGAGTGCAGGCTGAGGGTACAGGGTGAGGGTGAAGGGTGCAGGGTGAGAGTGCAGGCTGAGGGTACAGGGTGAGGGTGCAGGGTGAGAGTGCAGGCTGAGGGTACAGGGTGAGGGTGAGAGTGCAGGCTGAGGGTACAGGGTGAGAGTGCAGGCTGAGGGTGAAGGGTGAGGAGTGAGAGTACAGGGTGAATGGTGAGAGTGCAGGCTGAGGGTACAGGGTGAGGGTGAAGGGTGAGGGTGCAGGCTGAGGGTGAAGGGTGAGAGTCCAGGCTGAGGGTACAGGGTGAGAGTGCAGGCTGAGGGTACAGGGTGAGAGTGCAGGCTGAGGGTACAGGGTGAGAGTGCAGGCTGAGGGTACAGGGTGCAGGGTGAGGGTGCAGGCTGAGGGTGAAGGGTGAGAGTGCAGGCTGAGGGTGAAGGGTGCAGGGTGAGAGTGCAGGCTGAGGGTGAAGGCTGAGGGTACAGGGTGCAGGGTGAGTGCAGGCTGAGGGTACAGGGTGAGGGTGAAGGGTGCAGGGTGAGAGTGCAGGCTGAGGGTACAGGGTGAGGGTGAGAGTGCAGGCTGAGGGTACAGGGTGAGAGTGCAGGCTGAGGGTGAAGGGTGAGGAGTGAGAGTACAGGGTGAAGGGTGAGAGTGCAGGCTGAGGGTACAGGGTGAGGGTGAAGGGTGAGGGTGCAGGCTGAGGGTGAAGGGTGAGAGTCCAGGCTGAGGGTACAGGGTGAGAGTGCAGGCTGAGGGTACAGGGTGAGAGTGCAGGCTGAGGGTACAGGGTGCAGGGTGAGGGTGCAGGCTGAGGGTGAAGGGTGAGAGTGCAGGCTGAGGGTGAAGGGTGCAGGGTGAGAGTGCAGGCTGAGGGTGAAGGGTGAGAGTGCAGGGTGAGGGTGAAGGGTACAGGGTGAGAGTGCAGGCTGAGGGTACAGGGTGAGGGTGAAGGGTGCAGGGTGAGAGTGCATGCTGAGGGTGAAGGGTGAGGGTGCAGGGTGAGAGTGCAGGCTGAGGGTACAGGGTGAGGGTGAAGGGTGCAGGGTGAGAGTGCAGGCTGAGGGTACAGGGTGAGAGTGCAGGCTGAGGGTGAAGGGTGCAGGGTGAGAGTGCAGGCTGAGGGTGAAGGGTGAGGGTGCAGGGTGAGAGTGCAGGCTGAGGGTACAGGGTGAGGGTGAAGGGTGCAGGGTGAGAGTGCAGGCTGAGGGTACAGGGTGAGAGTGCAGGCTGAGGGTGAGGGGTGAGAGTACAGGGTGAGGGTGAAGGGTGCAGGGTGAGAGTGCAGGCTGAGGGTGCAGGGTGAGAGTGCAGGCTGAGGGTACAGAGTGAGGGTGCAGGGTGAGAGTGCAGGCTGAGAGATTGAGAGCAAAGTGAAGGTGTGACAATGGGAGTCTCGGTACCTGGTATCTGTACCAGGAATAACTGGATGGGAAGTGGGATCCCCCGCAGCCTCTCCTGCCCGAGAGGGCACTTTCTCTTAACTTCATATGGTATGGGCGTCGGCTGTAGATAGCCTCTTCCCCGCCGCTGCTGCTCCCCTTCCCTCAGCTGCTCTCTTCCGGCCAGCCTCTCCTCACAGGCAGGTGGTTGCCATGATGCTGCTGCTCCTCGTTGCTGCTTACACTCACCCCAAGTCCCAGACAGAGAGGGGGCCCGGCCGGCAGCAGAGTGCATAAGGACTAGCGGCATTTCGATTTGGTGCCAGACGCGAGCCAATAAAACTCGCAAACTGGCAGCCAATCAGGAGCTGCCGCTGCGGGCGCTCCTGATTGGCTTCCGGTTCACCAGCTAACTCGCTGCTGGCACCAACTTCAAAATACCGCTAGTCCTTACGCACTCTGCTGCCGGCCGGGCCCCCTCTCTGCCGGGGCCCGGGACTATAGTACCGGCAGTCCCCCCCTGATGGCGGCCCTGATCATAATTTTAATATTAGCACTTTCATCCACCACTAGCTGTGGCACATTCCCCTCCTTCAGGTTGATGATGACATGTGTATATAAGAATAAGGACAAGGACAATACAACTAAAGTGCAAAATGTCAAGACAATAAGGGTCTGATTCAGATGTGGACGTTGCTGTCTCCGCTCTTGCGTCTGTTACTGGAGTCATGACTGTGATAATATGCAAATGTTAGTATCAGCCTCCCTCTGGTGTAGTAGCCAGCGTCTGACTCTGCAAGCACTAAGACACCCACATTCAGCATTTCTGCACGCTGTAACACCGCCGGTGAGTCTTTATACGTCTCCATCGGCGCACCATCGTCACTTGCAACAATCAATGGCAGGTGTAGTTTTTTCTCCTGAATATGGACTATGTGGCTGCGGCTGTGCCTCTGAGACGCCAGCCATTTTCATTGCCACGCTCGTGACACTCCCATAGCGCCCATGAGACGGATATTTTTACATTCAGTTCAGGTCACCTCCTAGGAACCCCCATCACTTTGCTGTCCCATTTCTGATACTGACTGTCCCGACTGCAACAACACCTTTGTGCATACACTCTATGTAACGCATGTGCCGTTGGGGTTCCTAGAACTTTTTGCGCATGCGCATTGCAAATAAACATTCAACTACATGAAAATCGGCATTGTGTTCGTATTGTGTGCACCCTTGAATCAGGCACTAAGGCTCATTTATGGATTACAAAAACTGAAGACCGTCAATGCTGTACTTCTTTACTTGGGAAACTGCAACTATTTAACAGATAGGTGTATTTCACAGTGCATGCTGATTCCAGGAAAACCCATACTGTCCCTGGAAAACCAATCTGCGTTTGGGTTTGAAGATCTGACAATTTGCAAGGGGGAAAAAAGAGAAGATGTCACTTCAAAGAACAGCCCACTACCACTTTAGGTAAACCATAATATTAACTTTCCATTTTTCACCTCAAATACTTCTGAAACTCTATTTATTAAGCACAATTTAAGGTTTATAGTAATCTTGTGTGTTTATAGTAATCTTGTGTGAGGACACATCTGGATTGGCTTTACTGAAGTGTAATTGGAAGTTGTGAAGTGCATCATATTAGCAGAGCTCACATGACCAGTGCACCTGGGTATGTGAGCTATTGGCAGAGTGACAAGGAAGGATACTGGGGTCCATAACTTCATAGACGGTATGATGTAAATATATAACCGCAGACAGTACACTAGGCCCTGGGTGTACAGGATGTTAAGTAAGTTGCACATCAGAGGTGCTGGCAGTGGTTAATTCACATGTGTTACAGCTTAACCAGGTTTCAGGTTTAACCAGGTAGAACAACAAGGTGGCATAGAGACATAGGTACAATAACAATGCTAGAGCAGCCTGGAGTGTAGGGGTATTGCTGGGCATTGTAGTATGCCATACTAAATAAGCCTAAATGGAACTGTTCAGTCGAGACCAGGAAATCTGCGTAGGAAGACACAGACCCTGGCCTCTGCATGCCTACAAAACCAGGGCGACATGCCCCCATTTTGTAAAACAGCCCCCATGGCTGATCCCTCTTGCCCCCAAACAGCGGCTCTAGTTCATTGTATGCACTATAGTAGTGTCCTTGTTGTGGTGCTGCCAGTACACATTATGCCACAGTGTCCCCAATTCACATGATGCCATACAGTGTCCTCAGTAGATATTATGCCACATTGAAGTGTCCTCAGTTCATAATGCAACAGTGCAGTGCCTCTAGCTCATATTATGCTGCACTGTAGTGCCCACAGTTCTTAAAGTGCAACATTTCAGTGCCCATAATTTATATTATCCCACATCACAGTTTCCCAGTTCATATTATGCCACATTGCAGTGCCCCCTGTTCATATTATGCCACATTACAAATCCTGTTTTCATATTATGCCATACTATAGTACTTCCAGTTCACAATGTGCCACATCACAGTGGCCCAGGTAATATTATGTATCATTACAGTGCCCTCCAGTTCTTATTATACCACATTATAGTGCCCAGTTCAGATTATGCCACTTTACAGGCCCCCTTACCATTATACCATTCTCTACACACATCATTCACTGAAAATAATATGTCACCCCATTTAGACTTGACAAGAGGTCAGACCCAATATCTTAGCAGGGAATTCTGGAAACTTGGTAGATAATTATATGACCTGTGTCTAGGGTGCCCTAAATGGACCTCTGGGCCCCATAGTAAACGGCATCCCCTGCACCCACTATAACTACGCTCATTATATAGTATATTTCTCGAGTTTGGCATAATAATTATTTTTTATAGGCTTTAAATAGTTTTGTCATGGAAATTATAATAAACTAGAAATGTAAAATAAATAAAAATATTATATACAGTAGGTAGACAATAATTCAATTAAATATTCAGAGAATATTTCATTAACAAAAAGTTGATAGATCATTGGGACACAGGGTAGTTTTAGTAGCCAACTCATGTATTAAATGTTTTTTACACTCATCCTCTTTCCCTGATACAGATTACAGTCCGGGGTAAATTTATTAAGATTCGTTTTGGTACCGATTTGTCCCGTTTTTAAACTCTGATAGGATCGATCGAAAATTTGCAGTTTTTTTTTCACTTAAAAAAATCGGGATTTTACCAAGCTCCTGGTTTTGACAGTATTGAGTTGTTTGATGGTGTATTTGATCGATCCTGTCTGTGTTGAAGCCCCAAGTTCCCTGCCCGACTTTCTCTCCCGAACAAGCAGCTTGCACATATCAGTGAAATATGTGCAGACTGCTTGTGTGCTTTTTTTAAATGTTAAGGGTTAATTTCTTTTTAAAAATTATTGACGTGGGGTCCCTCTCCAAAAGCATAACCAGCTCCGGACTGGTCAGCCACTCCTGGTTCCTAAAATTACGGGGAACAAAACGTGTAGGGTTCCCCGTAATTTAGGAACCAGTACCTGGTTGCAGGGCCAGTGCTGGTTTTAAATATAGGGTGAAATAATATTGTGATACTTGGAGTAATTAACTTGGTAGACTACTGTCAGTGGTGCAGTAATTAGGTGCAGAATCAGACTCCACACATGGCATTCCAGTAAATCAAGTGAAAGTGGTGCTTTACTTCCAGCATAATCAGGAAAAAACAGAAAATAATAAATGCCTAGCCCTTTCTTAGGGCACTAGCTCACTTCTTGAACCCTCTCTACCAAAGCAGCTACTCTGCATGAAAGTCTCTCACCATCTCTGAGATTGGTGGTCCTTCCTGCCACATGCAGGACTGGACACTGACCCCTGGCCTGGTATAGCTTCCTTAGCTTGTTGGCTGCAGCCTCTCACAGTCTGTCCTGCTTCCTTGCAGGTACCATAGCTCAGTCTCAGAGTTTGATAGCCTTTCCTGTATCTCACAGGTCTAGGCTCAGGCCTCCTGCCCCTGACTGGCTCGCTAGCGCAGTGAGCTCTGTCTGACTGGTCTGCCTTAGTCCTCCCTGGACTTAGTTCCCTCGGCAGCCATTAGGCATCTTCCCACAATGCCTTTCTAGTCTGTGTGGGCGGATCTCCCCTGCCCCACATAGAATCTGCTGCTCACCAGTGCCACCTCTGGTGATACTGCCACATATCCCCCTCCCCAGCTTGAAACCCCTGGGTTCAGCTACATGGGACGAGGCATTCTCATGACGATGTCGCTCTTCACTCTCCTCATGAGGGAAATCCACCGCATTCACGTTCATACAAACTCTTGCGATCTGGGGATCTCATTCTCCAGATTCCAGAATTTATTTTCCTCCTAACTTTTTTCCTCACTTTGTGGTACTTCTTGCTTTCTATATGAAGCACTTGAGATTCATTCTTGAGCATGTCAAGCTTTAAGGATTTCAGGCACATTTTCCCATAGTGCCCTACTTCCTCATAGACAAATCCAGCAGAATTGCAAGTTCCATCCTGCTTGCATGAAGGCATTGTTTCACACACCTGAGTATTATTCTTCACAAGACTCTCAGAATTAATCTTCTTTAAGGTTCTGCTTTGCACTACAAACTGTGTGATTGCGTCACATTCACATCACCCTGAATCCACGGCAACGAGAGAGTTTCATCCTTTGAAGCCATCACTATCTCCGTAGACTTCTGTACATCCTGTTCCTTTGCTTGACAGGTCATGCGATCACCATCTGTATACGTCAGTTCTTTATCATCAACTTCAGACACGGTTTTGCCATCTGGACCCATGTCTCTTTGGGAGGACTTCACACCCTCAGCTATCACTGTAAGCTGGAAATCACTGCAAGGAATCTCATCCACTCTTAAAATACAGACTTTTAGGAAATTTCCCAACTTTGATACAACTATTTTAGACGCTGCCACTTTAAATACTCATGGCAACTCCAGTTCTTTGGTATTCTTCTCTACTTGGAATGTTTCCTGTGTACTTAGCAGACACTTTTCAAGGTTCTTCTTCTGTTCTTACAACTCCCAAGCCCTGCCATGGGCAAGGTTAAGCTCTCTCTCCAAAGATTCACTTTGCTTTGCGGCTTTATGCAGACTTTCCTCCAGGAATACATTTCTTTCTGTCAGACATTCTGAAACTGCTCTAGCTGCAGCTAAATTGGATTGAAGAGTTTGTACTTGCTCTTTACAGTTGACTTCAAGATGGACCATCTCCATCTCTTTTCCTTCACTGTCACTTTCCCGCTGAGCGCGAGTCTGCAGCATCTGGAGATACTTCTCTTTTACTTCACAGAACTCTTAAGCCAGAGAACTTTTCTCCAATTCACAATCTTTAAGTTTTACTTGTGTGGGCACAATTAAGAGTCTTTTCCTTTTAACACCGGAGTTAGATCCGCCACTTTCACTTGTGCACGCTCTGCATCACTCTGATGTCTCTGGACACATTCTTTCAACTCTTCTACTTCCTGCTGAAGTACCACACACTTTTGCTGCAATTCAACAATATCTACATCATTCTCATACTTTGTAACACATTGGAAAAGTTTAGCTTCCTCAAGGTGTTCAGACATAGCTGCCAATTTGAGGTCTGTCTCTTTAAGAACTTCATGTTTTTTTAATGGCTTCCTGCTCAAATGCCATTTTCAAAGACAACAACGCACTCTGTAACTGTAACGTCTTTTCAATTTTCTCATGCAAAAGCTTCTCTTTTGTAGACTTGTCCTCCATGTCGCTTATCTGGTCGCAATAGCGCATAAGTGTTTCATGACAAACTTCACACAGAGTCAACTTTTTCCATGCTGACATAGGACCTCATTCAGAGTCTCTCGCAAGCGCTGTGCGCTTGCAAGCGGCCCGATGGTTTGCAAACGCACATGCGCACGCTTCGTTCTGCACATGTGCGAACTACTCTGCGCGAGCGCAGCCCGCTCGCTCAGCAAAGACAGCCCAGTGAAATGAGTGACAGGAGAGGCCGTTTGTGGGTGGTAACAGGGGCAGGACACTAGAAACGGGGGAGTGGAGGTACGAACGCAATCGTACCTGAGTGTTTCAACGCCGTTTTAAGGCGTGCATGATTAACAGGCAGCGTCATAGTACACGTCACATGCTTGTTTTTTACACTGAAGTCCTCGCAGTGCTTGTGGCAGGGTAAGGCAACCACAAGCGCTGCAATCACTACCGATGGTGCTCGATGTACCAATGTTTTAATACACTTCCTGGAGATGACATGTGCAAGTGGGCGTCTCAACATAGGCTAATGGGTGTCAGCATACACAGAGCGATAGCTCGCACAGCCAAAGTGGGTGTGCTTATGCCTTTGCGAGCGATCACTTCCCATGGCGTCACTTTGAAAAATTTGCATATGCTGGATGCGAGCGAGCGGCCGCTTTCGAGAGACTGTAATTGAGGTCCATAGTCCTCTCTGGACGGTGAGATACAGGACCTTGCACCATACACTGACATCTTTATTCTGCTTTGTAAATGTCTCTTTCAATGTAATAACATTGTTTACCCCATCAATTTGAAAGGATTCACCACAGAGGATTTCAAACAGCTTTAAATCCCTTCCATGTAACCGACTTTCTTCACATTCAGACTGTAAACTACAGCTCGGATTTTCCATCTCTCTAGATTGAGAATGAAAATTTTTAGAATATTTCTTTTTGTTTCCCATGATTCTTGGCACAAAAAATACACAGGAACAACTTGTTTTTGTTTTCACTGTATCACACTTTGTCTTCACAAGTATTTTTAGCACAGCAAAACATTTTTCTTCATGTGGCACTACAATTACCAGCATGTATCAAGCAGTCTCAATAGCCTTTCAATAGGAATCTCTGCTCTCTTAGTAACACACCTTGATTTAACGAGCATGAGCAATTCACCAGGATAAACCACACCATTTCTTTTAATCCTTCCAATGCTAAGGAAGTACACACTTCTCTTCACAGACAATATACTTGCAGCAATAGTGCACATTTGAAGACAATTTTTTTGTTTAAACAACAGACTTATCTTCACTCACCAGCCTGATGAGCATTGCACTGTTGAGTCCACTATGCAGGTGCAGTAAACATCCATATTTCCATTAGCTGCTGTAATCCACTTTCTGTGCAGATCTTTTTGCGTAAACCTGTTTGCGTAGAATCTCTATGCCCGCATTCTCCACCATATGTGATACTTGGGGTAATTAGCTTGGTAGACTAGTGTCAGTGGTGCAATGATTAGGTGCAGAATCAGACTCCACACATGACATTCCAGTAAAACAAATGCACGTGGTGCTTTACTTCCAGCATAATCAGGAACAAACAGAAAATAATAAATGCCTAGCCCTATCTTAGGGCACTAGCTCACTTCTTGAACCCTCTCTACCGAAGCAGCTACTCTCTCACCGTCTCTGAGATTGGTGGTCCTTCCTGCCACATGCAGGACTGGACACTGGCCCTCTGGCCTGGTATAGCTTCCCTAGCTTGTTGGCTGCCGCATCTGTCTGGCCTGCTTCCTTGCAGGTAACATAGCTCAGTCCCAGAGTTTGATAGCCTTCCCTGTATCTCACAGGTCTAGTCTAAGGCCTATCGGCTTTGACTGGCTCGCTAGCACAGTGAGCTCTGGGTCTGATTCAGACCTGCTCCCGAGCGCGATGCACTCGCAAGCGGGTCGATGGTGGCCCAGTGCGCATGGGCAAACCGTCGCTCCGGGTCTCGTACCAAAGGGGGCGTGCTGTCGATGTTGAGTGACAGCATGCCCCCTTTGGTGGGCGGGCTGGGGGAGTGGCTGCCCAAATGGAGGCGTTCCCATGTGAACGCCTCCGTTTGGGGGCGGCCCCACTGACATCAAGCCCCAGAGAGCCAAAATTCCCTCAGCAGCCATTAGGCATCTTCCCACAATGCCTTTCTAGTCTGTGTGCGCGGATCTCCCCTGCCCCACACAGAATCTGCTGCTCACCAGTGCCAACTCTGGTTATACTGCCACAATATGCTTAGGGGTCCCCCTATATTTAAAACCAGCACTGGACCCAAACCGGGGTGTAATGCCACAGTCAGGAGACCCTATTACCAGGTTTCCATGGCCTAAGCATTCGCATCCCAAGCCGGGGATGTCAGGGGAGTTGGGGACCACCTCAATGAGGTGTCCCCCCTCTCCTGAAACCCCAGGCTGGGGCTGAAGCCCGGGGCTCTTCCACGCACCCCTGGGCTGTGGGTACAGCGGTAATAATGTGCTAAATAGTTCCAAACTATTGTATTTTACAGTGGAACTACAGGTGCCAGCATGCCTGCCCTTTGGCACTTGTGGCCCGTACCCCCACTGTAAAATAAATAGTTAAAAAAAGACAGAACACACACCATAAATAGTAGAGCTTTATTACATACCTATCCCATTCACACAAACTTACCTGTGCCAGCTGGTCGGTCCACTTCTTCACACATACCAATACTTTGCGAATGACAGCTGATGGGCCACTTTGGGAAATCCCATGGCCCGCCAGCCAATCAGAGGCCGCTTTAGATATAACCACTTATTGGCTGATTACACGTGGGTCCCAGCCAAAGAGTGGCCGCTATATGTAAAGCTGTCATTCGCAAAGTATTGGTATGTGTGACAACACACTGTCACAACAGTGGGGCCCGGGACTAACAAAATAGACCGGGTCCCCATTCCCCCCCTCCCCAGCATCCCCCGACGCCCCCCCCGTCTGGCTGTGTATATACTGTATAACTAAAACAGATGGCCCAGCTCACTCTATCCTCCTCAGACTCTCTTAATGTACACTCTGCCTCTCCATTCCTAGCCAGGCAGTCAGCAGTCCCTGCATCTGCTGCTGCAAACTTACTTCACTAAAGGAGGCTCCTTCTTCTCCTGGGCTGGGTGGCTGGCAGGCATGGCTCCTCTCTCTTCCATTGGTGCGGAGTGGCATCACCCGCACCGACTCAAAGAAAAGGGAAAAAAAGCTTTATTGAAAATGTGGGTGGGCGGGAGGAAGCGGCCTCTGTAAATCAATCAGGTCCGTAGAGGAGCGCCGGTCAGAGCGGTACCTCTTTCACTTAATACGGAGCTAGTAAAAGGAGGTAGTAGTGGGCTGTAGGAGTGGGCAGGCCCCCTCCTTTCTGGCAAGTGTCCGGGCCAGGGACTATAGTCCCGGCAGTCCCCCCCTGATGGCGGCCCTGCGCCTGTGTATACCATTCTCGTTGCATGGTGAGCGCATCTGGTTCCTGCACCACTGTTGCCATCCCTGGTATCATCATCCACTATCCATTCCGGTGTCTGGTCTGAATCTGGTTCTATCTATGCCTGAGGCAGCTATCCCATTATTTGCACAGTGAATACCTACCTGATCCTGTTATCCAAACCTACAACTTGCCTGTGTATACCATTCTCACTACTTGGTGAGTGTTCCTGGTTCCTGCTCCATTCGATGCCGTTTCTGGTATCATTACCTACTACCCATTCCGGTTTTGTCTGCATCCGGTCCTGCTACCATCTGAGTGCTCCTGGATCCTGGACTACAGTGACAACACAGTTTCAGCCTGGTGAATATGTTGCCAAAATCTACCACTCCAGCATTGCGGTTACAGTAAGAAGAGTGTTTTTATTATTTATATACAGTACTAATCCAGTATCAGCCTGGTCATTCTACTGCCACACTCTAGTCTGATTGCACATAACAACTTGTCTTCAACTCCGACGTCCCTGGTGGTCTAGTGGGTACGATCTGGCATCTCTCTGCCGAGACCCGGGTTCGATTCCCTGTCAGGGAAGTGTTCTTCACTACATGCCAGGAGGTCTCCTTAGGCCTGCCAGCTTTCTGTACATGCCTCTAGACATCAACACAGATGAATATCAGACACGGGGTTCACAAACAAATACTAGTCTGACAGTTTGTGATGGCCACATGGATCCGGCCAAAAGAATTCATCTTACACCGGACCTCCTCAGCAATATTGCGGGATGTCTGTAGAGTCTGGAAGTAAAAAGTCGCCAGCTGGCGCAATGTCTTCAGGAAATCTCCACCCGTCAGGATATGATCCTAAATTCTACCACAGGACCTGGTGTTTCTACCCCTCCAGCATGTATTGTTTCTCCAACACCCAGACTTCACCAACCAACTCCTAATGAATTTGACGGGAACCCCAAGTTATGTCGCGGGTTTATAAACCAATGTGATGTCCACTTCACCTTGCAACCTGCCAATTTTCCATCTGACAAAACCAAGATTACTTATATTGTATCCCTGCTCCTGGATTGGGTATCCACATTATGGGAACAATCTGACCCACTGTCTGTTTTATACTGACTTTATTACCACATTCCGCAAGATATTTGATGAGCCTGGAAGATCTATGTCAGCATCCAGAGACATATTTCGGTTACACCAGGGTATTAAATCTATGGGTCAATACGTGATTCAATTGCAGACTTTAGCATCTGAATTGCAATGGAATGAGGAACTCTTATTGCCACATTCTGGAATGGAGTTTCTGACCGAATTAAGGATGAATTAGCAACCCATGATCTTCCATCTAAATTGGAGGGCCTTATTTTCTTGTGCATTAAAATTGACTTAGGCCTCCAAGAGCGCTCTGGTGTAAGAAGCAAAAATAAGGGGATTTCTTCTACTTCTGTTAAAAATTCCACGCCTGATACAGAGCCCATGCAAATTGGTAGGTCCCATCTCTCGCCTGAAGAAAGTCAAAGACAACAACTGTTGAAATTGTTTATATCAATGTGAAGTTGATATATGATTTCTTCTTGTACCAAATGACCGGGAAATGGTCACTGCTAATCTCTCAGAGAGGGAAAAGATTAGGCGGAATACATCCCTCTTCTCAACCATTTGACTCTGTGATTCCTGTGACTCTTATTCTTGACAAAAAAACGTTATTCTCTTTCTGCTCTCATGGATTCTGGTTTGTTGAGAACTTTTTAACACACAACTATGTCATCAAGCATCATATACCCACAGTGACTTTGTCCCATCCAATATCACTATCGGCTGTGGATGGCAGTCTGATTCCTCTTGGCTCCATCACTGACTGCACATCAACTGTTAAACTCCAGGTAGGAGCATTGCACTCTGAAGAAATGTAATTTCTTGTCATTCCTAAGGCTACCCATGCTATTGTACTCAGACTTCATTGGCTACAGAAGCACAACCCTCAGGTTGAGTGGTCTACCATGCATATCCTGTCTTGGGGTAAGAACTGTGCTAAAGCATGTCTGGAGAAAGTGGTCCCCATTCGGGTCTCTGATACCGCCCTGGCTGAAAAACTACCATTCCAATATCATTCTTATCTGGATATTTTCAACAAACAGGGGGCTGACATTCTGCCTCCCCACAGGGAATGGGATTGTCCAATAGAATTACTACCTGGAAAAATGCCTCCCTGAGGTCGGACTTATCCATTATCAATGTCAGAGATGAAATCATTGACCGAGTACATCCAAGAGAATGTTGCCAAAGGATTAATTCGACCTTCATCTTCTCCTGCCGATGCAGGGTTTTTCTTCGTTAAGAAAAAAGATGGCGGACTGCGCCCCTGTATTTATTATAGGGGACTCAATGAAATCACCATCAAGAATCGCTACCCATTACCATTGATCACAGAGCTCTTTGATAAGGTGAAGGGGTCTACTGTCTTCACAAAATTGGATATAAGGGGTGCATACAATTTAATCCGTATTTGCTAGGGTGACGAATGGAAAACGGCATTCAACACTAGAGATGGGCACTATGAATACCTCGTCAAGCCCTTTGGTCTGAGCAACGCCCCAGCCGTATTTCAACATTTTGTTAACTAAATTTTTCGTGACCTCCTGTACTACTCAGTGATTGTATACCTGGATATCCTTATATTTTCCAGAGACCTTGCTACTCATCATGACCAAGTGAAAGAAGTCCTCGGAAGACTTTGTACTAACCAGCTTTATTGTAAGATCGAAAAATGTGTGTTCGAATTAGCAGACATTCCTTTTCTAGGATACATCATTTCAGGTACCGGCCTCAAGATGGATCCTGAAAAGGTACAAGCAGTACTTTCCTGAGCTAAACCCAATTCCTTAAAAGCCATTCAAATATTCCTGGGATTCGCCAACCACTTTAGGAAATTTATCAATGGATTTTCTACCTTGGCAACTCCTATCTCTGCGTTAACCCGTAAGGGTGCCAACCCAACGCAATGGTCTCCAGAAGCAAAGTTGGCCTTCCAGCTATTAAAACAGACTTTTATTTCTGCTCCGGTACTCTGCTAACCTGACGTCACTCAACCTTTTCTTCTTGAGGTGGATGCATCCTCTGAAGGAGTAGGGGCAGTGTTATCTCCAGAGATCTGAAGAAAAGCTACACCTATGTGGATTTTTCTCCAGAAAGTTCTTGCTTGCTGAAAAAAACTACCCTATTGGTGAGAAAGAACTCTTAGCCATCAAATTGGCCTTTGAAGAATGGTGTTACCTGCTGGAAGGTGCCCATTTCCCAATATCGGTATTCACCGACCACAGAGATCTGCTGTTTCTAAAGACTGACCATTGCCGGGTTCACAAACAAATACTAGTCTGACACACATACCAATACTTGTCCGT
The DNA here is from genome assembly GCA_031769625.1 of Taudactylus pleione. Taxonomy (NCBI): domain Eukaryota; kingdom Metazoa; phylum Chordata; class Amphibia; order Anura; family Myobatrachidae; genus Taudactylus; species Taudactylus pleione. The sequence goes on along the minus strand of JAUIMM010000478.1, from coordinate 3,361,337 downwards.
ATGGGTTCAGTTACTCGGTTTGTTATGTTGCCAACTACCGAGATGCTACGGAGAGCAGCGAGAGAATGGAGGTGAGTATTGGATCTTTTTTTCAGGTACACTCATTGGATTCTACATGGGAAAGTGGACCGACCAGCTGGCACAGGTAAATACTGTATGTGTGAATGGGATAGGTAGGTATGTAATAAAGCTCTACTACTGTATTTACAGTGTGTGTTTTCTGTCTTTTTTTAACTATTTATTTTACAGTGGGGGTATGGGTGCCGTCCACCTGCTGGCACTTATAGTTCCACAAGTGCCAAAGGGCAGGCATGCTTGCACCTATCATTCCACTGTAAAATACAATAGTTTGGAACTATTTAACACATTTTTACCCACCTCCCAGGGGTGCGGGGGAGCCCAAGCCTGGGGTTTCAGGAGAGGGGGGACACCTCATTGAGGGGTTCCTCAACTCCCCTGAGATCCCCGGCTTAGGGTGCGAATAATTAAAACCAGCACTGGCCCTGCAGCCAGGAGCTGGTTCTTAAATTACGGTGGAACCCTACACGTTTTCGTCACCGTAATTTTAGGAACCAGGGCTGGTTGACCAGTCCGGGGCTGGTTATATCTTTTGGGGGGGACCCCACGTCATTTAAAAAAAAATAAAAAAATTAACCCTTAAAACACACTTTTCATTATTAAACCTACACATATCACACATATTTGTGTATGTTTGATGGAAACTCGCAGCTCAGGAGGTGGTGTATTTGTAACTTCTATTTAAGCCCCGATTTGACTGCAACAACGGCCGAATACAGCAAAACGAATATTGGTAAATTCCCGATTTAGGCTGAAGTGAATGAAAAGTACTTCCAATTTGAGCCGATGGTGTATTCATTTCTGGTGATAAAAACGGACGAATTTGTGGCATTAACACACCCGATTTCACCCCCAAAAGATAAAAAAAATCACCCTAGTTTAATAATCGTAAATTCCCGATAAGAATAAAAGTGATAATTTCACCCAAGATTGCAATCTCGAACCAACGCGAATCTTAGTAAGTTTACCCCTCCATGTACTATGGAAATCTAACGTAGCTTTAGGAGACTGTGGGCCAATAGCCCACGTTTTGTGGGAGCTGGCGTGATTCAGGAGATATAGTTAAATTTAAAGGCAAAACTAGGTTGGTTTTACCTATGAACTAATTTCCGCTTTAAACTTATAAACTTTTTCGCTGCAATCGTGCCGGCTCCCGCAAATTTAGGACTATTACATTTGGCTCTGTATCTCTTAGAAGACTGTAGAGGTCAGATATCAGTGGATTAGGGTACCAACTAACAAATGTTTTGTTCATTCTGTTTAAATCAATGTAGTTAAGACAAGGGCCCTCATTCAGAGCCACTCGCTAGCGGCAGTACGCTCGTTCCGAGCGATGTTCGCACATCTGCGCATGCGTACGGATCGTTATACGCATGCGCGAACCAGTCAGTGCGGCCGAAATTCATGTGCTCGCAATATAGCGAATGCCTGCTATTTTGAGTGACAGAATGAGGCGTATGTGGGTGGTAACAGGGGAAGGTGCTTGAAAATGGGGAGTGGAGATCCGAACGCAGGCGTGCTTAAAGGTCAAAACGGGCGTTTTATGGGTGTGCATAATTAATACAGCAGCGTCATTGACCACGTCACTGGGTTATGTTATAGCCAGAACTGCTCGCAAGATTGTGGTAGCAAAAACCAACCACAAGAATAGCGAGCAGTTCATACGCTGGTCGATGTACTCGATTAATCTAATAAATAGCGGACATGACATATGGTGCGAGCGGCCAGGGGGCGTTTTTAACAAATAACCGAGCATATGTTTTGCTCGCTCGTTCAGACTTAGAGGTGTGAACAGACTGCAATTTGCGAACGGATCATTTGAATAGCCACCCCTTGTTTTTGAACGAACGACCGCAAATAGCGAACGGCTCTGAATCAGGCCCAAGGTCTATAAAATGTGTCTTTGTCCCCTAAAGAAGGAAAATATTCCACTAGCAGGACTTGGCCATAGCTTTCGTGTCTGGAATTGAAAAGGTATACACATAATCTGTGGGAGGAGTGGTATGGGGGTTGATGCTACCATTAGACAAACCTAGTCATTTGCCTAATAAGCCAGACCTTAGGGGGCACCTAAAACCCTGATAGTGATAAGATATAACTTGCCCAGTTTTTTAATGCCCCTGTGTTGCCCCCAAATGGAGTAGTAGCACATGGCATGGAGAAGACGCAGGCAGCTTTTTACCTGTGTAGCTGCCAGTTGCAGGTTATGTGGGTTATGTGGGCAGTTCTGGAATCTAATAAGCTTGTCTGAAGAGGTGAGTTTTCAGGGAACACCCGAAGATATGGAGACTAGTGGAAAGTCTTCTTGTGCGGGGGAGGGCATTCCACAGAGTGGGTGCAGCCCGAAAAAAGTCCTGTAACCATGAATGGGAGCAGGTAATGTATGTGGATGAGAGACGCAGATCTTGTGCAGAGCGAAGATGGCGGGTTGGGAGATATTTTGGGATAAGTGAGATTGTTCAGGCAGTAATGGGTCCCCCGGGGCTATCCAATTAGCCCTGAAGTCCGGCAATTATCGGGGATATTTTTTCGGGACTTGATGTGTACTGAAAAATTTTCCCTGAAAACTGATGTTTTTTTTTCGCCTGCGCAATGGTGATTTTACCACGGATCCTATGTATTTTCGGGCAAATTATCCTATTTGTTCGTCCCAACAAATAGAATAGGGTGGAAAAAAACACGGTGAAAAATCCACATTTTTCGCGCCCCAAAAATATCAGGACTAATTGGATGCCCCCCAAAGTATTTTAGATTGACTATGGTACAAAAACGGTAGCAATGGAGGGACTGACATGCAGTTCATACCATGTGTCAATATACCTGAAGCGAGTTCATCATTATGGGAGTACTTGCGAAATGTGTATGGTGTAATGGCGTTTTCATAGAGGTCCAAATTAGCTATAATCTGCAGGTATCAGGTAATGTGAGTGGGGTCCAATTATTAAAGTCTATTTCCCTAGTAGTACAATGCCTATGAATGTAATGGCAATACATGGACTACATGCCAGGGCAGCCACACATAAAAGCTTATTGCGCCGTGTAAGCACTTGTCGCCCAGCAGTCTTCTAGCCAGAGACGCCGCAGCCGCCTTGCTCTCATCATTACTCTCACCAGTCACCACACTGTGCGAGCGAGCTGCTGACACAATGACGTCGCTCTCCCCGCCCATCGCCTCGCGCTTGCTGACATCCGCACAGGCTCACGCGCCCCCCTCCTGCTGCTCACGACTGGCTGAGCGCTGGCCGGAGATGCGCGCGCAGTGAGGCGGCTCGGTGACCGGGAGGTCTGCTGCTTCCGAACCGGAGAGAGGAGGAGATCACGGACACGGTGAGTGGCTGAATCCAGTCACAGTGCAGAGGCCTGTTAAGATGAGAAGGGAGTTCAGTGAGCTTGCTAAGTACCGGCGGCTGGAGGTTGCTGGGAGGACAGGCCCGGCGTATGTTACCTACACCGCGGCGGCCACGGGACACCGACACCGGGAGCATTCCCTGTCTCCGGTGCCTCAGAGCGAGGTGGTATCCATCCTCTTACAGGAAACTGGAACATGGAGGGTTGTCACTGTAGGTAACCAGACAGCACGGTGCAAATGGGGGGCGAACACCTCGTCACCCCCTTATTGTACACATGCAGCCCCCAGCCATGGAGGGGTTAACACGTTAGTCCAGTTGCTGGGGAACTACAACTACCAGCATACCTTGCCAACCTGTTTTTTAAGTGGTAATTACATGGAAAGAGTTATAATAACCCACTAACCAGGAATGCATTATTTACACCTGACGAGGAGCTTGTTACTTGTACCTACAGTATGTGTTGTTTTTTTTGTGTGTTTTTCCTTGTGTAGTATATGTCTGTGTTGCCTCTTCTGGTATAACACACATAATGATATGTACAAATGCACTGAACATGATTTAGAATTGATTTATCTTGTTTCCAGAGAGTGATGACAGTTCGTAGTGGATGTAAGGCAATTAAGTGTTTCAGTATTTATAATACATTAAAATTGGTTTATGCTTAGCCGGGGGTAACTGTGTATTCCTGGAAGTAAAAGAATACAAAGCAGTGCACATCCTTAGCATAAAAGTCTACATACAGTAATAGAATCTATTACTGCATATAAGGAACTTTTTTATGTTCAGCCTTGTTCTGTACTAACTCATTACTGTATATAATGAATCTGTTTTAAGTGATGTATGAATGAAAATACACTATATGATATCTTTTGTGGTGTGAGATTTATAGGTTATTCAAAATTCGAATTTGAAACCGATAACTCTATTTGCATTAGCAATAAAGGCATTGTGTACTGAATTTTAGTGATGACATTTGTTTTTTTTTTCCTTTTGGCACTGCAGTGACAAATTATTAGGTGTAATAGATACAAGTTATTACATTCAGCTAGTTAGTGTAAAAGTGGTTACACTAATGTGTAGTTAATAGAATTGCAGCTTTGTTGTATGAAGGGATTAGGAGTAAAACAATGCAAATAAACAAAATAATTTGACTTTAAAAGCTTGCATTGCTGTGTAAAGTTAGCTCTAGAAGTATTATCAAAAGATTCAAATAAAATGTAACAAGTGTAACTGTTTCCACTTTGTGTTTGTGATCAAAATAATTTGACCACCTCCTAACCTATCTGCGACTACAGCAATAATACTTGTTGCCTAAAAAAAGGCTTTGAACTCCAGAAAAGGGGTTATAGTTAAAAAAAAATTTATATAGCTAAATTATGCATAATTGAAATACTTCATAAACAATAAGCTAATTTAAACAAAGTATTTCCTCAAATTACTCAAAAAGGTAGCGGATGTAATATCTACTACATCATATTGTTTTTACAGCGAGAGATGGACATAAGATTAATTTTTTATGGTTCCTCAAGCTTTAAATATCCAGAGTGTTTCCAAGAAAGTATTTAGTTCTGCTCTGTTCTCATAATGGAATGTAGGTAACACTAGACACAATTTCATATTGCTGCGTTTTCTGTGTTAATTCTATGTGGTTATTTTCCTAAGGGCAAGACACTGATGAAGACTGATGGAACTCGTATTCATTAATTTTTATTGCTGGCTAGACGCCCTTTTAAGCGTCCTTTGCTAGCTAACTATTTTGTTGTGGTTACCTGCAGATGAGCTAATACAAGCTGTCAAACAATATACAGCTTTGCCACATCCTCAGGAGCCACCCAAAGCCTGCAGCACTCTGAATATGAATCTGCTCTATTGTTATACAACTCCCTTTCCTTGGTTTTACTTTTGCTGTAGGAACTTAATTTTATCCTAGCTTTATTGCTTTTCAGTGATCTAAATCTGACAGTGTAAGGTGTAATATTTTCAGGAGTACTTATTCTGACATTTATAGTTTGAGTTTTATTTGTTAAATGTCATTGTTAAAGATAATTCAGTTTCAAATGCTAAAAGTACTATTTTTGAGAAAAATAAATGGACATATATCTTGATGAGGAATAAAACAATAGTATTAAAGCTATTTCTGAAAAATCTAGTTTTGAATGGCATTAGATGGTTTGTTTAAACCTGGTGGGTCTGTTCTATCCCCTTATGTGTCTAATGATCTGAGTAGGGGATTCTCCTTCCTGCTACTGGGGTCTTGTTATACAGTAGCTAGCCATACACCTTAAGAACTGGTTGGAATTAAAATCTGGTAATGTATGGGAGCAATTGACACTTGACCATTGGCTCCAAAACAGTGAAAAACAGACAAATGTCAAGCTGGCCATACACCAGACCAACTTTTCTCCAACCATCCAACTAGTTGGTAGGTTGGAATGAAAATCCGGTAATGCATGGGAGCAAATGACATGCAGCTCTCTGGAGACATTGCAGGGACGGGCTCTTTTCGGAGTACGTGTCCCTGCATGTCCCGGATGATGCATCCGGACGTTATGATCTGCCGGCCAGTGCTGGGGCTGCCGCGCATGCACAGTCCCGTGACTGGCGGCCATTGCCGTGGAGGGTTTTGGGGGAACCCTCAGCCGGCTAATTATGCGGTTGGTAGCCCATAGGCTACAGCAGCTAATGCCATCTTCAGATGGCGTTGGCTGCGGAGGACCAATATCTGGAATGCATTGCATTCCGGATATTGGTAAATCTGGCAGCATTGCATCCCTCATAGAAACCTATGGGGGAGAAGGCTGTCTGCTGGAAAGGAAGGATCACAGCAGGTATTGGAGATACCTGCTGCGATCCCTCCTTGATACATCCGGGGGAAACTTAATATTTGAGTTAAACCTTACCTAAGATATTCATTGATAAATGGGCCCCTAAATTCTGAAGCTTTAATGAAATCTCATTTGATTTTTCTTATTTTAGATATTCTACCAAACTGCCTTAATTTGTAACACTTTTTTTCATGATACTCAGTTGAAATTGTCTACTGATGTCAACAATTTCAATCAGTTGAAGAATCTGAAAATAAATAGAAATGAACCCTAATTTATCATTAATACATAACTTTATATATACATTTCTGTATTCATTATAAAGTGCTGGTGGACAGATTATTTTTTTCTCTGTTAAAGAATAAATCACATTTTCCTACCTAACGCCTCCCACACAAAACACACAGCCTTAGACTTTGCTTAGGGTGGGATTTCTTGGCTGGTTATTGTAAGGTGTGTAATTGCTGTCTTCGTTCCAGAGTTTATTTTTGTTCTTTGTGTGAACTCCCAAACAACTTTTAAATATATCATAAATGCATTAATGTTCGATGGAACACTAAATATATCAACATGACATTGCCTCTTGCACAGAATGCGATTGCCCGTACTGCTGACTTGTAGCTCCCGGGTTAAGTGCCCAGGGCTATTCACTTACACCCTGCAGGCTGCACTTACTGCAGATTTCTGTTTAATCCTCAGAAATCTGTGTTATGTAGGCTTCAAGGCTTACTGCGGCTGCCCACTAGAGGTTAACTCCCTAGCTCTGGGCACTCATCTTGGAATCTATGGGCTACCTTGCCAGAAAACAGGCTACTAGTTGAATAGCTCTGGGTGTTAAACTCTGGAGCTGTAGTTGCACGTATGTCCTGAAACTAACTGAATTCCCTCATTGGAAACTAAAGTGACTGATAATAGAAAACTGTACCTTGTTTTGTTTTGCTACATAGCAAGTATACATATGAAAATGCTTTGATAAGTGTGGGTTTACTCTATATCGCCTTGGGGCAATTCAATTCCATGTGATGTTGGAGCAATGCCGGTGGTGATCCGTGTAACAGCGCATGAATGCTGATAATGGTGGCACAACAATGCTCTTATTTTGCCTTATACCAACACATATTGTGGGTGTTGGGCATATTTTATATGATATTACGCTATGTAAACTAGCAGAAAAATGAATCTGCCCTTTGAATCCCACTTGTGTTAGTCTCATCACTGTTTTACTTGAACAGAGAAGTGAATACTTGGAAACCAAAGACACGAGTATCTGGGAATGGTTCACTTTTAGATATACCGAGAATCCTGGGAATTTGGCCTGTCTCAGCCAAATTCCCAGGTAGCCAACCCTTCAATCGACCAGGGAATTTCCCGGAACTTAAGTCCCGGGAAATTACCCTGCTTATGCCTGAATGGTGCTACCCGGGAATTTACTCCCGGCCTGCACCAAGCAGCTTTTACATTGAGTTGGCAGCGCAGAGTATCCTATAGGACAGAGAACCCCAGCCGGACGCCAGGGACACCCGCCGGCGGGCCACCCGCACTCCCGCAGGACCACCAGGGCAGATATAAATAATTTTATAATAATAAAATAAAATGGCTGCAGTGGTTGGTTGGCTGCATGATGATATCAGTGGCAACTGGAGAGGGGATAGGCTAGGAAGGGCAGAGGAGAGGCAGGTAATATTAAAAACTAAAAAACCTGGCTTATCTCTGATAGGGGTCCACCTGGGAATTTCCCGGGTAGGAGCTGTAGTGTGAAAAGGGGGTCTCCACCAAATACCCGGGAATTTGCACAGGAGAAATTCCCGGGTCTGAGCAGGAAATTTCCCAGGTCGTATTTCTGAAAGGAGTATTATTGCGTCCAGTAATAACCTTGTGGTTTTTGCAATATTTTTTTAAATTTCATTTAGCAATTTTTGTGTGTATGGAAAGCTATACTCATCAATGTGTATTTTGCTATAAAAAATGGTTTAATTTATTTTTCTCTAGGACAACTTTGTCTTTGTAGATTAGGTTTGCATTTAGGTTTTGTTTGAAATCGACAAAGTTGAGCTCTTTGAAAAGCCACAGAAAGTTTCAAGGTTATCTTTTCTAATTGTAAAAGTTTATGCATTGTTTCTGTATTACCTTGTGATAAACTGAATAGATATTTTTGTGTCGTCACAATTTGTTACTTACTATAGTGTCTAGCGCAAATCAGAGGTTCCCAAACTCTGTTCTCAGGACCCCAAACAGTTCACATTTTCCAGACCACTTATGGTGCGTACACACTGGGCTATAGTGGACGACTGAACGATAACGATATCGCTATCGTTCAGTCGTCCACTTTATCGTCCATTTTTAACACCAAAAAGATGAACGATGACGACGACGCGCGTTCCCGCGGGTCGATCGTCATCATCGTTCATCGGGCTGACATGCAGGCCAACCTGACGATCTCGTCAGGTTGCTGCATGTCAGGGAATGGGGGAGAGAGCCCGGCGCTGAACGATATCGTTAATGATATCGTTCAGCGGCTGTGCTCAATGTCATGAACGACATTGAGCACAGCCTGCCGGTGACAACACTACACGATATCGCTCAGGGAGCATATCGTGTAGTGTGTACCCACCATTAGCGTGTGTTACCAACTGTCACATTTTAAAGATTGACTGGTGACCTGGAAAACATGAACTGTTTGGTGTCCTGAGGACCAAGCTTGAAAACCACTGGTCTAAATGAATAAAGACTAATAAATCTTACAGAAGCGTACCTCTCTTAGGAGTGGCCCATTGCGAGAATTTCACAGGTGAACAGAACACTGTAACCTTCTTTAAACTTGACTTCTAGCTAGTTGGAAACATGACACTGAAATCTTTGGAGAGTTTCACATACCTAATTCTTACATAAAAATACAGGTTGCAGCTGAAATATCACTTGCAGTTTCAGCCTGGGAAACTTGTATTTGGCCTCTTTTCATTCAGCCATGTTTAATTATTATTCACGGAAAGTTGCATGTTACATTCATCTTCTAACTGTGTGTGTGTGTGTGTATGTATATATGTGTGTGTGTGTGTATGTGTATATGTGTGTGTATATATATATATATGTATATATATATATAATATTTATTATACGTGAAACTAGAGATCTGGTAATGGGTGGTCCCAGTTTTAGTACCATGTCAGATATTGGAAAAAACCACCAGTGGCGTCCATCCCCGTGGAGTCACCAGTGCTGGCAAAAGGGACGTGGCCTCATGAACAGAGGGCGTGGTCACTTGAGAAGGGGGGAATGGCCTCGCAGCTCGAACCCCAGTGGTCTGGTGTGTGGAAGAAGTACGGGTAAGCACTGTGCAGTGCCGGCTCCCTCACATTGTCAGGAGCCGAGTGCTGCATTTGATGCTACAGTGCAGCATCCGGCTACTGTCACCTTGGTGTCACCCCTAGGCGGGTTTTTGGGACCCCAGTCAGTTTGAAAATATTTTCTTACTTATTTGGTGGTTTCTCTGCAACGGGGAACCTCTGAGGAATTTGAGCCTCACTGGACAGTGTCTTCAGCCGGTATTCACTATTCATGTAGAAAGTCACATTGTCTGGAAGATGCCTGTTTATGTAGAAATATAACCCATGTCATCATATTAACCAGATAATATATACTGTAGTAACAGAAGCTTTTGTGCATGAAAAATTTGAATTTCCCTGATTAAACTTCTGTGTCTCTCCAGGCTCCCCTGTGTTACTCCAGACCCCCCAGTGTCTCCATCCCCAGGCCACTCTGTGGTTCTCCTGGCCTCCATGTCTCTCTATTTCCAGGCTCCCTTGTCTCTCTCCATCCCCAGAACACCCTGTGTCTCTCCATCAGGCCCACCTGTGGCTCTCAGCCTTATTCCACCAGCCCCAGTGTGCATCTCTCTGCCCCAGTGTGCATCTCTTAGCCCCATTCCCTCAGCCCCAGTGTGCATCCCCATTCCCCTTGCCCCAGTGTGCGTCTCTCTGCCCCATTCCACCGACCCCAGTGTGCACCTCTCTGCCCCAGTGTGCATCTCTTAGCCCTATTCCCTCAGCCCCAGTGTGCATCCCCATTCCCCTTGCCCCAGTGTGCGTCTCTCTGCCCCATTTTCCCTGCCCCAGTGTGTGCCTCTCTGCCCCAGTGTGTGCGCCTCTCTGCCCCAGTGTGTGCGCCTCTCTGCCCCAGTGTGCGCGCCTCTCTGCCCCAGTGTGCGCGCCTCTCTGCCCCAGTGTGCGCGCCTCTCTGCCCCAGTGTGCGCGCCTCTCTGCCCCAGTGTGCGCGCCTCTCTGCCCCAGTGTGCGCGCCTCTCTGCCGCAGTGTGCGCGCCTCTCTGCCGCAGTGTGCGCGCCTCTCTGCCGCAGTGTGCGCGCCTCTCTGCCGCAGTGTGCGCGCCTCTCTGCCGCAGTGTGCGCGCCTCTCTGCCGCAGTGTGCGCGCCTCTCTGCCGCAGTGTGCGCGCCTCTCTGCCGCAGTGTGCGCGCCTCTCTGCCGCAGTGTGCGCGCCTCTCTGCCGCAGTGTGCGCGCCTCTCTGCCGCAGTGTGCGCGCCTCTCTGCCGCAGTGTGCGCGCCTCTCTGCCGCAGTGTGCGCGCCTCTCTGCCGCAGTGTGCGCGCCTCTCTGCCGCAGTGTGCGCGCCTCTCTGCCGCAGTGTGCGCGCCTCTCTGCCGCAGTGTGCGCGCCTCTCTGCCGCAGTGTGCGCGCCTCTCTGCCGCAGTGTGCGCGCCTCTCTGCCGCAGTGTGCGCGCCTCTCTGCCGCAGTGTGCGCGCCTCTCTGCCGCAGTGTGCGCGCCTCTCTGCCGCAGTGTGCGCGCCTCTCTGCCGCAGTGTGCGCGCCTCTCTGCCGCAGTGTGCGCGCCTCTCTGCCGCAGTGTGCGCGCCTCTCTGCCGCAGTGTGCGCGCCTCTCTGCCGCAGTGTGCGCGCCTCTCTGCCGCAGTGTGCGCGCCTCTCTGCCGCAGTGTGCGCGCCTCTCTGCCGCAGTGTGCGCGCCTCTCTGCCCCAGTGTGCGCGCCTCTCTGCCCCAGTGTGCGCGCCTCTCTGCCCCAGTGTGCGCGCCTCTCTGCCCCAGTGTGCGCGCCTCTCTGCCCCAGTGTGCGCGCCTGCGTCATTCCCCATCCCGAGTCACCCTGGGCCTGTGTTAACTCCAGCCCCCTGTGCAGTCAGCTCCAACCTCCCCCCCCCCCCCCCAGCCCCCTGTGCAGTCAGCTCCAATCCCCCCCTCCCTCCTCAGCACTGTGCACATCTCCAATCCAACCACCCCCTCCCCACCAGCACTTACCTGCTGCTTCGTTGTTGTGCTGCTTATGGGAAGAGCTGCTGCTGCTGGGCATGTGCAGCAGCTCCCCCAGTGGCCTTTTTTTTTTTTTTTTTTTAAGCAAACTAGGCTAATGGGTGGTCCTGTGCACCCCCAGACCACCACCCAGTTTAGCCTATGATAATACAGTACCAGTCAAAGTTTGGACACACCTTCTCATTCAGTGGTTTTTGTTTTATTTAAATTATTTTGAACACAGAGCCGTATTCAATATGAGCAGAGTCGCGATACTTTTTCGCGGCCCGGACTTTCCGCCTACTTCGCCAGTTTTGTAGGTGGAAAAGTATCGCGGCCGTCCCAGCTTTTTATTCAATATGGAAGTACGCGAAAACGGGACCTGGCAAAACTTGAACAGGCGGAAAGTACTGTCAGGTTTGGGGAAATTAACCTGACACCCCCCAAATGATGCTCTGACCTAAGGTACCCCCCGATTTGGCTTGCTGAAGGTATTTGGTGTTTTTAAACGTACTCAATAGCTGCTAAATAGCGTACGTGATGCAGAATAGTATTTAGGAGTTTTTTGCAGAAAATAACTTCTCCCAGGAAATTTGGGGTACTTGAAAATGGGGGTCAGCATATTTAAAATTTCCTAAAATGAAGTTGAAAAAATCACCTTCCGCAAGCACCTGCAATCAAAAAAACACTTGGGCCTAATTGGGGACCCCCCCAGAATCAAGTTCGCTAGTTTTTAAGTTTGTACCCCAAATTTTTTTTTTCGCCCCCCCCTTTTCAAAGTAATTTTTTTGGGGTGTCCTTAAGTGTTTGTTTTTTTTTTTAAACTTTGGCGCAGTTTACCTTTTGGGGGACTATCTGAAGGCTGCACAGGGGTTCCCACAATGTTGCACCCCAACACCCCAATTCTGCACTTTTTTCCGCCTCCCATTGATAGGCGAAACTTTTCCGCCTATTACATTGCATTGAGGCAGAAAGTTTTTCAAATTGAATATGGGGTTAAAGTCAAACAGGCGAAAATGACGTAATCGGTGAAAAGTTTCCGCCAAAAACACGCGAAAACTGACTTTTCGCCTCAAATTGAATACGGCCCACAGTAGATTAATACTGAAGACTGCAAAACTAAGAACACACATGGAATTATGTTGTAAACAAAAAAGTGTTAAATCAAAATGTTTTAAATTTTAGATTCCTCAAAGTAGCCCCCTTTTGCTTGGATGACAGCTTTGAACACACTTGGCATTCTCTCAATCAGCTTCATGAGGTAGTCTCTTGGAATGGATTTGAATTAACAGGTGTGCCTTGTCAAGAGTCAATCTGTGAAAATATTTGCCTTCTTAATGTGCTTGAGACCATCAGTTGTGTTGTGCAGAGGTAGGGTTAGTACACAGTGGACACCACAGTTTGACTACTGTTGTAATCCATTTTATGGCACCAACCACTCAACTCAGTAAAGAGAAACAACAGTCCATCATTACTTTAAGCCATGAAGGTCAGTCGATATGGAAAATTTCAAGAACTTTGAATGTATCCTCAAGTGCAGTTGCAAAAACAAAACGCTATGATTAAACTGGCTCTCATGAGGACTGCCCCAGGAAAGGGAGACCAAGAGTTACCTCTGCTGCAGAGGATAAGTTCATTAGAGTTACCAGCCTCAGAAACTGCTACTTAACAGCACCTCAGATTAGAGACCACATAAAGTCTTCACAGAGTTCAGGTAGCAGACAACTGTTCAGAGAAGACTGCGTGAATCAGGCCTTCATGGTCGTATTGCTGCGAAGAAGCCACTACTGAGGATGAACAACAAGAAGAAGAGAATAGTTTGTTTGAGCCAAGAAACACAAGGAATGGACATTAGACCAGTGGATATCTGTACTTTGGTATGATGAGTCTAAATTTGAGATTTTTGGTTCCAACCGCCGTGAATGTGAGCGGATGGTTTCTGCATGTGTGGTTCCCACTGTGAAGCATGGAGGAGGAGGTGTGATGGTGTGGGGGTGCTTTGCTGGTGACACGGTTGGTGATTTATTCAAAATTCAAGGCACACTTAACCAGCATGTCTACCACAGCATTCTGCAGCGCCATGCCATCCCATCTGGTTTGCGCTTACTGGAATCATCATTTGTTTTTCAACAAGACAATGACCTCAAACACACCTCCAGGCTATGTAAGGTCTACTTGACCAAGAAGGACAGTGATGGAGTGCTGTGTCAGACGACCTGGCCTCCACAATTGCCCGACCTAAACCCAATTGAGCTGGTTTGGGATGAGTTGGACCTCAGAGTGAAGGAAAAGCAGCCAACAAGTGCTCAGCACCTCTGAGCAGTCCTTCAAGACTGTTGGAAAACCATTCCAGGAGACTACCTCATGAAGCTGATTGAGAGAATGCCAAGAGTGTGCAAAGCTGTCATACAAGCACAAGGGGGTACTTTGAGGAATTTAAAATATAAAACCTATTTTGATTTGTTTACAACTTAATTCCATATGTGTTCTTTCATAGTTTTGATGTCTTCAGTATTAATCTAATATGTTGAAAATAATTTAAATAAACAAAAACCATTGAATGAGAAGGTGTGTCCAAACTTTTGAAATTAAACTATGTGCTTTTGCGGATGACGTACTGTTATACATTTTTAACCCCAGGGATACTCTGGAGTTAGTTTTGGACAAGTTGGGGCATTTTGGTGCCATTTCAGGCTACATGGTTAATTTATCCAAATCCATTTTCCTTTACTTGAACCCACGCATTCACACACCACATTGGAGCTATCACTTGCCTGTCACCTGGGCCAAATCTTCTATTGAATATTTGGGAGTTCAGCTCCCAAAAAATCCGTCGGAGATATATAATTTTAATATATCTAAAGCTATTTTGCAAACCTCCTAGAGAATTGGATGGATGGGGTCATCTCTTGCTATCCTATATGGGCCGAGCAAGCCTGATTAAAATGATAACATTCCCCAGGTTACTTTACTTAATTCAATCACTTCCAATATTATTCTCTCAAAGGGATATACAATTTTTAAATTCATTATTTCGTAAATTCGTTTGGGGGGCAAAGAGACCATGCATTGGTCTTATTAAATTACAACAAACCAAACATAATGGGGAGATTAATTTCCCAAATGTACTACATTATAATCACACAGCCATACTGAGATATTTACAGGATTGGCTACATGGACAGGATATGTATGCAAATACTTCGCTTGAACAGCACTTTTTATTAGATTGTAGTTTACTAGGATTTTTGCATCAACATGATGCAGAAATATCATCACAAATTAGGGAAAACCCATTACTATGGTCCACACGTAAAGTATGGCACATTCTAAGACATAAACTAAATAAAAATTCACACACATCCAATTTTTCTTCCTTTTTGGGAAACCCGGATTTCAAACAAGGTCAGGCGTCCTTCCCCTTCACAAAATTATATAGAGAGGGTCTGACAACGATTAATGTTTTATTGGCCAAACAACCTTTATTCATTTCCCAAACAATAGAGAAATTCCCTACATTCCGAGTTTACCCACTTGGTTATATGCAAGCAAAATATTATGTTTGCGCAACCACTAAATGGTTTTCTGATGTTGAATGGGACAACCCATTAGACCAGCTACTTCTATCCTCCCCAAAATCTAGCCATGCCCTATCCGTTTATTATTCTTTTCTGAGAACACACATTGACCATGCTCAAATACGCACTGGTATGAGCAAATGGACAGTAGATATCCCCTCTTTCTCTTGTGAGATTTTAAATAAAATGCTAGTCACCTCTAGGACAATGCTTCCCACAGCACAATACCAAGAGATGATTCTGAACATCTTTCACAGGGCATACTTTCCCCCCACAGACAATTTAGGGCAGGAATGTCACCCACATGTCGTCGATGTCATTCTCCATTAGCTGTTTCATATAATTATTTTTGGAAATGTCCTCTTTTAAGAATACTCTGGTTACAAGTGCGTAAATACACTTTAGACCATCTGGTGAATTACCTGCCTTTTAGAAATGAGTGGGCATTGTTTGGAATATTACCAGAGGGTCAAAGAGTCACTAAAGGCTGCAAAAAATTATTACTAATAATTAGAGCAGTAGTACGTAAAGCTATTCTGCAAGCCTGGATAAGTATTTCTCCTCCTACCTTGAAGTTATGTAAGGAGAAGCTTTTTTATGTGTTTAATATGGAATGGATAGAAACTACGTTAGAGAGAAATTCGAGTTGCTAAATTCTTCGATACGTGGGAGAGTTAAATTTCCAATCTGCCTATTTTAATTCGGAAGCATATTCATGCATCATGAAGAAATACTCAATGGTATAATCTCCGTGAAAAATCGAATGAGTCTCCAATCAACCAGGAATCTCCTTAACAATTTATAGTAGGGAATATCTATACACTTTTCTGTATAATATGTGGTCGTGGTTATTTAATATTGGAATTGAGATATATTTTGATATCTGTCTATTGTTTTACTTTTGGGAAGGGTATGCTGGGTTCTCGGTCTCTTATCACAACTTCTGCCTCTCAACTTCGACATGATTAAAATTAGGAACATTAATGGGACCATTATTTTATTTGGGTACTATAATTTCATTAGTTATGTTTAACTAAATATTATAAGAATTATTGTTATTGTAATGATTCGAAGATATTTTGTCTGATTCTATCTTCAAGTATTGATCTGTAATGTAACAGATACTGTCTTTTTTCTTTGTATATTCTATACCGTATTTCAATGAAAAGAAAAATTTAAAAATAAATGTATTTATTACGCACACAATTGGGTACATTTTATATTTGAACACTGAGACCGTTTTCATTACTTTTGGATCTGTACGCCACCACAATGGATTTCAAATGAAACATTTTGCGTTTCAAAACCCAATAGAACATGGAGCAGAATAGAAGTGCCTGTGAGCTGCGAGTTCTGTTGAAGCACTGCAACGATCATTCAGATCATTGCAGTACTTTTGTTGCACAGTGTAAAGAAAGTGTGGCATTCACCAGGTATTCATCAAAGACAGCAGATATGTATTCCTTACATAAAACAAAAGACGTCAGACGCTAGCAGAATAGCATGGGACCTGGTGGCTCACTCAAGCCAGGCAAGTCACACAGCGTGGTGTATTGAGGCTAACGTTCCCGCTAGGCTGCTTCAGCAGGTCACTGCGCACTGACTAATTTCAAAAGGGCAGAATGCGCCTTTCCCTTATGACAGCACTCTATTGGCGCCCCGCTAAAATATCCTGCCGGGTACCGTCCCCACTTTCGGGCACTTTGGGGGGGGGGGGGAATTGCGGTGCAGCGCTCACCGCCAGTGAATAGATGCCATGCGCACGTCATCTATTCACAGTGAGGTAAGAGCTTGGGGGCAGCCCAGCATGTCCGTAAGTGCTGGGTACGCCCCTATGGTGATGAAATGGGGGCGTATCTTAAACTCCTCCTTTTTTGTGACCATGCCCCCTTTTTGGACGAGTGTGCCAGAGAGTGCCCTTAGTATAGCACTTTACAGAAATACATTTTCGTGTTTGTTTTGTTTTAGCAGTTTCGTTATGCTCAGACATAGAATACAAATTACAATACCACATAGACTAGGCTCTTTAACAGGTGATCTGTTACCAGCTACAATATGTATACGTGCATTTTGTCAAACTAGAAGGAAATTACTGCAGTTTGACAGTAATGGGAAATGTGTCTCCAGTTGGGCACCACTTTGGCTCTTATGGTCATAGTTTACCCAAGGGGTTTATTTATTTACCAAACTATTCTTCTTTTTTTTTTTTCTTCTTCTTCTAGGTTTAACATTTTATCTCATTAAAAGAAGCAAGCCAAGCGTTTCAATGGTTGGAAAAAGATAACGGTTTGGGAAAGAGTTGATTGGGAATCACAAGATGAGTTTACTAAAGCCAAGTGGACTTAAAGCTCCTTCCAAAATAGCAAAACCTGGGACCGTAGCCGTGACTGCTAAGTCATCTGCTGTTACAGCTGGTAAGAAGTTGTTTACTTAAACTAATGTATCTTTTTTTTTTGTAATTATTTTATGTTTATGGTAAACAAACAGTAACCAAATGGTAAACACAGATCTCTAATGCCACATTGTCTGTAGTAGATCTTTAGTACTCTGATGGAGGGATGGGACTCTCCTACATTCATGAGAAATGTCATCACGTCATATTTTGTTGGTACTGGAAACAGTCTGTTTTTAGTCTGCATAATGGCATATTAATTGTTTTTTACTTTTGTTGTGCAAGATCTATAAACATACAGATGTTTGTGTGTGTATATATATATATAATATATACATACATACACGCGGTACCAGTCAAAAGTTTGGAAACACCTTCTCATTCAATGGTTTTTGTTTATTTCAATTATTTTCAACATAGTAGATTAATACTGAAGACATCAAAACTATGAAAGAACACATATGGAACTATGTTGTAAACAAATCAAAATATTTTAGATTCCTCAAGTAACCCCCTTTAGCTTTGATGACAGCTTTGCACACTCTTGGCATTCCCTCAATCAGCTTCATGAGGTAGTCTCCTGGAATGGTTTTCCAACAGTCCTGAAGGAGTTCCCAGAGGTGCTGAGCACTTGTTGGCTGCTTTTCCTTCACTCTGCGGTCCAACTCATCCAAAACCAGCTCATTTGGGTTTAGGTCGGGTGATTGTAAAGGCCAGGTCATCTGACGCAACACTCCATCACTTTCCTTCTTGGTCAAGTAGCCCTTACATAGCCTGGAGGTGTGTTTGGGGTCATTGTCTTGTTGAAAAACAAATGATGGTCCCAGTAAGCGCAAACCAGATGGGATGGCATGGCGCTGCAGAATGCTGTGGTAGACATGCTGGTTAAGTGTGCCTTGAATTTTGAAGCACCCCCACACCATCACACCTCCTCCTCCATGCTTCACAGTGGGAACCACACATGCAGAAACCATCCGCTCACCTTCTCTGCGTCTCACAAAGAGACCATGGTTTGAAACAAAAATCTCAAATATGGACTCATCAGACCAAAGTACAGATATCCACTGGTCTAATGTCTATTCCTTGTATTTCTTGGCCCAAACAATTCTCCTCTTCTTCTTGTTCATCCTCCGTATTTTCTTCTTCGCAGCAATACGACCACGAAGGCCTGATTCACGCAGTCTCTTCTGAACAGTTGATGTTGAGCTTTGTATGCTACTTGAACTCTGTGAAGACTTTGTGGACTCTAATCTGAGGTTCTGTTAAGTAGCAGTTTCTGAGGCTGGTAACTCTAATGAACTTATCCTCTGCAGCAGAGGTAACTCTTGGTCTCCCTTTTCTGTGGCGGTCCTCATGAGAGCCAGTTTAATCATAGCGTTTTGTTTTTGCAACTGCACTTGAGGATATATTCAAAGTTCTTGAAATTTTCCGTTTCAACTGACCTTCATGGGTTAAAGTAATTATGGACTGTTTCTCTTTACTGAGTTGAGTTGTTGGTGCCATAATATGGATTACAACAGTAGTCAAATAGTGGTGTCCATTGTGTACTAACCCTACCTCTGCACAACACAACTGATGGTCTCAAGCACATTAAGAAGGCAAGTAATTACACACATTGACTCTTGACAAGGCACACCTGTTAATTCAAATCCATTCCAGGAGACTACCTCATGAAGCTGAATGAGAGAATGCCAAGAGTTTGCAAAGCTGTCATCCAAGCAAAAGGGGGCTTCTTTGAGGAATATAAAATATAAAACCTATTTTGATTTTTTTTTTTTATCACTTTTTTTGTTTACAACATAATTCCATATGTGTTCTTTCATAGTTTTGATGTCTTCAGTATTAATCTACTATGTTGAAAATAATTTAAATAAATACCATTGAATGAGAAGGTGTGTCTAGACTTTTGACTGGTACTGTGTATATATATATATAATATTTCTGTGTAATAAACCTAAGTTGTGATAATGTATATTATCGCGCTCGCGTCAGACATAACTTGTACTGTGCGCAGGTTATGTCCGACGTTGCCTTAAGCTGTCCCAATATACATCCCCAGTTGCAGATTGCACTAAAGCACACATATTTACAGACATAAATGTACTGAGGGCAAAGTAGCGTCTACTAATTACCAATCTCCACTGTCACGTGTGTGCATTTTGCACACCACTAATTACTGGCTCGGTGCATGTGATGTACATTAGATGGGATGTGTTATGCACCTGAGGATGGGCCCACAAGAGGTACTTTTTACAGTAAAAATAATAAATAAACATGAGCGTAAAGAACCAGAGATATGTGTATCAGCATTGAAATTAGTGGAGAAGTTACCAAAAGTAACCAAACTGCTTCTATCTATAACTTTTTTGATAAATGCTACCTCAAAGCTTTTTGGTTGCTATGGGCAAAATGAAGGGCAATATAAAGAGCACAGTTGAAATTGTTTTAAGATTACTAAAATTTACTAATTTGGATGTATTGACAAATTATGTTGTAATCTATATTTGGTCATTGAGTGAATGCTGTGGGCATTTCTCCACTTTCTCCTTGTTCCAGTTGAAGATACTGGAGACTTTTCTGGTATAACAGCCGGCACAACAAGCATTGGCACTTTAAAATAGTCCCCTCTAATTATACTTTTTTCCTCTTTATACCAGCCAACTGTAATGTACCATATATATTTTTTTTAATATATAGCGTCACCCAGTGACGTGACATTTTCTGAGCCAGCAGTTCGTGTTCCATTGTGGAAGCCATTCTGATTGGGAACCGACCTCTTTTTTTCAACCATGTGCTCTGCTAACATAAGCTTTAGTCGCGTACCGGAGCATGCAGCTTTCCAGTAAGCAGCTCCACGCACTTAAATCAGCAGAGAGCTGCCCACCAAAACGCTGTTTCCTGAGACTCCAGTAGCCATTTTGTCAGCAGCTAGCTTCATCTTTCATTGCAGTTAAATTAGCCTGTCTTGTTGTTGCTCTTGTTCTCTTGCCTCTTCTGTTTCAACCTGTCTCCCTGTGAGTCTTAGGGGTTTGTCTTCACATCATATCTGAGGTGTGAGCGATAGATAAGTCTTGTACCTATTGGCAGTTTTCATCTTTAGGGGACTAAAGCTGCGGGTTGGATAGCTAATGATTTAGATATTTCAATGAAACATTGTCTGTATACAGTTATATTGGTTCCAGCTCATACCTTCCTGTAGGATTTTTGTACATGGAAATTCTGTTCTCTGTCATCTTTTTATTCCCTTAATTGTGCTTAAATATCAGGGAAAATAAGCATGTCAGAAGCAGCCCAATAAAGGTGGGTGCTGTGGTAATGGCTTTTGCCTGCAAAAACAGTGAAGCCACAATTCCAGGGGCCAGGTTGGACTAGGAAGCCCTTTGTGAGATGGAGGTGCAACTTCCTTATTCGCCTCCTTCAGCCTCAGCACACCCTTCTGAGCCTGGTTGGAATTAATACCTTAACCCACGCTATGCTGTAACTGTTTAGTCCAGTGGTTCTCAACTGTTTCGAATCACAGCACCCTGGAGTATCAGCATTCTTTTCACGGCACCCCTGGGCCAAAAGTTTTGTCATTGAGAAATTCACCAAAGATTAAATGAAGTAAATTGTGCTTATATGTCACCCTTAGGTTCAGTTATGTGGTGGCTGACAGTGCTGCGCTTCTTTTTGTCCATATAATCTTGATAGGCAAAACCAGTGCTAATGGCTGCCAATCACACTGACTAAAAATCACTTTATTTGGTACTGGACCACCAACCCTAGGCACCCCTGCAAGTTCCCTGAGGCACCCTACGGTGCCACGGCACACAGTTTGGGAACCACTGGTCTAGTCAATTACCTGCACAGAGCAGAATAGAGTTTCTTCTTCTGGGCTGTCCATAATTCAGATGTAATTCCCTGCCTCAAGAGTTCAGGCACTACCACTCATCTCCACCCGAGTCTCCTTGGGTTAATGGGTTGTCTAACTTGATACAGGGTTGGTGCTGAGGTCTTCATCTCTTTAGCAGATGTTGAATCCTGCTTCTACATCACAAGCTCAAAAGTAACTTCTAGTGCCTTTACAGTCTTTGGATGCTTCTGCATCTGATGTTTCCTCCAAGATTGTGGATGAGTATCTCTAAACCAGAGAAAACCTCAGTGGTAGAGGAAGACCCCGGTAGTACCATTTACATAGAAGCCTTTGTTCATGCCATTGCTTAAAATGAAGAATTAGTGATGAATTTCAAACTCCTGATTTCTCATTTTTTGAGAGCAATAATAAACAAGTGGTTTCTTTGCCATCTTCACCTCAGTTTTAAAATTGGTTGCATCCCATTAAAAGTTTTGGGTCCCCAGAAAACTGGCAATGTTTAATACACTTCCAGTTATGAGTAGGCATAGGTGGGGAGTATTGCCCTCCAGAGAATACTCCTGTTGCAAGACTAAATTAAATGAGTTATTTTTGATATTGCATCATGTATGCGAAGGTGGAACAACATTTTGATATGCTACTGGCAAGCAGATACAGAATCGAACAAGGCTTTGGAATCCCTTTCTTTTTGGGATGAAATGTTTTTTTGGCCCAGAATTTAAAAAGCTTGTATCTGCAGAAAATAGAAAAAAGTTCTATTCTACCTACTGCACCAAATCCTCGGGGACCCCCCTGTTGACCTTTGTTCAAAAGCAAGGAGCTAGACTACCATGTTTTTACAGTATAAACCAACAGACTTTCTGCCAGTGGAAAAGATTCTCTCCCTACAGGTTCTAGTAAGGTCTCTGTTGAAACACAAATCGTTGCCCTTCTGCAGGAAGGCAAAATTGAGTGACTATCAAAGTGGGTACAGTTTACCCAACTACTTGAGCTTTCACAAAATGAAACAAATCCTACTTGCAATAGAGATCCAGTGCATCAAACTGACATCCATTGTGCATCAGTCTCCCTTTTGATGGTTGGACTCCAACAACCTCAACAGGGGCCGTCCATTCGTCATTTTGCGATTTTGGATTCTGCTTAATACAAATGCCAGTCTCAGTGATTGGGGAGCTGTTGCAATAAACTAAATTGAAATGATAATTGCCTTCAATTAAACTACATACAATCGGGCTTTATTACTGCTAGGCTGGTTAAATATAAACATCCCTTAAGTAGAACTTTCCAGCAATGTGAAATTGGCTAAAAAGTCTCAACAAGCAGCACAGTATGCCGCAATCAAATAAAATTTCAGATGAGAGAGAAAGTTATTGAAATATATGTTTGGAATGAATTACAAAGCAATCATTAGGGCTCTGGGACTCAATCAAACCGCAGGGAGAGCTATTCTCTCAAAATGGAGAAAACTTGGCACAGTGGTCGGCCTACCAAAATTTCTCCATGAGTGCTTCAACGACATATGCAGGAAGTCACAAAAGAAACCAGACTAACATCTATAGAATTTCTGGCCTGTCAACTCCGTCCGCATTCATGATTCCACCATATGAAAGAGACGGGGAGAAATGGTGACAATGGGATTTGCAAGGCAAAAACCACAGCTAATTAGAGAAAAAAAGAATGTATACTGCGCTTGACTAAACAGGGTGAAGTATTAGATAATTTATTACATATACAAGAATATATACGCCACATACAATAAATATGCAAAACAATAGAACATGTAATACAAAATGTAAATAAAAATGGATGGAAAAAAATAATGGAATACAATAAAAATGCTAAAACATCACTTTCCCACTACAAAAGTGAAGTCCCAGATATGTGAGCAATAGCAAGGAGCCTGAGATGAATGACCTGGTAAAATTCTCATGTATTGAACCACGATGAACATAAAGGCTCATCTCGCATTTGCCAAAAAACACATTGATAACCCCCCAAGCCTTTTGGACTAATGTTCTGTGGCCTGATGAGTCGAAAATGTAAATTTATGAAAGACACTGGGCCTCTTACAACTGGTCTAAAGTGAACGGAGCTTTGTACAAAAAGCACACCAAACCATCAGTCAAGCATGGTGGTAGTACTGTGATGGTGTGGGGATGCTTTTCTGTGTATGCTGACTTGCCATAATTGACAGAATAATTTAATTCTGTGCTCTACCAGAAGCTTCTGCTGGAGAATGTCCCATCATCGGTTCGTGATCTGAAGCTCAAGTGCAATTGATTATGCAGCAAGACAACGATCCAAAGCACAAGATCAAGTCCACCTCTGAATGGCTCAAAAGAAACAAAATTAAGTATTTTGGAGTAGCCTATTCAAACTCCTGACTTGAATCCAATTGAGATACTGTGGCAGTAACTTTCACTGGAAGTTTATGTTCAAAAACACTCTAAAGAGGCTGAATTAATGCAATTCTGCAAAGAAAAGTGTCTACAGCAATGTAAAACACTGATTTCCAGTTATCATAAGCGTTAGATTGCTGTTAAAGGTGGCACAACCAGTTAAGTTTAGGGGGTTGCAATTAATTTTTCACATGGGGGTAATATAGGTGTTAACTTTTTTCCTTCAATAAATTAAATGATTATTTTAAAACATCATTTTTTTTGTATACTCAAGTTGTCTTTTTTATTTAGTTTTTGTTTAAAGATCTGTAACAATTAAGTGTGACAAATATGCAAAAATAGAAGAAATCAGGACGGTAACAAAAACTTTCACACCACTGTAAAATCTCACTTTTCCTTCAGTTAGCCCTTAGGATTTGAAACTTGTCATTAATGCCTTACATCAGCCACCTTTAGGGGGCGATTCAATTCTGCTATAGCACGCCTTAACCAATGGGCGCCTGATGGAGCAAAAACCCAATCAGGTGAAAACGTGTTGGCAGCAGCAGGTGGACTGTCACTATCCTTTCCTTTTTTTTTTTTTTTTTTTCTCTTTTCTTCTTTTGTGGGATTCATTGCTTTATCCCTAATTCACTCCAGATCAGTGTCAGATAGCGGAGGGAGGTTAGCGGCTAGAGACTGGTGGGACCCAGGTTGCTTTCATCGGACAGTGTTTAATTTGCTGCATATCCAAGCTTCCAAAGGTCTGGTGAGCTAACGGTACATCTCTGTCCCACTTATGTACCTGCTTGAAAACTGCCATTTTGCTTCCATAACGATTTGTGATGCACATGTTTAGTAATAAGCCACCACCTTTTCTAAGAGGATTGCATTATATGCAAAAGAGTGGTCCGACTATAAGAGGATTTTGCTGCTGTGTTTTTATAGTGTTTTTTTTTTTTTATGTGCCTGGACATCATTTGTGCTGTTCAACAAAATATTGCAAGTGAGAATAAAGTCAGTTTTTATTTTTTATCCACCTTTTGTTTCTTGAATCACAATGAGGACACCTTTGAGATAAAAAAGTATTTTATTTTACACCTGTTACAGTTTCAATTATAAACCCCTTTCCTCTGATTTATGTTTTGATATACCTGGAGGGTGAACAGACATATATACCTGGAGGGTGAACAGACATATTTTCTCTCTAGTCCCATAAAAAAATCATATCATAGCAATAATCACAGCCTATCTTTTTATTTAGTGCTGCAGTATACACAAAATAGTAATATAATGTTTATATTAATATTTAAAATAGAGGATTGAACTGTATTTTTTGTGGACATCTGCAGAATATTCAAGTGCCTGGGTAAAAACTGTGAGATTAGTAAATTGATGCTCCGTTCGGCAAACTGTGCCACGTGTGCATCCCCGACAGCACCAGGTTTAGCGATGCAAATCTGCTAAACCCGTCTAAAGTACTTCTTTGGGCACCCAAATGAGGAAATGCGTCAGGGATTTTTATTAGCGTCTTCTGATCACCACTGCGAGACATTATCATCCAGCACTTGTCTCTACCGAGTTGTACCCATCTGACCAGACGTGGGTCAGTACAGATACACATTATTATTTATCCCACTGAGTTAAAGACAGAACAGGTTGGGATAAGACAGGTGTTTCTTCAATAGCCGCATCAAGCCATTTTATATGGGGGAGACTGAGTGAATCCTATCTTACAGAGGCAACACTCTACCTCACCAGCACATCACTGCAGTATATTGCAGGCACAGACAGCCTAGGCTGATGCTTTCAGGCTGCACTCACAAGCCGGGACGCGGTGTGGGAGAACGGACCCAGCCACGAGGGTGACTGGGCCCGATGTTTGCTGGTGAATAGCAGGACATTACACTTTATTAGTGGAATATTAGAGCTCAAGGACATTAATTACCTTGTCCACACACGTCAGTGCGGTATTCTTTTTACACCTGCAATTCATTGTGGGGAACTGCCATTAATCCCTAGCCGGAGGATTATTGTAGAAAATACGTGCACACACTTTTTAAAGACTGTTGAAATGTGAATTTATTCCCCCTGTGGAGCTTTACTCATTCATATCCATGTTTTATACATACCGGAGGAAGCACTATATAAAGGATCCCCCAATAATTGGGATGATAAATATCTCCGTTTAACAAATCGGCATCAAACTATAGCTGATTCAAATTATTGTGGTGATTTAGATAAACCAGCGACCTCGCTTCAGTGTTAATCATTGTAACATTTATTGGTTACTTTTCATTAATTACCACTAATTCAGGTTTCAAGTGTTTCACAGCGCTGTTGTGTTTTTTTTTTTTCTCGCGGCTACGAGTGACTGAACGGAGCAACAATTGAATTGCTTCGCTGGGCGCCCATTAGTTAAGGAGCCTGATAGAAGAATTGAATCGCCTCTTTAGAGTCTGTGGACATGAAGATGCTGACCTGGAAGACTTTCTCCTAGTAATTTCTTCCTCAATGAGGGTGCTTCTTACTCTTCCATGAAGACCATAATGTCTGTTTCCATAATAATTAGGAAATTCTGGTTCCAGCCTTGCTACAAGACAGTCATGAGAAGACTCGAGATCTATATACTCTGGTCCAATGAAGTGCATTGTACAGCTCACTTCTTGGTTCGTTTAGACCTGTACCTGAAAATGTGGTCTAAGATAAGCCCGTTGGGGGTTTATATAGCAGTCATCTGGACTTTAGTGTGGACTTTAGTAAAGTTCTATTGGCTTGACACCTTTGGCATCCATGGATGACCATTTTGGACAGAGGCTTTTGCGGACAGCACATGTGTTCTCTCTCTTGAGGACTGTTGTGGGATGTCCCCAGAGTTACCAAAGTCCTTCATTAGATGGAAGGAGGATATGCTTTTTCTTGTTCCTGTTGTGTTCTCTAAGTTTTTGGTTCTATGTTTTGATTTTGGAGGATTTTTGTGGTTGTATAGTACATTTTCTCCTCTCTCTCTCTTTGTACTTAACATCTGTCCTTTGGGCTTTGTTGAAAATTGAGGTCCTTGATGGTTGACCGGCTTATAGAGGAGAGGTTTATTTCATAGTGCCCAGGCTCCTCATGCCACCTGCTATAATAACCCAGAGTCTTCAGTGTCCCCAGGGAACTTGAGAAAAGGATTTAATGGTAATGGCAAAAATCATGTTTGTTGTATTATTTATCTTTCTGATATCACCAACCCTGGGTTAATTATTTTTTTATTCCAGTCAGGAGGTATTGCAGACTTAAAAGATATATATTTTTATTTTTTTTATTTCCTCATTCTATGTAATGAGTAGCCTGTCCAATTCTGTCTTACTTAATATACTCAGAGAAATAATCCCTATTTGTAAAAAGTGATATTATTAATGTAGCACTCCGAATTTAAATTTTATACCCTACTAATATTTATAAGCTCCTCAAACAGAAATGTTCTCCTCAGTTTCCTCTTCAGACTTTAATCTATCATCACTCCATTTAGGTATGATTTGTCCTTCAGTGCCTTTAGTCAACTGACTGTGTGTCTCAGTTTAGTCAGGTTTTATTTATCACATTCCTCCCACTGTCAGCTAATTGGCAGTGCCAGTGTTTTTTTCGTCAGTGGCGTAAGTTACAAGTACCGTGAGTCTAGAATTAACCCTTGCATTGAAACTGGATAAAGATAACATTTGATGAAATATTACCCGTATTTTCTTTCTGCTTGCTGTATCATTGCTTACAAGCATTGCAATGGTATGTTGTTTCCCTAGTCGATACATTGAAAGATACTAAATGAAAACTAGGATTTCTTTTATATCATGAATATATTACAGGTTGAGTCTCCCATATCCAAAATGCTTGGGACCAGGGATATTTTTTGATAACGAAATATTTCGTATTTTGGATATTTGCATTTAATAATGAAATATCTTGGGAATGGGGCCCAAATATACACACACAATGCATTTGTGTAATATCCACCTTATACACACAGCCTGCAGGTAATTTTATACAATATTTTCAATAATTTTGTGGGTACAGAAATTAAAGTCATTTGTTTCATTTACACACTATACACACAGCCTGTAGGTCATTTTATGCATTATTTGTAATAATTTGTGCCTTAGACAAAGTTTGTGTACATTGAACCATCAACAATCAAAGGTTTTATATCTCAGTCATACCAAAAAAAAATCCGTATTTCGGAATATTTCGTATTTCGGAATATTTGGATATGGGAGACTCAACCTGTACTTGCATTTAGCGATAATGGTAAACATGTTTGATTTACTTATTATAGTATTACTTCATCATTGTATAAGAAAAATAAGTACTATGACTGAAAATATGCATGCTGGCAGGTCTTATGTACTTCTCATCCTACTCTGAGCATGTATTCTGTGCTCCCAAATATTTGTTATGTAGCACATAATATTTTTTTTGTCTTTCTATTGCAGCTACACCTTCAAAAGCAGTAGAAAAGGCGGCGAGTGCACCAGTTTTAGAGACTTCTGAAGGGTTTGTGGATGATTTTCGAGTTGGAGAGCATGTGTGGGTTAACGGTAATAAACCTGGATTAATTCAGTTTCTTGGTGAGACTCAGTTTGCTCCAGGACAGTGGGCAGGGATTGTTTTGGATGAAGCAATTGGCAAAAACGATGGGGCCGTTGCTGGTGTCCGATATTTCCAGTGTGAGGCCTTAAGGGGAATATTTACAAGACCTTCAAAGTTGTCACGGAAACCATTGGAGGATGAAACCAATGGTGCCCAAACTACATCAAGAGCTACCTCGCCAACCTCTGTGTCTTCAAATGTTGTTTCCCCTGTACCATCTTCTGTAGCAACACCTCTGAAAAGTACTACATCATCTACTAAGGAACCTAGTACACCTGCTCAACTGAGCAACCTCACACGAACGACTAGTGAATCAATATCAAATCTTTCTGAGACTGGGTCGATAAAGAAAGGGGAGCGAGAGCTTAAGTTGGGAGACAGAGTTTTGGTGAGTTTTTTTTCTACTTAAGACCTATTTATATTTCCAAAATATGCTAAGGGATCTTGTATGCTCTCAAGTGTCTATAATATATTACTACTACGATAAAGTACCAAGTAATACATGACTTCATATTTATTGCTAATTCATGTAGGGTTTTCTAAGTATTTTATTATGTGAATTGAAGGACAATTTAAAAATAACTTGTCAAAACGATTTTTACATTTACAGTACATGGCATTTAGCACCAATAGTTCATATGACAGTGGTTCTGCAGCACAAGGGATTAACTCAGTCAGTGCTGTAGGCGCCATCTTGATCACGTGGGCCTGGTCTCTGGCCATAAGGTATAACGACTGATCAAAGACTCTGTGGTCCAATCAGAGGGCTACATTGGAGCACATGGCGTACTGCATTTGGCCCCCGGGCCATAGTTTGGACACCTCTTGGTTTAAATTAGAGTTGAGCTGTTCGGTTTTGCAGGTATCTGAAAACACATGAATTTAGGGTTTTCTTAGTGGGAATTTGAGCTAGTACTCAGTTCTACTAAGTTCAGTTCTTTGTCAAAACAAGGCAGAATGTAATTTTCACAGAAATATTGGATCTCGTGTATTTTGGATTGCATATAAAAGTCGCCCCCTCGTGATCATGCGCCATTTCACACAGAGTATAGAGAGGGTGTGGGCTATAGTTCTGCTGCCGTAGACGCCATTAGAGAGTGGGTGGGAAGAGTGTAAGAGAATGCAGGCATCTTTGTCACTGTTTGTGTTTGTCAGACACTAGCTAGTAACTGTAATCCAGTGCAAACTGCAAACATGCTACTGTCATGGTGTTTATCAGACACTAGTAGCGCCTGCAATCTAGTGCAAACAGGCTTTTGTGATTGTTAGAAGTGAACTTGAAGAAAGCTGCATTTAATAATTTTCACAAGGATATCGATCTACACTGCAGTATATAATTGTCACTGATGTTTGAGCGCAGAGTTATTTCAAGCTTAGCTGTGACAAAAATACTGTGCTGTCTGAGTGAACTGCACCCCAAGGACGACCTCTTTTCCTGTTTTAAAGAAAAACTCAGGATTTAAATTGAATTATAAAAGACTTATTTCAATGCTGTGTTTTGAGAGATAGTGTATATTACTGTACAAATGTGTCTTCATACACCGATCCTCAATATGCCATGTGGCGTGAGACGCTTGTCGCCAGTGACATGCCAGGTCCCGTGCAACTCTGCTTGTGCTGAGTGATTTATTTTTTTTTTCACCCGCAAATGCTTCTTAGTCACAATCTGATGTGACAAACCACTTCACGAGACTTCACTGATTAATTTAATATTAATACTTGTATATCTGAGTCTGTATAACAAGCTTAATGGAACTTGGCGTGAAAAAAAGCTGTGCTCGCTGCATCGTAGCACGTTTATATACAGATTTAGACTGTCGCCCACAGATATACAAGTGTCGCATATAAACTTAATCAGTGCAGTCTCTTGAAGTGTTTGTATTGCCAAGGCTCACGGGCCCTCGCAAGAGGGCTGTTTTGCCTGACTGCAGCAGTAGGGAATGAGGGCAGATCTGTATTTACTTGGTGTGGTTGTGTCCCTGTCAGCTGTACCCCAAAATAATAGGTGCAAAAATATAATTTTTTTTTTTTCTGGTGTCAAAAAAACACCCCAAGTCTTTTAATAAAGCTGCATGGTAATGGTAACAGTCCCTCATTTCTCGATCTCATTGTACATTAATTTGTAGTGGTGGCAGTTTAGTTCACCTTAAGTAACTTTACTCCTGTCCTGGTGTAAAAGTTTAAAACCATTCACGGATCAGTTGATAAAGAGTAGGAGCAACCCAGTACTATGCAGCTGCTACAAGTCGTGGTGGTACTTCAACATCTACTATAGGTGGTCAAGGGAAAAGAAGGCGTAAAGGGCACTTCAAATCTAAACAGTATTTCACAATCGTATAGAAAATATAACTATGAAAGTAAAGTTTACTATTGAAAAACATAATATTGCCAACATGCCATACTCCACACACAGTGAGTAGGAAGGAAACGCTGAGTCTATGGCCTTTATTTGTCAATGGTGGTCTTGCTACTGCTCTTTCATGCTTATTGGTAAAGCCAGGGCTAAACACCGGTGTCTTCTGTAACCTTGCATGCACCACCTTCTCGCTCTGAGTCTAGGTGTGTCACTTCTAAAACGGACAAATCCGTGTACAGAAAGAACACTATGGCTGAAGAACATACTGTGTTCATAAACTTCACAGATTCCTGAGGAGGTTTCTAAGGGGGTCCACGAGTTCTGTGGGGTATATTTGCTAAAGTGAGAGTTTTTAGAAGAGATGTTGCCCATAGCAACCAATCAGATTTCACTTAACATTTAACTAGCACCTTCTGGAAGATAATAGCTAGAATCTGGTTGCTATGGGTAACATCTCCCCTTCTAAAAACTCTCACTTTAGTAAATATACACCAGTCTGTGAGTTTGTCATTTCTTAACCTATGCACCCTCTGCAAATGTGAGGATGAGTAATAAAATAGTAATGGTTTAGACACAGAAATTGAGGATGCTACTTTGGAAGAGCAACAGGATAAGAAAAATAATTGTGTATCTGACACTGAGGATGTTGATGTATGTGTTGGACAAGAATAAGTTGATATAATTCAGGAGGATGATGTTTGTGTAAAAGTGAGTCAGCCACTAGTGGCAGCAGTTCTTGCCAGTGATGATGAGCGAATTGTCATACTTGGGCATATGACCAAAAAAGCCACCTCTTCCGTTTGGAATTATTGTTGCTTAAATCCTTACAACATTTGTCATGGCAGCTGTACCATTTGTAATGCCAAAGAATGTAGAGGTAGGGACATTGACTAGGCTTAGCGGATCACTGATCACTGAACCCATGGCGGCTACAGCAGCATTAGATCTGCGTCCAATATCCACCATCAATGTATCTGGTTTTAGACAATTAGTTGAGGTCATGTGTCCACGCTACCAAATTCCATGTACTGGGATGGTAAACAATGTTGTTCTTTGCCTAGAAAATGCCATTGTACCAACTAGCCACTTAATTACAGGTATGTGGACAAGCAGTATTGGTTAAACGAAAGACTACGTGACTGTGAAAACCCACTGGGTGGGTGTATAGCCTTTAGCAGCAGCAGTATGTAACACAACACCAGCTCATTCGTAGGCAGGCTATTATCAGTTTTACTGACTGTTAAGTAGCATACCAGTGTCAATCTATTGGAAACCTCATGGATGTAATAATAATTTGGTTACCCAGCTAAGACTTTTGTCACGATATGTCACTACCAATAACACAAGTAACCTTGTACCATCATTACAACTGGGTCAATTTCAATGCCTACCATGTTTTGCGCATACTATAAACTCTGTGGTTTAGAATTTCTTAAATGACCAGCCCATGCAGGATTTGCTGGTTGTGAGCCGTAACATTTCTGGACATTTATGGTATTCAGCAACCTCATGTAGAAGATTGCATCGGCAGCAAGAATATTTCAATTTGCCATGCCCCCAACTGAAGCAAGTGGTAGTAACCACGTTAAATTTCAACCTATATATGCTTCAGCGACTGGAGGAACACAGGGAGAGAAGAGACACATGTTCTCTTACTGCAACACACTGGAGAATACTCTCCGTTTTATGCAAGCTACTGAGACCATTTGAAATTGTAACTGATGAAGTGAGTTCAGACACTGCCAGCCTGAGTCAGGGCATACCCAACTACTGCAAGAGCAGCTGATGGAGGATATTACGCATTTCCGCTTAGTATGTTGGACTTGTAGATCAAGTTCTTTCTTTGCTTCTCCAGGACCAAAGGACTTGCAACATCTTGCAATTGGATCACTACATTTTGGCAACCTTGCTTGATCCTAGGTTTGTCATATGTAATGTCTTTTTTTTTTTTTTTTCCAACTGACAAAGATCTTAAGAGATGAAAAGAGCTTCTTGCGAGCAAATTGTCAGCTCAAGTGCCACATGGCACAATGTCTCCTGCTTCAGTTTCTCCTGCAAATGCTGCTGCCAGGAAAATACTGACTTTTTCCGAGAGACCCACTGGTGGTGATGAGTCAACTGACTGCACCAGATTGAAACATTGACATCTAGTCAGGCTTTGTAATTTTATAGGATGCGCACACCAGCGCTACAGTATACTCATCAATAGTTTTTGAAGCAGCTGGGCACAGAGTTGTCCAAACTCAAAGAAGGTTTATAATAAAATAATTGTATCCAACGCTAACCTATTTGTACTAATTCAGATATCTGAAGTGTGGAAAGAATGATGCATGTCCAAGTGCTCCTATGCACTTATATGAATAAACAAAAATGATCTTAATCATTTTTGTTTATTCATATAAGAGCACAGGAGCACTTGGACTTCAAAATTAAGACACAATTTTAAACTAATCAATAAACACCATTATTATTATTACGTACATAGTTTACATCTAATTTTACTTCTCTATAATACCATACTTCATTCTTTCCACACTTCAGATATTTGAATTAGTACAAATAGGTTAGTGCTGGATACAATTATTTTATCTAGTCAGGCTTAAATTAATTTCCCACATATATTGACACCTCTGTCACTCAATTTGATACTGTAAGCATCAATGCAATGGTTGAGTATTACTTTAATGGTGATGTGCAAATTAGCATGTCACACAATCCCTTTGAATACTCGGAGGAAAAATATGGCAATTTGGTGCTCTTTATGCAATCTAGCTATGGTGTACTTTAAGCTGCCCACTCTCCAGTGTGTGCTTGGAAAGAGTATTTAGCACAACCGTGAATCTTGTGAGCGATTTGGCTTACTTCCAAAAAAAGTTGAAAAACTGATGTTCATCAAAATTTACTACAAATTCTATGAGGAAGACCTTTGCCACCAATAATAGCAAACAGAGACTGTAATGGTGGTTTTCCGTGGGGATGATCCAATATTGTGTGGTGAAGATAATCTTAACAGGCGTGATGAGAGTAATTATATCTTCCAACTGAGAATGATTGATAGATTAGTTTAGCCAAACCACCAAGATGTTTTCTTTTTGTAGGGACTCAAACCAAGCACTTCAGCCACAAAAGTGGCAATCCCTGTAGTTGAAGTGCTTGGTTTGTTAAACTCTGCATATCCTTTACTGGGGGTTTTAACCCCAAATCAAAATTATATTAATACAAATCAATATTTTGACTGCATGAAGATCTACATGGGATAATCACCACTATGCTCCTGTACAATGAATTTAAATAGTGATGGTGACAGAATTAATACTTGTAAACTATTATGGAAAATAAAGAAGTCAGCAAATTATCTCAGCCAAACCAAATTTATGGAAATACTAATAGGCACACTCTGGTAATAAGACTTTTTTATATTCCCCTTTGACTATGATAAGTACAGATCATCCTAGTTGCTCATTTCAACTTTTCTTGATTCAGTAGATGTTGAAGTATCAGCTCCAGCTTCTCAACGCTCTTTTAGAGGTCATGTCATTGGCATACAACTCGTTCTGGACAGCCACTTGTCACAGGCGTTTATGTTCTCTATCTTGCAAGAACATCCATCGCCAGCTTCTCATCCAAGCCTATAGGCCCCATTTCCTGCAGTTTCTCCACATATGCAGGGTATCATCCTCGTCAACCTTTTATTATGTGTTTGATAGGCAGCTTAGATTTTACTGTACTTTTGCCCTAAATCAAAATTCTATAAATACAAAGCAAAATTCTGATCGCATGATGACAAGGTTACAAGCCTCCACGCGATTATCCCCACTATGCTCCCATACAATAAATGTGAATCGTGATGGCGACAGTATGAATATGTGTAAACTTATGGAAATACTAATATGCGCCCTGTGGTAATGAAACTGTTTTTGATTTGATTGGGCCTGTGATCAGTTCAAAAGTATATTCTACTATGGAAATAAGCATACCCTGTTCTTTCTCTTTCACTCTTTGGGGGCAATTAAATTGGCCGTAGGACTTGAGATTGTTTTTAACTTAATTTCTACTTTCTACAATTCTCAATTTCTATTGGCCTTGAGGCCTGTGATTTGGTGATTTTGAATTGTCTCCTAGGTCTTTACTATTAGGCTATTATTTCTTGATTAATGAAAACATTCTATATAGTTTATTAAACTACCATCCTATCTGCCACTATGTTTCATAGATGTGCTATATTGTCTTAAACTGCCATGTGTTTGTGCTGCTGCTTTGTTGCTTGCTTTAGCCAGCCAGCTCGCTGCATCATTTGGCCAATATTGGTGAAAATCGTATTGTGAGCTGAGGTGGTTAAAATTGACTAAAAATCACTGTTATTGGAGTTAATATCATAGGAACAAAACCGGTCCAAATTACATTGTTTTTATCCATTTTTAAAGAAAACTACAACATTTGAGGGTGGTTTTGCTACAACCAAAATTCAACAATGATTTAGAACCAAAACCAAAAGATGGAGTTCTGCAAACACCTCTAGTTCAAACTAGACATGATATGAAAGAAATGCGACACAAAGCGCTCACCTGTGTTGTATGGAGCAACAAGAATACCTAAAGAGCTAACTAGTCTGATGCGTATGTGTATCTGAGATGTTTACAGAAAAGAAAGAGAGCAAAGAGAAATTGTAAAGAAGAAATGTCTGGCAAATACAAATGTAAAAATCAAGGTATTTATTGGTGGGGAAATGGAGGATGTATAATAATCCATCAAAATGAAGGAGGTGTAAAAGGAAAATGCCTGTATGAATTTAAGGCCTTATGGGTGGCCCAGGAAGTAAGTTGACAGCTGTGGCAGCCCCCTAAGGTGGCAAATAAGTCCAGGTGTGTCTGGATGTGGGTGGCAGGGATGTGCAGTGAGCCCCTTTTTAGGGGGCTACTTACCGCCTGACTCGGATCCCAAAGCGAGGCAAAACGTCATTCTCCCGCTGTCGGATGCTCGCGGGTTTTGGATTACTATAAGAAATACCCGGTGATATGTGCCATGTCACTCCAACTGTGGAGAGTCTAGTGAACGGATGTGCTTTGTCTATCCAAGAGCTGCTGTATCTGTCCAGGGCAGGGGTGGTTGTGTTCATCCAGGGGCTGCTGTGTCAATCCAGGGGCAGGGGCTGCTGTGTCAATCCAGGGGCAGGGGCTGCAGTGTCCTTCCAGGGGCAGGGATTGCTGTGTCCATCCAGGGGTGCCCAGTGCATAAAAAAATAAAAGCTAATAATAATATAAGTAATAAAAAAAATGTATTATATATTTTCTTTTTGTGCTGTACCCCAGTGTACTACTAAAAATATATATATATATATATATGCATATGCATAAATATATGCATAAATAATTGGGACATTGACTGGATTTTCATATTTTGGCCTCTATTCACCACCACAATGGCTTTGAAATGAAACAAACAAGATGTGCTTTAACTGCAGACTTTCAGATTTAATTTGAGGGTAATTACATCCAAATCAGGTGAACGGTGTAGGAATTACAATGGTTTCTATATGTGCCTCCCACTTTTTAAGGGGCCAAAAGTAATGGGACAAACTAAACAATCCTAAATCTAACTTTCACTTTTTAATACTTTGTTGCAAATCCTTTGCAGGCAATTACAGCCTGAAGTCTGTAACGCATAGACATCACCAGACGCTGGGTTTCATCCCTGGTGCTGCTCTGCCAGGCCTCTACTGCAAATGTCTTCAGTTCCTGCTTGTTCTTGGGGCATTTTCCCTTCAGTTTTGTCTTCATCAAGTGAAATGCATGCTCAATCGGATTCAGGTCAGGGGATTGACTTGGCCATTGCATAACATTCCACTTTTTAACCTTAAAAAATCTCTTTGGTTGCTTTTGCAGTATGCTTCGGGTCATTGTCCATCTGCACTGTGAAGCGCCGTCCAATGAGTTCTGAAGCATTTGACTGAATATGAGCATATAATATTGCCCGAAACACTTCAGAATTCATTCTGCTGCTTTTGTCAGCAGTCACATCATCAATAAATACAAGGGAACCAGTTACATTGGCAGCCATACATGCCCACGCCATGACACCACCACCATCATGCTTCACTGATGAGGTGGTGTGTTTTGGATCATGAGCAGTTCCTTTCCTTCTCCATACTTTTCTCTTCCCATCACTCTGGTACAAGTTGATCTTTGTCTCATCTGTCCACAGGATGTTGTTCCAGAACTGTAATGGCTTTTTTAGATGTTGTTTGGCAAACTCCAATCTGGTCTTCCTGTTTTTGAGGCTCACCAATGGTTTACATCTTGTGGTGAACACTCTATATTCACTCTTGTGAAGTCTTCTCTTGATTGTTGACTTTGACACATATACACCTACCTGTTGACTTTGACACATATACACCTACCTCCTGGAGAGAGTTGGCCAAATCAAGAACAGTTGTGAAGGGGTTTTTCTTCACCAGGAAAATAATTCTTCTGTCATCCACCACAGTTGTTTTCCGTGGTCTTCTGGGTCTTTTGGTGTTGCTGAGCTCCCCGGTGCGTTCTTTCTTTTTAAGAATGTTCCAAACAGTTGATTTGGCCACACATAATGTTTTTGATATCTCTCTGATGGGTTTGTTTAGATTTTTCAGCCTGATGATGGCTTGCGTCACTGATAGTGACAGCTCTTTGGATCTCATATTGAGAGTCGACAGCAACTGATTCCAAATGCAAATGTCACACCTAGAATCAACTCCAGACCTTTTACCTGCTTAATTGATAATGAAATAACGAGGGAATAGCCCACACCTGCCCATGAAACAGATTTTGAGTTGATAGTCCCATTACTTTTGGCCCCTTAAAGAGTGGGAGGCACATATAGAAACCGTTGTAATTCCTACACCGTTCACCTGATTTGGATGTAATCACCCTCAAATTAAATCTGAAAGTCTGCAGTTAAAGCACATCTTGTATCCCAATATTTCTGCACCTGACTGTGTGTGTATGTATATAATATTTTTTAACTGACTCTGCCTGTCAGACCGCAGTGTAATATTCATACACGTTTGTGACACTAAGTGGTAGCGCAGTGTATAATAAATATTGTCACACTGTTAGAGTAAACGCAGTGTATTCGTAAAAAATATTGTCACACTGTTAGTGTCACAATATTTTTTACGAATACACTGCATTTTCCACTAAGTGGTAGGGCAGTGTGTTTTCTTATTCATAAAAAATGTTATGACACTTTAGGTCATTGATACTACAGTGTAATATTTAAAATTGGTACAAATTGACGTGTGTGCTGCACCCCACTTCATTCGTGTTTGTTAATATGGAGAACGATGAGTTGAGAGGAGAGCAGGAAACACATACTAGTGATGGAGCTGCTGCCAGTGCCACCAGTCATGACGATACTAGTCCATCTACATCATCTACTAAGGGCATACAGGGCTTATGTCAGGGCATCTAAAATCAAACAAGCAATGTTTTACAGTTAAAAAAAAAAATAATTAAAAGCTAAGTGTCACAAGCCTCCCTCCGCAAAGCCAATGCTGTGCGGGGTGAATGCCGGGCAAGTGTTCGCTGAAATCTCCTCCTTCCTCCTGTTTGGATCTGTGTTTAGCAGCATATTGTTTGCAGTTCCAGTCTTGGTTGCTGCTGAGCCTCTGCACTAATTACTGCCTTTCTGTGTGCAGTGTCAGGTTTCTCTAATTGATTCTCCTATGTGTTCACAGCCCAGGTGCAAACTGGTCAGTCATCAAGGGAGGCTGGCTCTGTTTGGGCCCTGTTTCTGATAAAATCCAGCCAGTCCTTCACTCCATGCCAATAATAGTGTAATCACGTGTTTCCGGTTTGTGTTGGTCACCTGTTTCAGTCGAGTTCCAGTATCCAGCCAGCTCCATTGTTCCTGCCGTTTGTGTCATCTGGGCGGCACGGTCTGCACCTGCATTATGCGCCGTTTGTCATCCAGGCAGCACGGACGCACCTGGGTGTTTTGGAGTACGCAATCCTGCATACTAACCGCTGGTGTCATCCCGGCGGCACTGGCGCACCGCAGCGTCGTCTTGCCAAGTTTCCCTGCCCTCAAGGCAGCATCCAGCCCAGAGGCTGCATCCGGCCCAAAGGCCGCATCACAACAAAATAGGCCCACAGGCCTCATTCAGCCCAGAGGCTGCTACCGGCCCAAAGGCTGATTCTCAACTAATAGGCCCACAGGCCTCATCCAGCCCACAGACTGCTACCGGCCCAAAGGCCGTATCTCCATTAATATGCTCACAGGCCTCACCCAGCCCACAGGCTGCTACCGGTCCAAAGGCCGTATCGCCATTAATATGCTCACAGGCCTCACCCAGCCCACAGGCTGCTACCGGTCCAAAGGCCACACCGCATCTAATTGGCTATAAGCCACATTTGGAGCTAGCTCCCTCAACCACCCGGCCGCATCTTGCCAAGGCATTCCAGCCCTCAAGTCTGTGCAAGACTGTCTCTTCTGGCGACCACAGGGTCGGTAACACTAAGTTAGCTGCAGTAAAACAAAAAATTGGCAATATGCCATTTACTACACAAAGTGGCAAGGAAAGGATAAGGCCTTGGTCTTAATTTTTGACTGGTGGTTCTGCATCTTATGATGATGCAAGCCCTTCTCCCTGTAGAAGTGTCAAAAAATGTAAATAGCTAAGGCACATAAACCAACTGTGTGCTCAGAAAAGTCACAGATCCCAGAGGAGAGTCCAAGTGTGTCCGCGGTTGCCATTTGTGTGAGCCTGACCTTTCTAATACTGTATTTGAAAAGGATCCTCCTTCCACCTTTTGTGTGCCCTCTGCAAATGTGGGGATGAGCAGCACAAGTCAATATTCTGACTTAGAAATCGCAGATGCTCCTGTGGAATTGCAACAGGAGGATGAGGAGAATATTTCTGTAGTTGGCGCTAACAAGGATGATGAGGATGTTGATGCCGAGGATGTTTGTGTAAATCAGGCAACAGTTGTTGCCCATGGTAGGAAAAAGGCAAAGCCCGTTGTTATGCCGTGGCAAAAGACAAAAAAATCCACTTCTCGTGTGGAATTATTTCCACCCAAATTCGAATGACTGACTCCTCTCCTATCCGTGATTCCTCAGAAGGATCCTTGAGTGCTACGCCTGTTGCTGCTGCTGTTGTGAGTGGATCTTCATTCCAGAAGGGGACTAGGAAGAAGACTACTTTTAAGTAGTTTAACAAAACAATTGACTGTCAAACAATCCTTTGCAATGGTGAACAAATATGACAGCAGACACCCAGTTGCACAGTGGATTACTGACGCTATAACAGCTATGCTGGTATTAGATGTGCGTCCAGTATCCGCCATTAATGCAGTGGGTTTTAGACAGACAGTTAATTGAGGTCCTGTGTCCCCGCTACCATGTCCCATCTAGATTTCACTTCACCAGAACAACCATTCCCAGTCTGTACAAGGACATTTAAAAAAAAGCCTTTATTAGTGTCCTCCGAAATGCCGTTGTGCCCACTGTCCACTTAACCACAGATATGTGGACAAGTGGGACAGGGCAAACTTAAGATTACATGACTGACAGACCACTGGGTAGATGTATTGCCTCCAACAGTGCAAACAGCAGCGGCAGCATCTAACAAATGCCAGTTCAGTCAGTGGCAGGCTACTGTGTGTATCACTGGTTTCACTAAGAGGCATTCTGCTGAGAACTTCTTAGAAAAACTCAGGGAAATCATTGCAGAATGGCTTACCCCACTTGGACTCTCCTTGGGATTTCTGACAATGCCACCAATATTGTGTAAGCATTACACCTGGGTGAATTCGAACATGTCCCATGTTTTGCTCACACACTTAATTTCTTAATTTGGTGGTGCAACATTTTAAAATTTTTTACAGGGGTGTGCAGGAGATGCTCTCGGTGGCCCAAAAGATTTCTGGACATTTTCGACATTCAGCAACTGCATGTCGAAGATTGGAGAACCATCAAGTACTTTTGAATTTGCCATGCCATCAGCTGACGCAAGAAGTAGTATCTAGGTGGAATTCTACTCTCTCTATATGCTTCAGCGGATGGAGGAGCAGCAAAAAGCCATCCAAGGCTTCACAACGGCCTATGACATAGGGAAAGGAGCGGGGATGCACTTTAGTCAACTACAGGCTGCTTTCCTCTGATGTAAACAGCAAGTCTTGGTCCGATTATCCCTAGAAATATCCCTGAGTATGAACTAGTAAAGGTCTGTTTACAGTATTTTCTAGCAGCACCTCCACAAGCAAGGCCACCTCATTTTTATTAGATGTATAAAAGAATAAAAAATGTCTGCCAGATCAAAGATGTCTTTTAGGAACTGAAGAACTCTATCCTATTTTTATTAAACTGCCATCCTGTCTACCACTGCAATGCCAGTCTGTGCCATGGTGGAAGCTGAACTGCCACATGTTAGTGCCGCCCACTGCTGTCGCTTAGCTTAATCAGCCAGCTAGCTTGGTGCAACCTTTTGGCCCTAAACTAGATGAAAAAAAATCACTATTGTTAGCTGTGAGGTGGTCAGAATTTACTGGAAATGTTATTGAGGTTAATAATACTGTTGGAACAAAAACATTTTTTTCTAAATACAGATCCAAAACCAAAACACACAAGGGGTTTTGGCAAATCCAGATCCAAAACCAAAACACGGGGGTCGGCGCACATCTCTAGTTTAAACTAACTCTAAACAATTTGCAAGATAATTACTGTATAATTTACTAAACAAATCTAATTGTTAAATTGGCAATATTGTATGAAACAAAATACATTTCTGGTAGTGCACAGTCCATAAATTTAAGCATACATTTCTACATCTGCGTACCGCATGTTAAATAGAATATGTTAAAATGTGTTCCTTTTCAGAATGTAAGCTATAACGAGCAGGTCCCCCCACGAGGGCACCTAACACTTGGTAGCTGACGCCCTGCTGCTTATTTTTGTGTTATGACTGAATGTATATAAGCTATATCCTTGTCCTGCAAGTCGCTGTTTTTGTGTTTGCTCATTTGTTTAGGTACTTTGTGAGGCACTGCGGAACCCTTGTGGCACCATATAAATAGAGGAGGATGATGATGATAAAAAAATGCTTTAAAACATTTCCCAACGTTCTGTAAGAGGGGTGCGGTGCAGGTGTACTTCCGTATCTTACCTTGCATCGCACCCTCTCACCTTCAGGCCGTATGTTGATCAGATGGTTCTGGAATTCCAAACTGGTCATGGACACGACTACCTAGGAGGAAGGAGAAGTGAGAACCGTGCTTCCTCAAGTCGACCGACACACCCTACCGGACCGAGTACCACTACAAATAGATTTGGGTTTTAAGTGAAGGTCTTCACTGGCCCTTTTGGCCTCAGATCCCGAGTTTCGCCTATAGGTACTCTCGCACCAGGTGAAGACTCAACCTTGCACCGGAGTACAACCAGTGAGAGACAATATGCACAGATTTTGCTCACCGTGTCCACTCTTGTTCTTCATCTGCTCACTCGCCTGCAGGTCTCAGGCCTAAGGGCCTGCCTAACAGTATGGCTCACCTGGTAGCCTGGGCCTAATACCCAGGACACTTTACATTTTAGGGTGGCCTGCCTATTTGCACTTTTAGTCGCCTGGGCCTAACACCCAGGTCATTTACTCCTAACAGGACCAATGAAATTCTATACGGCCTACAGCCCCCTATAGCTTCAGGGCCTAGTGCCCACCTCTTTATCCACAGGCCTATTGCCTGAAGTTACCCCACGGGCCTAGTGCACGACACTAGGTAGGGGTTAATGGTAGGCCTCACAGATGGTCTACCTGTTGTGATAGAAGAGGCTGCGGGGGGAGCTTCATTAGCAGTCCTATCCGGTCCTCAGCTTCTTCTGCCGCTGGCCCGTCCTGGCCAGTGGCGCCGCCTCTTCCTCTCTTCATCCATCCGCCCTTGATCTCCTCTCTTGATCGCGATGCCTTCTGGCCTTTTCTGCGGCCCCCGGAACTATTGCCGCGACGCTCCTCTCCTCTCCTTCGGGAGGTCGTCTTTCCGCCACC
Organism: Taudactylus pleione; assembly: GCA_031769625.1. Lineage (NCBI taxonomy): Eukaryota > Metazoa > Chordata > Amphibia > Anura > Myobatrachidae > Taudactylus > Taudactylus pleione. The sequence continues at coordinate 3,318,631 of JAUIMM010000478.1, read as the reverse complement.
AGACTGCCTCTACCTGCTCAGCGGCATCTGTTACAAGACGCTGCGAGTGGGCGAGGCTATGACGCAGTGAGCCGCGATTTGGCTCGTCACGTCTGCCTCATATTGGCTGCTGGACCGCGAGCTGTGTTTGGCTTGCGGCCAGAGCCAAACACCTGCCGCCGCTTCCAGGCTACCGGGCGGCGGGCAGGCAGCCCGCACACGGAGCCAAGTACTGCCCGATGCTTGACTAGTGCAGGGAACAGATACTCCGTCCCAGTGCTGGCTACCCGCCGCCTCTGCTTACCCAGTGCTGGGAGCTCACACAGCATCCCAGCGCCGACCGACGTGTCCCGCAGGGGACATATCTCTGCTTGTTGTGCTGGGATCAGACACTTGATCCCAACACAGCTTTCCACAATTCTTGAATTATTGTCAACACAATGTTTCTGTAGTCCCAGCTCTCTTGGTTTGACATCCACCAGATACTGCTCTGGCATCACAGCAGGTATTAAAAATGTACGTAATTAAATTTGCAGTATCTTAGCTGCGTATTGTGCCCAGTCACAGGCAGATTTTAATTTTGAAGGACATTATTGATGTGACGCATTGCTAAAGCTACAGCACATCTGTTCACCCAAGATAGTTGTTATTCACATAGGACACTCGTATAACACCCAAGATCCTCAGTTGCTGAAGCTGTTATATTCCTTAGGAATTTTAAAATAGATAAGTTCAGCACAGGGTTATTGTTTCCTTCTCATGGGGAGGGGTTACCACAGTCACTAGGATCAGTTCAAAAATCTGTTGTTCTACTATGGAAATAAGCACACCCTGTTCTTTCTCTTTCACTCTGTGGGGGCAATTTAATTATCTGTTGAACTTACTGCAGGGCTTTAGATCCCGGGTTAAGTACCCTGAACTATTCAATTAATGGATGTAAGAAACTCAGAAGTGCTATCCACGCACGTTATGTGCATTGATACCGCTTCTACCCGATGTATGATCGGGGGTTTGGTGGTAAATGACAGCGGCGCTATGAGCCCCTGTCGTTATTGGCGCTGCTATCTACAAGATAGCAGCGCCGATAGCCTGGGACATGTATGAACAGTCAGATCGCCTGACCGGTCGGCCAGCTGTAGCTGTCGCTATCGACAGTTACAGCCTAGCGCTGCCCTATCCCCACAGCAGGGACAGTGCTGTCCCTGCTGCGGCGGCTGCCGGCTCCAGGCTGCATGCGGGGATCTTGTGATGCTTGCGAGATCCCGCGCATGCTCAGTGGGGCCGGCCGGGATTGGGACACAGCGCATCAGCACTAGGCTAAAACCCAGCGGTAAGACCGGTGGCTAATTGAATCTGAATCGAATCCTTTGTCTGAGTGCTGTATTACACAAGCAGCCGAAGCAAAAACGGTGTTCCAATTTTAGAGGGGCTGGAAAATAGACTGCTACATTGTAACACATCTACTTATCTGCTGTATTCTGTGCTTACAATAATACAATTTTTAGAGCTGGAGGATATGCGATGGTCCTGCATGGAGCTCTGGAAAAACAGTGGAGCACTTTTTGTACATTTGATAATAGGCAGGGTGCGGAGCCTTGCTAAAAGAGCCTAGCAGGATCACTATATAATTTAGACCGTTTGAGTCTACAAAAGTAGAATTATGCTTTGTGTCAGTCTACTTGTGTAAAATCTGTCGTTTCCTGAATGCAATATATACAGTACCAGTCAAAAGCAGAAGTTTGGACACACCTTCTCATTCAATGGTATTTGTTTGTATAAGTTATTTTCAACATAGTAGATTAATACTGAAGACATCAAAACTATGAAAGAACACATATGGAATTATGTTGTAAACAAATCAAAATAGGTTTTATATTTTAAATTCCTCAAAGTACCCCCTTTTGCTTGTATGACAGCTTTGCACACTCTTGGCATTCTCTCAATCAGCTTCATGAGGTAGTCTCCTGGAATAGTTTTCCAACAGTCTTGAAGGACTGCTCAGAGGTGCTGAGCACTTGTTGGCTGCTTTTCCTTCATTCTGCCGTCCAACTCATCCAAAACCAGCTCAATTGGGTTTAGGTCTGGCAATTGTGGAGGCCAGGTCATCTGACGCAGCACTCCATCACTTTCCTTCTTGGTCAAGTAGCCCTTACATAGCCTGGAGGTGTGTTTGGGGTCATTGTCTTGTTGAAAAACAAATGATGGTCCCAGTAAGCGCAAACCAGATTGGATGGCATGGCGCTGCAGAATGCTGTGGTAGCCATACTCGTTAAGTGTGCCTTGAATTTTGAATAAATCACCAACCGTGTCACCAGCAAAGCACCCCCACACCATCACACCTCCTCCTCCATGCTTCACAGTGGGAACCGCACATGCAGAAACCATCCGCTCACCTTCTCTGCGTCTCACAAAGACACGGCGGTTGGAACCAAAAATCTCAAATTTGGACTCATTGGACCAAAGTACAGATTTCCACTGGTCTAATGTCCATTTCTTGTGTTTCTTGGCCCAAACAATTCACTTCTTCTTGTTGTTCATCTTCAGTAGTGGCTTCTTAACAGCAATACGACCATGAAGGCCTGATTCACACAGTCTCCTCTGAACAGTTGATGTTTAGATTTGTCTGCTACCTGAACTCTGTGAAGACTTTAATTGGTCTCTAATCTGAGGTGCTGTTAAGCAGCGGTTCTGAAGCTGGTAACTCTAATGAACTTATCCTCTGCAGCAGAGGTAACTCTTGGTCTTCCTTTCCTGGGGCAGTCCTCATGAGAGCCAGTTTCATGATATCGTCTGATGGTTTTTGCAACTGCACTTGAGGATACATTCAAAGTTCTTGAAATTTTCCTTATCGACTGACCTTCATGTCTTAAAGTAATGATGGACTGTCGTTTCTCTTTACTGAGTTGAGTGATTGGTGCCATAATATGGATTACAACAGTAGTCAAATAGTGGTGTCCACTGTGTACTAACCCTACCTCTACAGAACACAACTGATGGTCTCAAACATATTAAGAAGGCAAGTAATTCCATACGATCCTTCAGATGGGCTCTCAAGACCCACTACATCATCAAAGCCATCCAGCTCCCATCCTAACTTGCAACTGCAACATGCTCCTTCCTCCGTTTACCCCATCTGTGTCACACCTGTTTGTCTGCCCCTCCCCTTTAGAATGTAAGCTCTTACGAGCAGGGCCTCTACCCTCTTGTGCTTCTCCTTACTCTACTTTCACCTACTTCTTACCCCCCACCAGGCACCTAACACTTGGTTGCTTACTCTCTGTTGCATATATAGGTGTTATGGTCACTTATGTATCAATGTATATTATCCATGTCCTTGTCCTATTTTGTACTGTAAGTCAGTTGTCAAATTATTTGTTTATGTACTTTGTAAGGCGCTGCGGAGCACTTGTGGCGCCATATAAATAAAGGATAATGATAATAATAATTGACTCTTGACAAGGCATACCTGTTATTTCAAAACCATTCCAGGAGACTACCTCGTAAAGCTGATTGAGAGAATGCCAAGAGTGTGCAAAGCTGTCATCAAAACAAAAGGGGGCTACTTTGAGGAATCTAAAATATCTAAAACATATTTTGATTTGTTTAATACTTTCTTCCATATGTGTTCTAATTTAAATAAAAACCATTGAATGAGAAGGTGTCCAAACTTTTGACTGGTACTGTGTGTGTGTGTGTGTATGTATATGTGTGTGTGTGTATATATATATATATATATATATATATATATACGTGTGTATATATGTGTGTGTATGTGTGTATGTATATATATATATATATATATATATATATATATATATATGTGTGTGTGTGTGTGTATGTGTATATATATATATATATATCTATATCCTTCTGGCTAGGGAGGTGGCACTCCAATTGGTGAATCAAGTGAATATATATTATTTATATATATTATTATTAATGCGTCAACATAATTATATCCATGTGTCAACGTTTCAAGGCTATAAGCCTTTTCATCAGGACGTGTATACACGTCCTGATGAAAAGGCTTATAGCCTTGAAACGTTGACACATGGATATAATTATGGATATATATATATTTTATATAGCTCACTATAATTTATAGTTTATTTTTTCTAATTTGTATTATTATGCACGTTTATATATATATATATATATATATATATCTATTAATATATTTTTTGGACATTCTATCTTTTGGTATTTTAATTTTATTCTTATTTTTCTATACCGGTCACACTTTGGCTTTTTTATTTGGTATACTATTGCTTTTCTCTTCTGTTTATTCAGCTTGAGGATAGTACTTCATCATATAATCTCATATATGTGATGATTTAATATTTTTGGTTTATTTTATTATCATTTGAGCACTTATTGTGTAATATATTGTATATTTCTTTGATTATATATCCCATATTATGATCCTGTCATGTGATCACTTTGTCTGGTCCCATCCTTTATTTGATTTATTCTTTTAGCATTTTGATGATCCTAGTTTCATTTATTACACTATAGAGTAGTTTATTGATATGATTGCAACGCATTTTGGTGTTTGTTTTTTGATTTGTTGATGTATGGGCATTTTTGCCCTTACTTTCCGGTTTTTGGCTTCAAATATGGCCGCCGGATGTTGGAGTGTCTGCTTTCAGTTGATTTATGGTTCACTGCATCATATTCAGGTGCCCATCGTTGAGTTAATTGATATCACATGGGGATGTGTGGCTGGGCTTGTTTAAATAAGCATGGTCAGTGACTCTGACCTCTGCTGCTTTCGGAGCTCTGAGCTCCATGTGTGCGCTGTGCAGGTTGCTGTTGATGCTGCCACTATGAAGGATAAGGTAATGTGTGTTCTGCATTCCATTCAGTTACTAATATCAGTATTGTTGTGCTCAATATTGAGTCTGTTTAAATGATATATTGCTAGTATATACACTTTTAGTTTACATGCTTTGGTTTTAAGCAACCTGGGTTCAAGCATATGAGCCACGGTATATTGTAAAATGTTTATATTATCATTAGGACTGACATTGTATCCTCAGTTTATATAAGATGTTGCTCTATGATATATACTAGTTTGATGATATTGGTATAAGTGTATACTTATGTGTTTTCTATTTATATACTGTCTGATATTGTTTGGAATTGCTTTAGATAGTTATGCACTCTGGGTGCTTTGTCATAAGATGGTGTTTATTTGTTTGGCACACATATGTGTGTTTGAATATATGAACACCTGTTTGGTAGATATATAGGTTCATGTATTTTCAGATTCACATCAGGTGCTTGCATGACCATGTATGTATGTGTCCACATATATGAGTATATACATGTACATTTATGTTTGCATATATCTTAATTTGTTCTTTATAGGTGATGTTAACACGTCCATATCCTCATTGTGCCAGGCAGCGATTCTGATACAGTATGTTGAACATGCATATGATTTAGACGTATGTAATGATTATTTGCTCATTATCTTGTAGGATGGGGCCAGATAGACATTGTCACCATTTCACTTATTATGTTTTTTGTTTATTCATTTGTAGATCTATAAACTTGTGATTTGAAAGACACTAGTCTTGAAAAAGGTCATAAATTGGACCGAAACGTCGACACAACCAAATATGGTGTCTGACTTTAACGTCTCAAAGTTTTTTGAAGAAAAATGTCTCAATAAAATCAATAATTTTTAAGTGAGTGCCTTCATCTGAGAAATTCACAGATATTTCTTATATTTTGAAACCCAAGGGTTTGGAGAGCACCCTGAACATATAACTTTTTAAGGTGCGAGTGCAATATATATATAGATAGATAGATAGATATATATAGATATAGATATATATATATATATATATATATATATAGATCCTTCTGGCATAGGTATATACCCAGCACACAACAAAGGAAGGCGGCACTCCAATGGATGATATAAATCAACGTATATTAATTCAACGACATATCAATATCCATGTGTTTGACACATGGCATGGATATTGATATGTCGTTGAATTAATACACGTTGATTTATATCATCCATTGGAGTGCCGCCTTCCTTTGTTGTGTGCTGGGTATATACCTATGCCAGAAGGATCCTTTTGTATATTTTTTTTAGGAGGGCACCCATTATGTTGCTCTTATTGTCCTGAGTGCCGGGCTCATTCCTGCATATATATATATATATATATATATATATATATATACAACAATACATATACACGTCCAAAAATATTGGGACATTGACAGAATTTTCATATTTTGGCCTCTATTCACCACCACAATGGCTTTGAAATGAAACAAACAAGATGTGCTTTAACGGCAGACTTTCAGATTTAATATGAGGATAATTACATCCAAATCAGGTGAATGGTGCAGGAATTACAACGGTTTCTATATGTGCCTCCCACTTTTTAAGGGGCCAAAAGTAATGGGACTATCAACTGAAAAGTTATTTCATGGACAGGTGTGGGCTATTCCCTCGTTATTTCATTATCAATTAAGCAGGTAAAAGGTCTGGAGTTGATTCTAGGTGTGACATTTGCATTTGGAATCAGTTGCTGTCGACTCTCAATATGAGATCCAAAGAGCTGTCACTATCAGTGAAGCAAGCCATCATTAGGCTGAAAAATCAAAACAAATCCATCAGAGAGATAGCAAAAACATTAGGTGTGGCCAAATCAACTGTTTGGAACATTCTTAAAAAGAAAGAACGCACCGGAGAGCTCAGCAACACCAAAAGACCCGGAAGACCACGGAAAACAACTGTGGTGGATGACAGAAGAATTATTTCCCTGGTGAAGAAAAACCCCTTCACAACAGTTGGCCAAATCAAGAACACTCTCCAGGAGGTAGGTGTATATGTGTCAAAGTCAGCAATCAAGAGAAGACTTCACAAGAGTGAATATAGAGTGTTCACCACAAGATGGAAACCATTGGTGAGCCACAAAAACATGAAGACCAGATTAGAGTTTGCCAAACAACATCTAAAAAAGCCATTACAGTTCTGGAACAACATCCTATGGACAGATGTGACAAAGATCAACTTGTGCCAGAGTGATGGGTAGAGAAGAGTATGGAGAAGGAAAGGAACTGCTCATGATCCAAAACATACCACCTCATCAGTGAAGCATGGTGGTGGTAGTGTCATGGCGTGGGCATGTATGGCTGCCAATGGAACTGGTTCCCTTGTATTTATTGATGCTGTAACTGCTGACAAAAGCAGCAGAATGAATTCTGAAGTGTTTTGGGCAATATTATCTGCTCATATTCAGTCAAATGCTTCAGAACTCATTGGACGGCGCTTCCCAGTGCAGATGGACAATGACCCGAAGCATACTGCAAAAGCAACCAAAGAGGTTTTTTTAAGGCTAAAAAGTGGAATGTTATGCAATGGCCAAGTCAATCCCCTGACCTGAATCTGATTGAGCATGCATTTCACTTGATGAAGACAAAACTGAAGGGAAAATGCCCCAAGAACAACCTGGAACTGAAGACATTTGCAGTAGAGGCCTGGCAGAGCATCACCAGGGATGAAACCCAGCGTCTGGTGATGTCTATGCGTTCCAAACTGTAATTGCCTGCAAAGGATTTGCAACAAAGTATTAAAAAGTGAAAGTTAGATTTAGGATTGTTTAGTTTGTCCCATTACTTTTGGCCCCTTAAAAAGTGGGAGGCACATATAGAAACCGTTGTAATTCCTGCACCATTCACCTGATTTGGATGTAATTACCCTCATATTAAATCTGAAAGTCTGCCGTTAAAGCACATCTTGTTTGTTTCATTTCAAAGCCATTGTGGTGGTGAATAGAGGCCAAAATATGAAAATTCTGTCAATGTCCCAATATTTATGCACCTGACTGTATATACATACACACTATTTTTGTAGTTTTTGTAAACCATTGAGGTGATGTCAAATGAAACGCTTTGTTTTACAAACCTATGGCTTCTGGTCTGCATATTAACCGGTTTAAAGCTGCTCCACTACTTAAACTGTTTTACTAACACACAGACCTTCACCTTCCTTAGCTGGAGTGTGTTATAGGTATTTTTCACGTAAATTCTCTGCTGTACTCAGTCCTCTGTGAAAATCAGTGTTGGGGAAGAGAGTTGCGCAGAAGGGCCACTCGCAATTTCTAGATTTGAATGTAGGATTGGTTCTAATGCAGAACAGACAGATCTCCACTGCAAAACTGCATATTTTGCATTGGGGTTAATTTCTTATGGGCACACCTTTTTACTTTCAGAGCACAGAAGTTTAATATATAAAGATCGATTGGGCTCTTTTGGTAGCACATTAGAATAAAAATATTTTATTGGCATATATAGAAAAACGAGGTAAAATCTTAAAGAAATACACTATTCCGTTGTGTAACATAATTACAAAATCCCAGATATTCATTCTAAAATGTTAAATTTGTGCAGAATAAAAAGACTTGATACAAAGTGCTCATTTCCTGAAAGTTTTATCATCTTTCAGTTATAAGGAGCCACAAGGGTTCCGTAGCATCGTACATAGAGGATAGCATTCCACAGACAGCGATAGCACTGTACATTAGAGCATTGCACACTACTTTACAAATTGACAGATTAGCATGATTGATTACATAATACAAACCCACAAATTACATGGAAGAGGCACTAGGGAAGAAGGCCCCTTACTGTTGGGCTTACTTTCAAACAATAATAAGGGCGGACACAAGAAAGCGAGAATGGAGCAAATCTGAGGGGGTAAATAAAGAAATCTTTGAGGTGTAGGATGCGAAAAGTTGAGATTTAAAGGCACATTTAAATGCTGTGAACGAGCGCATTACAGAGGTTGAAAGCAGTATGGGAGAACTCCTAAAGGCATAAGTGAGAAGTGGTGATCAGGGAGGCATGTGCTGGCAGAAGGGGGCATGGGCAGAGATGTGGATGATGGTGGTGGTGGGGAGGAACGATTAAGTACTAATAGTGGAGAGGGGGTCAGCAGGGTGAGTGACAGGAAAGCAAAATGAGGAGGCAGCAGAGTTGAAAATTGATTGCAGAGTAGATTGATTACAAGAATCAAGGTGAGAGATAAGGGCATGCATGATATCTTTAGTGGCATCCAGGGTGTGAGATGGACTAATTCTGAGATTACAATTATATCCTCTCCATAATCCTTTTATCAAGGGGTAAGCAAATGCTAAAATTTTTGCAACGTTTCACTTAGGTTACTTACTAACTTCATTGTTGTATCTGTTTTCCTACAACTGGTTTGAGTTTACTAACCTGACAACAGGTATACAGAAACTGGAAAGACTTTGAACTTGATCGTTTAGCATGTGTATTCATATTCAGCATAAGTCAACTTCAGCATATTGATTATTTAAAAAGAAAAATCCAGCCACACCTAATGCACATTTTTTTTTGTTAAAAAGAAGCTATTATAAGAGAATTAATTCACATATATTGCCTTGTTTATATTAAAAAGAGCCATTTAGTAGAGAGACTATTTATATTCTCAATAAGACTATATATGAGCCATACCATATTTAAATGAAGGAGATTTTTCATTTTACTTTACTTTAATGTAATACTCTGAGTAGTATGTACACACAAACAAAAAATGTGTACCATTCTCACTTGCTAAGACACAGGGCCTGATTCAGACCCGGTCGCTAGATGCAGATGCTCGCTCCCAGCATATGCAAATTCAGATAAGTGATGTCAAGGCAGGCGATTGCACGGCAAGGTATAAGCACGCCCACTATGTCTTGGCGTGCGATCACTTTGTGTATGCAGACGCCCACCAGCCAGTCTTTAGCCGCCCACTAGCACACATCATCTCCAGGAAGTGTATGGAACCATCGGTACATCGGGTTCCATCGGAAGTGACCGCAGCCCTTGCGGTTGACTGTACCCTACCACAAGCACTGCGAGCACTTAAGTGCATAATTCAACCAGGTGACGTGTATTATGACGCTGCTTGTTAAATATGAACGCCTCTGAAACGGCGATAAGATGCTCAGGCACGCCTGCGTTCAAACGTCCACTCGCCCGTTTCCAGTGGCCTACCCCTGTTACCACCCACAAACGGCTGTCACTCATTCAGCTGGGCTGTCTCTGCTGGGCGAGCGATTGCTTTCCAATTCCTCGGACTAGTTCGCACACGTGCACTGCGATGTATACGCATGCACACTTTGCAAAACATCACTCGCTCCGAGCGATGTTTTGCAATCAGGCCCACAGTTTGTAGGATGCAGTTAAGCAAAGTTTGAGAACTCAATGTTATCTCTTGGGTGGGTCCTTTTGATCAGATCATGTTTCTTTCAGTTTACTCAGAATTAGTCACCTCTCAACATAACTGACATGTCTGAGGTGCAGCACTTATCAAAACTGTTGAAGAGGAAGTAATGTTTGTAGCAACCAATCAGATGTTTTCTTTTCATTTTCTATACTGGATAAATGATAGCTAGAATCTGATAGTTTGCTATGATCAACACCTTCACTTTTCCATATCCTTGATTTGTCAATGCGTGCAAGGTCAATTCCCTACCAACACTAGACCCCTGGATCTTCATGCTTTGAACTTTGTCAAATCCTTTCACTCTGATTTGTAATATTTTCCACATTTTTCCAGTATTTATTTTTTAGAATTTCAGAGAACAATATTCTCAATTTATGTTAATAATGCACAGGGGCAAACTCAGGATTTGCAAGGGAAAATGTGTGTATTTGTATATGAGTGAGGTGGAGCCAAAATGACGCAATTAAAAGAATTGCTTCTTATCGGCTACCCCACCCCCAGACTCCCGCAAATAAGGAAGGGAAAACATTGGCAGTAACAATGTTTTTACCATTAGTCCTAAAATATTGCTTACTCTTCAATATCGGTTCAGACACACCAATGTATTCCAGTAAACTAGCTGCTTAATATCACTCCAAGCAATGGATTTAAACTCCAAACCCGTATACCATATTCATACGAGGTGTGGTTATTAAATAATGAGACTATTCTTGCACCTCAAAAACAAACGAAAATGTTGTTGAAAATTTTTTTGAAAATTGTTCGAATTGACCATCGACTCAACATCCGAATGATAGCAGAAATGGTTGAGGAGGGAACAGGAGGTGAGGGGCCTGGATTTGTGACTTACTCATCCACCAGTACCGAATGTTGGCGAGACCTGACCAAAGGCGCGGAGTCTAACTTACTGGGAGGTGTTCACCAGTGACCCCTCTTAAGCGGGATTTGGGCTTAAGCTGCACCCAGGTTGCGGCCCTTTGGTCAGGTAAATGGAAGAACATGATTACAGGGAGAGCACAGGAGAAAGATATTGGATGTTTGTACTGAAGTGTTGTATTGAGTACACACTTAGTGGGTCCAGTCGCAATGCTGGCACAGGAGATTAACACTAGGAGAAAGTACTTAGATAATGTACTGAGGGTCTGATTCAGAGCCGGACGATCTGAAAGGGGCGCTCGCTCTGAATCAGGGCATTTTTTGTTTTTGTGCGGCCTCCTGGCCACTCGCATAGCTGTGGGTGACCACCCACAGCTATAGTGAGCGGCCAGGTTGATGGTCGCGATGGTCAAGACCATCGGGCTTGCGACGAGACCCTTGTGGTAGGTTCTCGTGGCCGCAAGCCCCAGAGAGATTTCGGCTCTTAACAGAGCCGGAATCTCTCCACTGACATCACTCGTGATGTCAGTGGGGTCGCCCCTAAACGGCAGGCGTTCACATGGGAGCGCCTCCATTTGGGCAGCCACCCCTCCAGCCCGCCCACCAAAGGGGGGAGCTGTCACTCAACATCGACAGCTCGCCCCCTTTGGTGCGAGACCCGGAGTGACGGATTGCCCGTCGCTATCTTGGTCTCGCGCATGCGCATGACAGAGCCGGCTCCATTGTGCACATGCGCACTGGCCCTCCATCGACCCGGTTGCGAGCTCACAGCGCTTGCGACCGGGTCTGAATCAGGCCCTGAGTACACACTCGATGGCCTCAGACGCAGAGCTGGCACTGGAGAATTTATTGAGTAAATGGTACTTGGATTATGTACTAAGGCCCTGATTCAGAGCCGGACGCTCTGACCAGAGCGCTCGCTCTGAATCAGGGCCCACCTCCATAAATATGGAGCGTCCTCCTGGACGCTCGTATAGCTGTGGGTCACCACCCACAGCATATACGAGCATGCAGGATGATGGTCGCGATGGTCTTGACCATCGCCACTGCGTGCAGAAGCCTGCGGTTGAGTTTCTCAACCGCAAGGCCAGGAGTGATTTTGGCTCTATCAGAGCCAAAATCACTCCCACTGACATCACTAGTGATGTCAGTGGGGCCGGCTTCTGACGGTAGGCGTTCCCTTGGGAACGCCTCCGTCTGGCAGGCACACCCCCGGCACGCCCTCCAAAGGGGGCGTGCTGTCAATCAACATCGACAGCACGCCCCCTTTGATCAGACACTACGAGCGAAGGAAAGTCCTTCGCTCGTCGCGTCTCACGCATGCGTACGACGGAGCTCCCTCCGTCATGCGCAGTGCAGACCATCGACCCACTTGCGAGCGGACAGCCGCTCGCGAGTGGGTCTGAGTCAGGGCCTAAGTACACACACCGTGGCTTCAGACACAGGACTGACACAGGAGACTGGTATCACGAGATGGTACTAAGGGCCTGATTCAGACCCGGACGCTATCCGCAGTGCGCTCGCTGTTGCCGATTGTTGCTAATCTGCGCATGCATCGCAGTGCGCATGCACAAACTACATAGTGCGTTCGCAGATCCCTCGCTCGCAAAGCCAGCCCAGCAGAGTGAGAGACGGGAGAGGCTGTTTGTGGGTGGTAACGGGCAGTCCAGTAAAAACGGGGGAGTGGAGGTGCGAACGCAGGCGTGCCTGAGTGTGTAAACGCCGTTTTAGAGGCATGCATAATTAACAGGCAGCGTCATAGTACACGTCACCAGCCATTTTTTTTACTCTGTTTTCCTCACAATGCTTGCTGTAGAAAAAAGCTACCACAAGCACTGCATTCAGTTCCGATAGTGGTCAATGTACCAATGTTTTCACAAACTTCCAGGAGATGACGTGGGGCACTGGGCGTCTCTGCATTCGCAAAGGGGAGCCTGCATACACAAATCAAACGCTCGTGCAGGTAAGATGGGCGTGCTTATGCCTTGGCAAGCAATCGATCCCTGCCGCATCACTTTCAAATATTTGCATACGCATCGATTGAGCGTGCGCTCATAGCGACCGGGTCTGAATCAGGCCCTAAGTACACATGCTGAGGACTTAGCCGTGGAGATTAGCACAGATGATGATTCTAACAGATTGTACTCAGAAGATGTTCTGAGTACACACACCGTTGTAAACCCTAGGAACAAGTCACTAGTAAGAATGGAACTTGGAACGTTGCAACAGCAAGTTTACACTGGAAGTAACGACATTGTACAGGCAACTCCCTGTGGTCCAGAGCCCGGTTATATGCCCTAAGGTAGCAGTCCATTGGAGGACACTGTCAGCTGACCGCTACCAATGCTACAATTGGGTAAAGGGTTAGTCAGGCTGTGTCCATGATGTAAACACAGAAACCACATCATGGAGCGAGCACATGGATGTCTTAGCAGACCTGCGGTATAATTATCAGCGTATCACTCTCTGCCACACCTGGCATTTGACCGCTCTAGAGATCAGGGGAAGCCGGCGCTGAAATGAGTAACGGCCGATCCTAGGCCACAACCTGACAGGTTCCAAGGCTTCTCGCTGCAGAGCAGTAGAAAATTTGTGCAGACATTTTGGAACAAATTCAAGTGGATTCTCATTTTTTAGATCGTAATTACCTGTGTTGAAACATGGATTTTCCAGTATGATACTGATACAAAACGTCAGTCCTTGCATTGGAAAACACCATCATCACCTAGAATGATAAAAGCACATCAAAGCAAATTCAATATCAAGGATGTTATTTTAGAAGACTGGGTATCAGAAGGCGCAACAGTGTATCAACATTACTACAAAAATGTTCCAGCAACTTTGCGGGAAAGAATCAGAATGAAGAGACCAGAGTTGTGGAAAGTGGTTTTATCCTCCATCAGGACAACGCACCAGCCCACACAGCTCCCTGTGAAGCAGTTTTTGGCTGAGAAACCGATTGCAGTGCTAGAACATCCTCCATACTCTCCAGACCTAGCACCATGTGACTTCTTTATTTTTAAATCTGTACTCAAGGGAAACTTGTTTTGCATTAGTTACTGAGGAAAAGAAGAAACTTATGGCGTTGTTCAGACAACTGACAGATAATGAGCTACAGCACGGTTTTGACCAATGTAAAAAATTAATGTAGTGATGTGTGCATGCAGAAGGGGAACTGAGTTAAACTGTCCTTAATATAATTAAACATATATTAAAACATCAGTTTCATAGCTACACCTCGTACACTTAACTTGTGAGCGATCAGTAACCATGTAATTCAATTAAATCCCTGTGTCTATAAAACACATTGCTCAGTATGCTATACCCAGGACTTGAACTCAACCTCATTCACCACAGTCAGACACAACACTTTGAGCTATTTGCTCCTGCATAGGAAGCCTAGTAAATCCAACTATATGATGCTAATTGTAATGGCCAGTTCAATCCATAGCAGCTAAGCAGATCTATGTGGTGTGTGGCTGACCACTACACAGATCTGCTTAACTGCCATGGTTTACACAGACTATGCAATTGGCTTCATATAGTTAAAACTACTACACTTCCCATGCAAAAGCAAATAGCTGCATGTGTTAAGTGTCTAACCGCAATACATGAAGTTTTGAGTTACTGTTTTACAACAATTTAAAGTAAATTAAGCTTTGAAAGTTGATGCATGTAATTCCAAAGGTGCCCCAACTTCTGTTGATACTTGATTACAAACACCCTGTCTGTATAAAAGCTGTGTTCAAACAGACTGCTATTACACATTCAGCAGCATTATTTTGACAATATTGTACTGCAGCAACTCGACGTGGCATCAATCCATAAGTGGGTGGAAGAGAAAGGAGAGATGTTGACCCATGCCATCTGGATAGCTTCCCACAGCTCCCTGATATTTGTAGGTGCAGGATCTTGGGTGCAAATGGACCTTTCCACAACATCCCATAAATGCTTGATTGGGTTCATGTCGAGCGAACGTGGTGGCCACACCATTCGTTGGAACTGTCCAGAATGCTTCTGGAACCAATTCTGGACAACTTGGGACTGATGACATGGTGTATTATCCTGCTGGAATATGCCATTGTTGTGGGTGTACATGAATTCATGAAGGGCTGCAAATGATCCTCAAGCAATACAGCAAAGCGGTTACCGATCAAGGACGCAAACTCTACCCTGAATATGGATGCGATTTGAGCCAGTGTCAGTTACCACGGACAATTCTGGCCAGATGCCGCTGGTCACGATCATTAAACACCCCCGTGGTCAGCCACTGCACTGTCCACAATGGGTAGTAATATCTTCCATAAGGTATTCCAGGTATACACGTGACACTGTAGATCAGGGAATATAGAATGTCAGCTAAATTTTGAAAATGGAGTGTCCCATCCATCGAACACCACTATAATGCCCTGTTCAACTCTGATTATTCAAGTCGCCTTGCCATGAGCAGGCTAGCAAGTGCTCATACTGACTCAAGAGATGTGAGATTATGACCTATGCAGGTTTGGGCATTTCCAAGACATCACAGTACTGTGACGCCACCTACCATTACCTTTACATACTGCTATCCCTTGACTTTTGGCACATAGTGTATTTTGCTATTTTAATGTCGAGAAAACGAGCAATAACAAAGGAAAACATATAAACCTTTATAATCCTTAAAAGTTTAGGTCCTTCCTTTTAGAGAAATTGCAAAGAAAGCCAAGGTGTCTGATGGTGTAGAAAACTATACTTCCAAAGTGCACTTCAAAATCGGAGTAATCTCCTGACAGGAAGAGATCTGGCAGTGCCATGTTGTAACCGCTGCTCTACTCCTAGGTGAAAAAAGTATTTGATCTTACAGCAAGATAATGACCCAAAATAGGTAGCTACTTTTGAAAAATTAAATATTTTAGATTAAATACTGTTAAACAAAATGGTTCGATTTACGTTGTTTTTTTTTTTCCAATTGGTTTTGTTCTATGCTTTAATTTCGGACCACTTTTGAGACCTTAAACTCTATACGTTTCATTTTAAAACTTGAAAAATTGTGGTATTATAAAACTCTTTGACCGGTAGTGTATGTCTAAATATGTTTTGGGAATGTAGAATATGTTTTGTGTTTGAGAGGCATCTGTTCTGATTTTTGTTTAATAAGTTTGTATCTAGCAAAGGTTAAAATTATTGGTATCTAGAATAGCTGAGGTTAAATTTGGCAGATCAGGGGACATCAGTTGGATTTAATCTACAACTTATGCCACTTTAATATCACATTTTACAAATGAATACCACTATAATTGTTTCATAGGGCAACTGCAACTCCAGATTATTCCATTGCAATCACAAATCTTAGAGAATAGAGGGCACCCATTTCTAGTACCTCGTTCTACCCTGGAAGGAGATGGGATGTGTTCAAAAGGCTGATAGTAAGAATGCCGACAATTATGATGTTGACATTGTTAAAATGTCGACCGGCAACTGGTTCACTTTCTCAGCATGCCGACAGATGTTAGGGTTAGGCTGCAGGGGGGGAGGGGGGGTTACGTTTAGGCACCAAAGAATGGGTTAGGGATAGCTGGAGGATCAGAGTACTGATACAGAAGCTACGGTCCCATGACCGCCAGCACCCAGAAGATGCCACTAAAGGAGGAGGTGAGTCACAGCTGGGCCACCAGTCTTAAATGTCGACCTTCTAACATGTCGACATTTCATCACATCTACACGATTAATGTCGACATGGCCACTGTCAACATTTCATACCCAACCGAACGGGGATATATAGCCATATAGCAGAACCTGAGTAGTATGGTAGGAGTAAAGAGTTTCTAAAAGTTGGATGAATTTCTGGTGGAATCCAAATCTCTGCAGCAATGTCAGTGATCACAGGTCTCAAAGGCCTTTTGACATCTAAAGATAAGGCTAGAGGGGGATCACCTGTTTGTCATGTTATTTTTAAATGCTGTGTTCTATATTTAAAAAAAAATGACTTAAACATTTTCTTTGACAATAGTAAACACATCTTTCTTAATTATTTCTAATCTCTATATTTGATTCTTGAAATAATGTATAGATACTTAAGGGTGAAACATTCTGTTATTAGTGAAAGAGTAGTATTCCCCCTCACCCTAGTTAGTGCCCAGGGCTCAATACCACTATTTCACTTGTTTCTACTTTCCTAAGATATTTAAGGTTCCCCCTAGTATTAGAGACCCAGGCCGCTCTCCTGGTTGTGCTCATGTTCTTGCATACAATTTCTTTCATTCTGTAACTATGTTGGGTGTGCTTGGTAGTTAAAACGGAACTGCATGGTCAGAAATTTCTATTTTCCAGGTAGATAAGTTATCATATATAAGGGCAATGAAAACAAACTAATCTACTGTGTAGATACAAATGTATCTAATACACAATGGGGCAGATGTATTAAGCTCTGGAAAGTGATAAATGACCAACCAATCAGCTTCTGTAATTTTTCAAACACAGCCTGTAACACGGGTCAGGGAACTTTTTTACCTTTTACCCCAAAATATATTTAGATACGCCGACGTTACCCCCTTGATTTGAAAGGAAGGAAATCCTATAGTAGTGCCCACATGTATGGACCTGTAGCAGTGCCCCCATAGTTGTGCCCCTGTAGCAGTGCCTCCCCATAGTTGTGCCCCTGTAGCAGTGCCTCCCCA
This sequence comes from Taudactylus pleione, assembly GCA_031769625.1. Classification (NCBI taxonomy): domain Eukaryota; kingdom Metazoa; phylum Chordata; class Amphibia; order Anura; family Myobatrachidae; genus Taudactylus; species Taudactylus pleione. Next base: position 3,300,856 of record JAUIMM010000478.1, on the reverse strand, counting down.
TAGTTGTGCCCCTGTAGCAGTGCCTCCCCATAGTTGTGCCCCTGTAGCAGTGCCTCCCCATAGTTGTGCCCCTGTAGCAGTGCCTCCCCATAGTTGTGCCCCTGTAGCAGTGCCCCCCCATAGTTGTGCCCCTGTAGCAGTGCCCCCCATAGTTGTGCCCCCATAGCTATGCCAATGTAGCAGTGCCGCTTGTACAAAAAAACCCAAAACACTTACCTTAATCCTGCTCCTGCATCCGCCACCATCCTGTCTGTCCGGCTGCTCCTCGGAACTATGGGAGAGATGTCATGACGTCTTTCCCATAGTGCTCATGGGGAGAGCCGGAAGCTGGAGTTCGGAAGAGAACTCCAGTCTCCGGCTAACGCACGCTTCAGGGAAGGAGCCGGGTGCCCGCTGGTAATAACATTTCAGTGGGCGTCCAGCTTAGAGCCTCCCTGCGGCGCTGGGCTGGAGGTCACTGGCGCCGGGTGCAGCGGCGCACCCGGTTCACGTGCACCTCCAGCCCTGCATCCATTACCCCCAGGAATTTCACTTTTACCCCATGTGGAGTAATTTACCCCTGTTCCCCGACCACCGCTGTAACATGTCAGTTGCGAGCCGAGTGGCTGGTCGTTTATCACTCTGACCCAATGTTCAGAAAGTGTACTTCAAAGATTGAGCGGAAAGGTTAACTTTATGTAATGCTTCTTATTCATACATATTGAGTAGTCAAATCTAGGATTTTCTCATTATGTTCTCAGGAAGCAATCTGTTTTAAATGACCTCTCGTAGCCATCTCATGACCATCCCATAGTGTCATGATGCTAGTGACTGCGGGTTTTTCAATTACAAGTATATGTAGAGACAGTAGTGTACAAGAGTCTTTTGACAAATGGTTCCACTATAAATTTATTGTTCCCCACTGTCAAAACATGCTACTTATCACTTTATAAACTTAATGCAAAATACAAATTATCAACAAAATTTATCACTGCACACTTTGTGTGTATGATAATAAAGAAAATACAATAACTTGATCACAAAGCTGTCCACACACCTAAAGTTTTTTTTTTTCTAACCAGTTGCCTGGTTGGAACGAAAATTTGGTAATATATGAAGGGGTCTCTGCTCATTTAGGATCTGTAATGTTGGGACTTCTTCTTCTGTTCCTGATGCTGCATCGTCTTCCTCTCCTCCACTGTTGTCTTTCTTCCTTTCTGTGACTCTATCTTTTGTCTGGCATATTCCGTCTTCAGGAACACCATCAAACTAAACTGCTGCTGTTTGCGTTAGCCAAAAATAGCAACAGTGAGTGGGCGAAATCATGGTGTAACCAGCTGTGTTTGGCTCACTGCAGCTGGCTCTAATTGTGCAGGGCACCACAAACCGTGATTCGCTCATGGGCAGTGCCAGTTTTGAAAAGCTGCATGCTGATTTCCAAAGCTTAAATCTGTAAAGATTTAAACGCCAATGCTGGCAGAACATAACGTGCTTGCCAATAACCGCTTCCTCCAGGCGGATACAGATCTACTGCCCCAGCCGACAGCCCCCCTGAATGGCCTACTAGGGTTCAGCAATGGCTCCAGGGTCTTCAGCCTCTTCCGATTCTTTCTCGTGCTGCGATGAGTGGCCACAACTGTTACAGTAATGTGCCTAGTAGATTAGGCTACTGCTTTTTGATAAATCTTTGCCCTGAGTAATAATAATAATAATAATAATAATAATAATAAAAAAAAAAAAATTCAAGGTATATTCACATATTCTTGGTATGAGGAAGAAACACAAAAATAGTGCAAGGATTTATAGAATGTCTCTAAATTGTGGTATGTAGATAGTGAAAATGTATAAATACTCAGAATATTTAGAGGTAAATATTCAGGTGTTTGAGATAGATTACTCATAGCAGGTTAAGACTACTGAAGCAATAAGTCACTTGTCTGGAAGTGAATTTAGTGACTTATGTTCTGTTTGCAATGTATATGAAGTACTTCTCTTATGGTGCATACACACGGTCAGATTTTTCCTTCAGATATGAACGATGACGATTTAAAAGTCGTTCAGTCGTTCATATCTGAAGGAAAATCTGACATATCTGACATGCCTGGACGATGAACGGTGCGCGTTCCTGTTTGTCAGATAACGATATCTTACATCTGATGTGTTTGCAGTCAGACTTGGACGATTCCATTCATTTTAATGCAGTCAAAAATCGTTCAATCGTTCAAAACTTAGGTCAAATCGTTCATCTGACAAATCTGACCATGTGTATGCTCCATTATTCTGAAGTAAAAATAAATATCTAGTACACCAACTGGCATTTGGGACTGTCAAGGTCAGTATCATGATGTAGATACAGATATGCCCTTATACATCATTGCTGCAGTCGCGCCAAAGAGCCCCTCTTGGCAACCAGGTCCCGTTCAACTCTGCTACCGCCAGGCAACTCTTTCACCCGAAAATGTGTCTTAGTCGCAATATGATGTGACTAGGACACACCAGGAGATTGATTAATTTGATATGTGACACTTTTATATCTGTGTGCGACTGAGTCTCTGAATCTGTATACAAAGTGCTATGATGCAGCAGCAGTGGCTTTTTTCCATGCCAAGTTCTGTTGTGCTTTGTATACAGATTTATCAGTTGCACACAGATATAAAAGTGTTTTATATCAACAGAGCTAGCAGAGTTGCACAGGATCTGGCGGCTCACTCACAGCAGGCGCCTCTGGATGTATCTATAGCTAGATCACTATTTCTTACTGGTTGGTATATTACAGTATTTGGCCACCGAATGAAATTTGATTCATGACAAGTTGCCAGGTTACAAACTACGTAGCTACAAATATTTTGAGTATTTTTGTTTGACATTGATTTAAAGCAGTACGATTGGTGTAGTGGTTATCATAACCCCTCACAGCACTAAAGTCATGAGTTTAATTCCTGGCCATGGATTGTGTGTGGAGTTTGCATTTTCTCCCTCTATTTGTGTGGGTTTCCTCCACCACACAGTGACTCGGGAATCCAACTCTCGTAGCGACTGGAGTTGGACATGTGAAGGACCCGGGTTAAGGGGCAGTGTAAACGGGTAATCTGGGTCGAATGACTCAGGTCCCGTTTACAGCATGGGGAGATCCGGATTTCCCGGCGATTGTGGATGAGGTCATCTCCAAGTGCCGGCAGGAGACTTCCACTGCATACGGGTGCAGTGTAAAAGGGGTCTGCCCCGGTTTCAAACTGTGTTCAAAATCCCAGGTTGGACCCAGGATTTTGGTGGAAAAGGAGTAAAACAACCCTAGTAGGTCTGTGTGTTGATGTGATAAAGTATATCGATGGTAAGCTCCACTGGTGCAGGGACTGATGTGAAGGCCTGAAATATTCCCTGTAAAGCGCTACGTAATATGTTTGTGCTATATAAATGTTAATAAATAAGAAATAACTCTAATAGGCTACGTGATTTACAGTTCTATTTATACAGAAATCTTTGCTTCCTTAGAAGCACATAGAAAAACAAATTTGTACTCGAGGAAGAATTTAAAATACACAAGTTGGTTGAGTTATGAAGAGGGGCAGCCAAACCCAGCTCTAGAATAAAGACTAAACATAGAGCTGGCCAGCATCAAGGTATTATGCAATATTTAATCTACAAAAAAAACTATTGCTTTCACAAACCTTGCAGCGGCACATTGTGTACCATGGAAATATATGCACCTAATTCTAAATCATCCCCTACAGTATTTGTCAATTTAACAAACGCCTATTAAATCAACAAATATGGAACATTGTGGTATGTTTAACTATCACAGTTTTAAAGTTTAAAATTGCTTATGGTAAACAATTCAATTATCTTAAAAGTTGAATTTGTCCAATAAACAGAACTTTTTGTTATTTATAATAATTAATTAAGGGGGAAAAAATTTGCTTATAACATGCAACTCCATTTGTTGTTTTTTTTTTATTATAATTGTTTGTACATAATACATTAGGCACACTACACTGGAATGTACAGTCACATTGTCCTGACGACATTAACACCAAGGTTAACCTTTCTATTCTCATGTGAGGAAGAATTCTTAGGGCTCTATGTATTAATTTTGGTACTGCAACTCGCCGGGGATATTTTCCTTTTTAATAAAAATATCCCGGCTATGTACTATGGGGAACTCGCAGGGATATCGGTTGCTGTAACCACTGTCCCCACGAGTTCTATCCCTCTAATTTATGAGAAGTCTTTCACTGAACTGAATGCATGTGCACAGTGTCAGCTTCTGGGGCTGCGGGGGAGGTATTGAAAGATCTCTCTCCTGTATCGGTAGCCCCCATAGGCAAACAGTAGTTTACACCATCTGAAGTTGGTGTAAACTAGTTTTGCGGTTTGGAATTTAGTACATAGGAGTCAGATCGTAGTCCCCATTGATGATGATGGGGACTGCGATCTGAAGTGCTAATAAGCACTTTGCTAGAGATTTCTCTGAAATCTCCTGCATTGTGGCATTAGTACATAGGATCGATACATACAATTATGCAGAAACTGCAGTTTCTACGTCATTTTATGTAAAAAACTGAAATAACAAATTAAGCAACAATTTGTGCCTAAAGCTTGATTAGTTTTCTCCCTTTTACTTGTAAACTAAGGTAGCAGGGGTTGCTGCAAACTCTCCCTCTCTCTCCCTCTGTGTGTGTGTGTGTGTGTGTATGTGTATATATATATATATATATGTATATATATATGTATATATATATGTATATATATATGTGTATATATATGTGTATATATATGTGTATATATATGTGTATATATATGTGTATATATATGTGTATAGTATATATGTGTATATATGTATATGTATATATATGTATATGTATATATATGTATATGTATATGTATATATATGTATATGTATATGTATATATATGTATATGTATATATATGTATGTATATGTATATATATGTATGTATATATGTATATGTGTATGTATATATGTATATGTGTATGTATATATATGTATATGTGTATATATACATACACGTATATGTGTATATATATGTGTATATATATATATATTCTATCTATCCAGTCAAGAACAGCACACACTTAATAAATATTAATAATGTTCAGGTGCTGCAATCCCATAATAGATAAATAGAGTAGTATCCCGTGACAATGCACAGAAAAAAGACCAGCACACTTCTTTAAAGATGCAAAAAAGACATAATAGTCATTGTATTGTGTAAAAAAAAAAAAAATACAGTATAAAACTGTCTACTGAAGGCATGTCATAGTGAAACAAGGCAGCATGTATACTGGAGAAATAGTCAGTATAACACTTTGTTGCAATACCAATAACAGTGTTGACCAGCAAAAAAAGCACGTGGTATACTTAACAATAGCCTGGTGACATTTGCATGCACTGAGAGTGGTAGATGGCCCGACAGCCGTTTCGGTGTATTTACACCTTCATCATGCCTCACAACGTTTCGGTCAAAGTAAGACCTTTTTCAAGCATTCCAAAAGGAACAAGATACAGCCAACACCAAGTGTAAATATTAAAACTTACTCCACTAACCAGGCTCTTTATACAGTGTATCCGGAAAGTATTCACAGAGCTTCACTTTTTCCACATTTTGTTATGTTACAGCCTTATTCCAAAATGGAATAAATTTATTTTTGTCCTCAAAATTCTACACACAATACCCCATAATGACAATGTGTAAAAAGTTTTTTGAGATGTTTGCAAATTTAATAAAAAAAGAACAAACTAAGAAATCACACGTACATAAGTATTCACGCAGCCTTTGCTCAATACTTTGTTGATGCACCTTTGGCAGCAATTACAGCCTCAAGTCTTTTTGAATATGATGCCACAAGCTTGGCACACCTATCTTTGGGCAGTTTCACCCATTCCTCTTTGCAGCACCTCTCAAGCTCCATCAGGTTGGATGAGAAGGGTCGGTGCACAGCCATTTTCATATCTCTCCAGAGATGTTTTCAATCGGATTGAAGTCTGGGCTCTGGCTGGGCCACTCAAGGACATTCACAGAGTTGTCCTGAAGCCACTCTTTTGATATCTTTGCTGTGTGCTTAGGGTCGTTGTCCTGCTGAAAGATGAACAGTCGCCCCAGTCTGAGGTCAAGAGCGCTCTGGAGCAGGTTTTCATCCAGATTGTCTCTGTACATTGCTGCATTCATCTTTCCATCTATCCTGACTAGTCTCCTAGTTCCTGCTGCTGAAAACATCCCAATAGCATGATGCTGCCACCACCATGCTTCACTGTAGGGATGGTATTGGCCTGGTGATGAGCGGTGCCTGGTTTCCTCCAAACATAACGCCTGGAATTGTCTCATCAGATCAGAGAGTTTCGTTTCTCATGGTCTGAGAGTCCTTCAGGTGCATTTTGGCAAACTCCAGGCAGGCTGCCATGTGCTTTTTACTAAGGAGTGGCTTCTGTTTGGCCACTCTACCATACAGGCCTGATTGGTGGATGGCTTCAGAGATGGTTGTCCTTCTGGAAGGTTCTCCCCTCTCCACAGAGGAATGCTGTAGCTCTTACAGAGTGACAATCGGGTTCTTGGTCACCTCCCTGACTAGGGCCCTTCTCCCAGGATCGCTCAGTTTAGACGTCCGGCCAACGCTAGGAAGAGTCCTGGTGGTTCCTAACTTCTTACAATTACAGATGATGGATGCCACTGTGCTCATTGGGACCTTCAAAGCAGCAGATATTTTTCTGTACCCTTCCCCAGATTTGTGCCTCGAGACAATCCTGTCTCGGAGGTCTACAGACAATTCCTTGGACTTCATGCTTGGTTTGTGATCTGACATGCACTGTCACGTGTGGGACCTTATATAGACAGGTGTATGCCTTTCAAAATCCTGTCCAATCAACTGAATTTACCACAGGTGGATGCTAATTAAGCTGTAGGAACATCTCAAGGATGATCAATGGAAACAGGATGCACCTGAGCTCAATTTTGAGCTTCATAGCAAAGGCTGTGAATACTTATGTACATGTGATTTCTTCGGGTTTTTTTTTTTTTTTTTTTTTATATTAAATTTGCAAAAATCTAAAAAAAAACAAAAAACTTTTTCATTATGGGGTATTGTGTGTAGAAATTTGAGGACAAAAATGAATTAATCCATTTTGGAACAAGGCTGTAACATAACAAAATGTGGAAAAGTAAAGCGCTGTGAATACTTTCCGGATGCACTGTACCAAGATACAGAGCTGAATCAAGTTTAAACCATACACATGAACATGAGACATGTGGGACACCGGAAGACATCGCTTCCAGTTATAGTCACCATGGCTACATAACAACAATGTAAAATGTATGACAAAACACAATAATCAAAATTATCTGCAATTGCGGGATCCACGGCATAGTAACCCGCCATAACCCAATATAGGTCAGCATACAACCTAATGACATTAGTAGCGGCGGTGGTAACAACCACCTTGCCGTCATGCGCATAACATGCTGTGTATATGCCGGAGGAAAACAACCGTCGCGAACAGCCGGAAGTGCGGCCGCAATCAAATTAGGTCAATAAAAATCTGCAAACACGTGCCGCTTGCATTCCACGAGTGAACAGCAAACATCACAACCAGTCAAAGAATAGCTACTGTATATACAAGGTGCACAATCAGTATAAAGAGGCCAATTATTACAATAAAAAAGCAAAAAAACAGCAATATTTGTGAAAAATACTAACATAACCAAAGCACAGAAATACTACAACAAAACAATATGGATTAAAATAACATATAATCGAAAATTTTAAAAATCTGAAAAATATAAAGAATAATAACAGACTTTGTATTGGGCAAAAAAAATTATCAAGTGATATAAAAAAAATGTTTAATGACCCAAAAATTTTTTTTTCCTTCATATATGATAACTAAGGGCAGTATTAAATTTGAAGAGAAAACTCGTCAATTTCGCCTCTATGCATTATCCCCTTATTCAATTTAAAAGACTTTTTGCCGATGCAAAAAGTATTTTTTAAAAAACAGGGATAACTTTTCACCATGTTTTACATGGCGAAAAAAAGTGCAGAATTGGGGTTTAGGGGTTCAGGCTTAAAAAAAAAAAAATAGCCTGCACCCCTGGGAGTGTCCCCTAAAAATAATCTATGTCAAAAAAGCTTAAAAAAATTAAATCTGAACACCCCTAAAAAGTAACTTGAAATTTATTTTTATTTTTTTTAAATATGGGGGACAAAATCCTAAAGTAGCGAAATAGATTCCAGAGGGATACCCAAGTATGCGGAAGGTGCATTTTTGAAGAATTGTAAAAAAATTTAAAAAAATGGACTTTAGGGACTTAAAAATATGCTTTCACCCATTTTCATGTACCCCAAATTTGGTGGCCATAGGGTTTTTTTTTTCTAAAAAAAAACCCCCCAAAAACCTAATTGCTATTCTGCATCACTTCCTCACAGGCGCAAAAAAGCACCTGCCTCTGCTATTTAAACCCCCTAATTAGCTTCAGCAGGGAAAAACGGGGGTGCTCATAGTGATCCCCCATGACCGGACATCTTTAGGGGGGTCCTAGGAAGAAATCCCTAAAATTCGCGAATTTTTGCGATACTTACCTTTCCGCCGGGTGCTGTTTTCACTGGATCCTAATTGAATGCGGGGATAAAGTGGGCGCGCAAATTGAATATGGCCCTAAAAGGAGTTTTCATCTCCAAAAAGTATTTAATGGGTTACATTGAGGCTTTTAGGGGCCAAAGTTTCCAAGTCATAAATCCATTTTGCTTCCAACTTCTTAAGAAGGAGTATCCGATCACCACCATATATTCATCAGCCACATCCCGACATGGGACTAAAGATAGGTGTCGAAATCCCGACGCCTATCATTAGTCCCACTATTAAATCCCGACACCCGGCTTACACAACAAATGCAAGCCTGGTGTCTTAGCGTGAAGCCACGGGGGGGGGGGGGGGGCGCCTTAGCCCAAATATATATATATATATTACACACACACGTGTATGTGTGTGTATGTATATGTGTAAAATATATATATATATATATATATATATATATATATGTGTATATATATATATATGTGTGTATATATATATATATGTGTATATATATATATATATATGTGTATATATATATATATATATGTGTATATATATATATATATATATATATATATATAATTATTGTGATAGGATCACTGGTAAAGTGGTCTGTGGCAGGGACATTTATCCCAGATTCCTGTCCTATGTGTTTAAAATCCCCAGGAGAAAGTCTGCAGTGTAGCAGGCTTGAGTCTCGGCTTTTTGAAAAGCTGGTTTGGGACCTGGGGGTTGTGGGTGAGAGGAGAGGGAGGGCTCCACCCACGGCCACTCCAGGTTTTGGTTCTCTTAGCCTGGTAACAGGCTTGTTAGGGTTTCCACCTGAGAGTGGCCAATATAGGCCTAGTGTGTTGAGGGCTGATTGTCTCACCTGGGAGAGCAGACAGGGAGTTTGCTCAGAGACACTGGAAAAACCTAACTGTAAGTGTTGTGCTGTGCTTTTGTTGCTGGTGAGGGCATTAGGCCCTGCCAGGTTCAGATAGTGAGGGAACTACCTGTGAAGTTAGTGCCCCGACAGGGCTAGGATTTACGTTTGTTTTCTTTGTGTTATTTCTGACATTGTACAATAAAGACTGGCGCCGACCAGCTTGTACTTGCATCCAGACTGGTGTGCTGCTTCCCTGCTGCTGTGTGTGTAAGGAAGGAGTCCTCTACCCAGGAGAGGGACCCCCTACCTAACTGTGTCACAATATGGTGGAGAATGCGGGCACCCACACACACTGAAGTTGCAGCGAGAGGAAAACTTTCCGTTTAAAAATTAAAGGGACAGACACCCAATTTGTGAGTGTGGAAATAACACTGTGTCCTTGGAGTCCCATAGAGGAGGCGTCAGCCAATGCTCAGAGAGACAAGGTTCAGTTTCCAACCTACACCCCAGGACAAAATGGAGGACATGATTAAAGCCTTTCTCCAAGCTACAGCAGCTCAGCAGGAATCTACCAGAGCTCAGCAGGAGACGAACAAACTTCAGCAGGAATCTACCTGGGCTCAGCAGGAATCCACCAGGGTGCAACTGTTGGCCTTGGAGACAGCCCAAAGGCAACAACAGGTCGCCATCGAGGAAACCTGCCAGGCCATAAAAGAGGTGCTACAGCACCTGGTCGCCCGGCCCAGAGATGTTGCTACTGGTCCTCCCACCCCCACTCACTCCGTACGAGCCAGTCACTTCCTTCAAAAGATGACTTCGGGCGATGATGTGGAGGCCTATCTCGCCGCATTTGAATCAACGGCCGAAAGGGAGAGTTGGCCCCAGGAGCAGTGGGCAAGTCTGGTGGCACCTTTTTTGTCTGGGGAGCCACAAAAAGCATATTTTGACTTATGCCTGGCTGATGCCAAGGACTATAAAAAACTAAAACAGGAGAGCCTAACTCGCTTGGGAGTCACCACCTTTGTTCGTGCCCAACGGGTCCACCGCTGGGAGTTCCATATGGACAAGCCTCCACGTTCACAGATGCATGACCTCGTCCATCTGTCCTCAAAATGGCTACAGCCCGAGACGCTGACGGGACCACAGATCGTGGAAAGGGTCGTGATGGACCGGTACCTGCGATCATTACCCGCGACTCTGCGCAAGTGGGTGAGCCATGCAGACCCGAAGACCGCGGACCAGTTGGTCGAGCTAGTGGAGAGGTACGTGGCGGCTGAGGAGTATGCCCCACCAAGCCCCGATGGCGCACCGGCGAACTCCCACAGACACTGGTAAGACTGTTCCAGGGGAGATGGGTGCTGGGCGGTGGGATGTACCTAAGACTGAGGGTGTAGAACCTGGAGACAGGCCTGCCAGGCCAGGAAGGTTCTTGCCCCGTAAACGACTAGACATTAATATGATTCAGTGTTTCCGGTGTGGTGACTTCGGCCATATTTCCGCTAATTGTTCACTTACAACTGAACCTATGCAATGTGATACTGCTCATGTCTACCGCAGGAGGTCTTTCTTTGCACAGACAGCCTGTACGGCTGACCGGCAGGCTGAGACTGATAAGCACAGGTGTGTACTCACTGTAGATGGCAACCGAGTAGAGGCACTGTTAGACTCTGGTAGCTTGGTGACACTTATAAAAGCTGAGCTGGTGAACCCCTTGAGGCATAAGGGGAAAACTGTTGGTGTGACCTGCATACATGGGGATAATCGATATTATGTTACTGCCGAGGTGAACATGGAGACACCATGTGGCTCTGCTATAGTTTCTGTGGGTTTGGTGCCTGGTCTGATGTACGATGCAATATTGGGGAGAGACTTTGCTCACTTCTGGAAATTGTGGGAAAGCCGTTTTGTTCCAGAAGTAAACAACCCCGGTCCACTTGAGAAGGTTGTCGATATAGTGGAGGAGGGAGTTTCTTCTGAGTCAGAGTTATTCCCTTTTCCTACTATAGTTGACGAACTAGAGAATGCGGAGCGTGACGGTGGCCCGCCAACTGATGTGCCTCCCATTGAGGTGGGAAGTGTTGTTGGGTCAGTGGATCGTCTGCCTGATTTAGAGGTCAGAAGAGAGGTCTTTGCCGTGGAGCAGTTGAATGACCCTACTTTGGTAAAAGCCAGGGAGAATGTAAAAGTAGTTGATGGTAAACCCATAGACCCTGATAGTCCTTTGTCCTATCCCCAAATGGCAATGTGTCATGATTGGTTATATCAGGTGACTAAGAAGGGGGAAGATGTTGTGGAGCAACTAATAGTTCCCAAAGCGTACAGAAGAACAGTGTTTGATCTGGCCCATGGTCGTATAATGGCAGGTCATCTAGGGGTAGAGAAAACCACTGAGCGAATAATGCAGAGGTTTTTCTGGCCCGGGCTTCATAAAGAGGTATCTGACTTTTGCGCATCCTGCCCTGAGTGTCAGTATCATGCTCCCAGACCACGTTTTAAGGGACCACTAGTTCCATTGCCTATTATAGAGGTGCCGATAGTAAGAGAGCACCTGGAACCGGCTCAACAGGCACGGCAGAGGGTATACAACCGCAATGCTCGGTTACGCAGCTTTGCTCCAGTAAATCCAGAGCCCTTAGTTCCCGAAGTGACAGTGGCAAAAACCCTGTCGGCAATTCAACAACGAGAGGTCAAGGAGTTTCTGGTTAGAAATAGGGTGCTGTTCTCTGACGTACCTGGGAAAACCTTGGTCGTTAAACATGACATCATCACTGACCCAGGGGTTAAAGTTAATCTAAAGCCCTATAGGTTACCAGAAGCACCAAGAGCATCGGTGTCGAAAGAAATTAAAAATATGCTAGAGTTAGGGGTTATTGAAGTATCACATAGTGAATGGTCAAGTCCCATTGTGTTGATTCCAAAGCCCGACGGGAGTGTGCGTTTCTGCAATGACATCCGAAAGTTGAACAGTGTTTCAAAATTCGATGCCTACCCGGTGCCACAGTGGAGAAGGAGGCGTTGGCCATAAAGTGGGCGTTACAAACTTTTAAATTTTCGGTGGAACACAGGCCAGGGGGCCTGTAGTTTAAAGCAGACGCGTTGTCACGCGTTCATTGTTTGGGGGCTTCAGTTGTTCCGCCCCATAGGTCGAAACAAAGGGGGGGGGGATATGTGATAGGATCACTGGTAAAGTGGTCTGTGGCAGGGACATTTATCCCAGATTCCTGTCCTATGTGTTTAAAATCCCCAGGAGAAAGTCTGCAGTGTAGCAGGCTTGAGTCTCGGCTTTTTGAAAAGCCGGTTTGGGACCTGGGGGCTGTGGGTGAGAGGAGAGGGAGGGCTCCACCCACGGCCACTCCAGGTTTTGGTTCTCTTAGCCTGGTAACAGGCTTGTTAGGGTTTCCACCTGAGAGTGGCCAATATAAGCCTAGTGTGTTGAGGGCTGATTGTCTCACCTGGGAGAGCAGACAGGGAGTTTGCTCAGAGACACTGGAAAAACCTAACTGTAAGTGTTGTGCTGTGCTTTTGTTGCTGGTGAGGGCATTAGGCCCTGCCAGGTTCTGGTAGTGAGGGAACTACCTGTGAAGTTAGTGCCCCGACAGGGCTAGGATTTACGTTTGTTTTCTTTGTGTTATTTCTGACATTGTACAATAAAGACTGGCGCCGACCAGCTTGTACTTGCATCCAGACTGGTGTGTTGCTTCCTTGCTGCTGTGTGTGTGTGTGTGTGTGTGTGTGTAAGGAAGGAGTCCTCTACCCAGGAGAGGGACCCCCTAACCTAACTGTGTCACAATATATATATATATATATATATATATATATATATGTAAGATTTATTACAGTTCCATCACAAACAAAATGTACAAAATGGCAGCAGAGGCCCAACAGCATGTAAACTGCTCCAATACAGTTTTCGTCAGGGGCATACAGACACACTGAGCCAAATAATAAAGGCTGGGAGCACCCCAATTACCCAATCGCATAACAGAGTAAATTAAACAACAACACAGCCCTGCCCGTGTTGTAGGTGGGGATCAGAGAAAGGGTGCTCAGTGAATGGGAATCCTTGACATGGACTTCCGGCTCATGTCGTGTCTGTCCTCTGCAGCAAGTCACAGAAAACCAGGAAAACCGCTGTCTGACATGCGCACCAGCAGTACACAATGTCAGATCATACCACAGGTGCAGGAGTGGAGCCGGGAACCTTTCCAGCACTGCTGTATATGCACAAAGCATGGCAAATGGGTAAGAACATGAAATAACAGACATCCACACGAGTACAGATGGGGATGTAAAAACAAAACACCAAATAGGACGGACAAATGGAGGGTTTCAGGGGGGAAACGCAGCAAGGAAAATGGCTGAGGGAAAATGATCCCAACAAGGATCACAGACACGGCGGTGTCTGAGGGTACAACCGTAATGAACGAGTGTGCACATGAGTGAATAAATTAGGTACACGAAGGTACTACTTCAACAGAGGCACCATTGCTTATAACAGACACACGGAGGTGCCATATTCACATACTGTAATACCTGAAATAAAAAGTGCTGAGTCAAAACAAGTCGGGATGCCCTGGTGTCTCAATAGAGGCTTGAGGCACCGTTACTAATAGCAGACTCATGGAGGTGCCATACTTCTATACTGTTATACCTGAAATAAAACCACTGAGTCAAAACAATGAGACAGTACATAACCAGAGATGCCTTGGTGTCTCAACGGAGGCATAAGGCACAGTTAATTGTAGCAGACACACACACAGAGGTGCCATATTCACATCCTGTGATACCTGAAGTAAAAAATATGGAGTTGTAACAATGAGAGAGTACATAACAGTGGATGCCTTCGTGTCAGACACGAAAGGACTCTCCAACCTAGGAGGCACAACTGGCAGGACCATACACACAGCTAAGTCAAAAGGTAGTAAGGGACAAAAAAACCATAAATAACCATATACAAAGGACTATACTAGGGAAGCGCATCATGCTACAGGCATTGAAAAAAGCACCGCCATGAAGAAACCACACAGGGTTAGAAGTAAACTGCAATAAAATCATAACGGGAATAACTCTGGTATAGTGCATGGGAGTACTTCCCCAGGTATTGCGAGGCACAGCTGGCTAGAACAGACACACAGATGTGTCATGAAATGTATACACACAAAAGATAAACCAAGGGAATCCACAACAGGGGTATCAAAAAATCAAACTCACAGGGGTGTGAATAAATGGTAAAAGGCAATAACAGTGGCATAAAAAAAAAATTGTGCAAATGTGCAAGAATGCCATTATGGAGTACACGGCGGTACTCCCAAGGCATAAACATAGCTGCAATCCAATGTCCAGGGCACACGGTGGTACTCTGCAAACCATGATGTCATTCCGAGGTGCAAAAGCCCCTCCAAGACATCTCAAATCTGCAAAAAATAAAGATCCGTGACAACCGGTCTACAGGAAACATGCCATCTTGAAGTCTTCATTAAGACCATGTGGAGACAGGCAGTTCAACATATAAATCCACTGTAATTCCCATTGGAGTAAAATCTTTAACCTATCACCTCCTCTCCTGAAGGGTGGGATGTGGTCAATGATGTAACACTTAAGTTGGCCAACAGTATGTTTCTTTTCTGTAAAATATCTTGCTACAGGTTAGTTCTTCAGATCGTTTTTAACCCCACTCTGGTGTAGGCATTTCTTGATTGCAGACTGATGCCGCCCACTCTTTTGTTTTACCATTCTGTTAGTTTTTCCTACGTAGAGAAAGTTACAATGACATTACAAGATCTAAATTATAAATTTGCTGTTGCAGTCCAGATTAAATTTTATAGAATATTTCTTGCTATCCAGAGGTTTCATGAAAAAGTTCCCTGTAAGTAAGAATGGTCAGTTGGTACATCCAGTGCACCTGAAAGCACCTCGTTTGAGTCTTAACCAGTTCGAAGTGCCACTCGCATGTTTAGATAAATTGGTGACCACCAGCATACCCTTGAGGTTATGACCTCTGTGATAGGTAAATCTTGGTTGTTTCAAGGTGTTGGCAAGAAACAGATCACTGAGATTGGGTGCCAGTGTTCAAGTACCTTGTCTCTAATGACTTTGGAAGAAATGGTGTAAGTACTGCAAAAGTGCAGTTTCTATGAAGACAAAGAGAAGGTCTTTCAGCTTAAGTAGCCCGGCTGAGCTGTCCAATTTTTTGGAGGCCTCCTTGATTTCCCTCCTGATATAACCTTGATCAATAAATCACTGGCCCATGGTAGCCAGGGCCTGAGGTAGATCATGTGGGTCCTAGGTAATCCGTATAACTCTGAGGAGTTGGGGGAAAGGTAGACCCTTAAGAGATCCTGGATGGAAGCTCTCAAAATGAAGTAACGCATTCTTATCAGAGTCTTTAGTAAAAATCTTTATGGAGATTTGATTACTCCTCAAGAGGACAGAAATATTCAAGAAGATTGAGGCTGCTGCTGAAGGTAAGACTAAACCATATTGTACCAGGGGAGTATTCAATAAAGGATAGCAATTTCTCTTCTCCACCCTGCCAGATGAAGAATAAGTAATCAATGTGCCTTGCATAGAAGAGGATATCATCCCTGTATGTACAGTTGCCGGAAATGTAAACCTGCTCGTTAGCAACCATAAAGATGTTTGCATATGATGGGGCCACGTTAGACCCCATCACTGTTCCTTGCATCTGTAAATAATAACCGTTTCAAAAAGAAAGTAATTCTTATTCAAGATGATCTCCATGAGGAGTAGCAGGATCTCAATGGGCAGACCACTATAGGAGGAATTGTTAAATATAGATACTCCCGACAGGCTTGCATCCCCAAGTAATGGGGAATATTCGTATAGAGGCTTTGAAACATCAAGTGTGATGAGTAGAGACTGAGCATTCAGGCCTAACACATTATTCAGCTTTCTCAAAAAGGAAGTGGTATCCGAGATGAAACACTCTATATTATGGACCAATGGCTGCATACATATACATGTAATTGATGATGATTATAATAAAATGGAAGAGTTCATATATTTCATAAAATTTTATTAAAATTATATTAATAGTATATTGGACCTGACTGTACCCACCTCTTTCCTCATCCTCCGTCCTTTAGTGCTGCAGCTGCTCATCTCCCTCCCCCACATTAGATGTGTGTTAACAAAAACTGACCCATACAGTGGCTAATTTAACATTTTAAGGTGTTTTTTTTTTTTTTTTTTACTTTTTAGGTAAGCGGTTCAAAAGCTGGAGTTATACGGTTTCTGGGAGAAACAGATTTTGCCAAGGGAGAGTGGTGTGGAGTTGAGTTAGATGAACCTTTGGGAAAGAATGATGGAGCTGTGGCTGGCACAAGGTGAGTTTGACCTTTGGATGCAAATTGATGTCTTGTGTTTAGTGTAGTTTTCTAATAGAAGGAACTAATCTGAAAGAACATTCTAGTATACATGCAAAATAGCTAATGTCACACACCTGGTGTGTAATTGGGAATGTCTGCTACACTAGAACATTAGAAGTCTGTTAAAAATGTGCTGCAGGTGTATGTACATATAGATGATATGATTACTGCTGGGCTTGAGAAGTTTTTCAGAATTTTGGAGCCAGACAAAAAATCTAGGAGGTAGATTAATCTTCAAATCGTTATACATTGCGAGTATATGTACGTTTCCAATTTTAATCTATTTATATAAAAAACATAAAATCTTTGACGTTCAATACAAATGATGTCATCGGTTTAGTATGACACCATTGCCTTGCAGTAGATCGTGTACTCTAGTGAATTCAACTGAAGTAAATAAGAATTTATTGTTAAGCTAGGTATACAGTATCCAATTATTGGTCCGATCAGCCGATAATGCCTGATCAATTTACAGTGCAGGAGCATTCGAATAGGGGGTTCAAAATAACGTGCTGCACACGCATAGCATTCCCGTATTACCGATACCATTCAAGAGATGAATAGAAAGTACCCACTGAAACCAAAATTGAATATCGAATTGGTGTGTGCACCCATGCACTCTGATCACTCAGTCAGATTGGAGAGTTTACCGGATCGGCGGCACCCATTGTGTAGTGTGTACCTAGTTACTTCCTGTCAAACAGATTTTTTAATACACTGTTTATTGCAGGACTATACAAAAATGAGTTTATTTAAAGAAAATATTAAAAGGCAGACAATTTAAATCAAAATTACATACAGATATTTATAATAGGCAGTCACAGCAACATATCTTATTGTAAGAATAAATGTACAGTAGTTTAACCAATGATTCACATCGGAATATTGGGAGCAAGTGGTTAAAGGGCATATGCTTAAAATGGATGACACAGTACATGTGTTGTAGAACATAGAACACGTTTTCACCTATTGCTGATAAAGATTATTATCGTCATAACATTTGGAATCTCCACAAAAGTAACTAATACTTTAAACCTAAATAATCAAATTATATAGCTAATGGCTTTATGTCAATAGGAAAAGGTGTTACCATTTAGGAACGGGCTACAGTCTGTATTCTGGCAGTTGGGATGCCGGCAGTCATAATCCCGACTGTAAGTATTAGGGTTAGGAACTATGGGGAGGGTTAGGGTTAGGCTGCGGGAAAGATGGGTTAGGGAGATGGTTAGGACACTTGCCTACTTTTTTTCGGGATGCTGCTGTCTTTATTCTGACTGCCGGCATCCCTAACGCCAAGTTGTAGGCTGCAACACAACAGTTGTTTCTCCCAGCGACAGTCTGGTTTCATACCACTGTTTCAAAATAACAATAAATATGATGTTTAAAATTCAGTGACAAAGAATCAATATAAACCTCAATTGAAAAAAATAATGCTGTCCAGTCCATACGGAAAGCAAATAATTTGGACTTGAATAGGGACAAAGATCCCTTTGCACCCACATATACATTAAACACTTGCGTGACACAGCAGACACTATTGGCAGGAAATTTTTATTCCCACCTGCTAGTCAAATATTAGCTGGCGGTATCCCCAATACAGCCCATTCTGCAAAGAGGAGGAGATAACATAATAAAGTGGAAGCAAAACGAGCAACCTGTCTCCAAAAGTAATGGATAAGGACATTCCCACATACACTGTAAATGGTATCGTCAGACGCATTCATTTTGAGGCAGTTGGCAGAATCTGATAGGCCTATAAGAAATTTGCGATGACTTGATAAGTAACCATTATAATAAATACTTGTAAAACATTTAATGGTAGAGTAGGAGAGAGATTTGAAGAGCCCATCCAGAGTAATGTCACTAAGAAAAGTCCTGTTCGCACCTTAGTATGATCCATCAGTGTATGTAATAACTTATAATGAAGGAAGATAGCCTTACTACCAGCCAGAGGGTGGGATAATGACTTTTACAGTGAGTTAGCCCAAAACTTGGGGAGAAAGGAAACGAGTCACTGAACACACATATTGTTGGACCTGAAATAGCGCTAAGGTCTGAGAATGGGGAATAGAATGTCTTGCGCATATCCCGTATACTAAGGGGTCTGTGTTAGTTAAGATCAACCAGAGCACACATAGTAGAATAACCCTGTACAGGCCATAAAGAAAAGGGCGGAGATGCCACTCAATTCTGAAATTAAAAGTTCAAAACCATTAGTAAAAACAAGGAATGGTGTGACTATTCCAGCGTTTACGGGTGGAATGTCACCTACCATACAGACATTAACAAGGGATAGAGTACCTTATCCTGTTTGAGAGTGCAAAAATTAAAGCTGGTGGTGGGTTGGTAAGAAAACTTGGTTAATATGAAAGTCCATGTATTTATCCCGTATTATGCAGTCAGTCCCTAAGATAACTCAATACACTAGCATGACTATATAACTTAAAATTTGGAAGATTAACACCCTCCCTTTCATTAGCCTGGGATTGTTGAGCTTCAACAGACCAATTTGTGGACATTTGTTACGCCATATTAAATTATGGAAAGCATTCTATAACAAGTTTTCATCAGTGTTAGTCGAAAACGGGCTGCATCTGTAATTGGTAAAGCGGTTTGGGAAAAATTAATAGGTAAATAAGAAAGCATGACCTGTTTCCAACGAGACAATTCAGTGAGCATGTCACAGATTAAAATCCTCATATTAAAGTCATACATGTCATTGATATTAAGTGGCCAAGCCACTCCAAAAATAAGTCAAAGATTTAGTAACCCATTTAGGGGGGAATTAAATTACTTGTGGTAAATTACCCCTGGTAAATTACAATGGTTAAAAACGTGACGTAGCCTCGGGCTTTAACACCCGGGGCTATTTAATTTGCTTCCCGCATTCGTCTGATAACCTTGTTAATGCACGTTAACCATATGCGTTAACACAGATTATCAGGATCTGTGATTTGGGTTCACGGACCTGTGCGTTAACTGGCAGTTAACACCTGATAACTGCATAGTTAACGGGGATTCTTTTTGGGTCTCAGGAGACCCAGGGATAATTGAATACGGGCTGGTGATCAATTAGCACCCGTTCAATTAACTCCCTAAATCGGGAAGCTATGGCTCCAAGGGATTTTGATCACAGGGCCCAGACATAGCGCTTTGGACTCATCTGGATTAATTTTAAATTCAACACCGTGCCAAATTTTGTTAATCTATCCATAACATGTGAGAGCACGGCTTCAGGGTTAGGGATATACAATAGGTCATCTGCAAATGCCTGTAGTTTAACCTCCCTGGAGCCTATAGTGATGCTCTTAAAGCCATTCCATGACTTGGATCCGTAACAGTGGAGATGGGGTAAAATAGTCTGAAGACACTTGGCCATGATTTTTGATTTAAGATCTTAAAATCTTGATTTAGAAGTTTGATTGGTCTATGAATCATCAACTCGGGAACCATAGAGGGCTAAAGGATCACTATAGTATGGGCCATAATGAAATTCGGGGAAGGAAGTTGGTCCAGTAAAATGCTCTAATAAAGGGACATCAAAGGATTTTATAGTACTCCCCGAGGAAGCTAATTTATGGTTAGGAAGTTTAGAAATAAAAGATGCCACTTCCTTTTTTTTGTAATATCACCATTCAGAAACTCCAGCTCAGAGAAGGTAAACTTAGGCACCCGCGACTTTTCCAGCAGACGATAGTGCAGAGAAGAATTCTCAGGTACAGCTGCATAAAGGGAATCATAATAAGTATAGAATGTGCAAGAATAGCAGAGGTGGACAGGGCCCACATTGAGGAGTCAATATCTCTTATTGCCTTGATATAATAATGTGGTCTATGTGCACTAGCCATAGTAGCCAGCAGATGCCCAGCCTTATTACCCCATGTGTAATATCGTTTTTTGCAGTCTTTGTGAAATTGAGCATTAGCAACAAAAAGCCATCCAGAAGCTGTTTCTGTAAATCATAGGATGTTAAATGGTCCTCATTTGGAGGAAGATACATAGGTGCCATAAGTCAGTGTCATAGCCACATGTAGGGGGAGATGTATTATTGCGACACTGATTGTGCCACTGTAACTCTTCCTGCTTTTCCTCTTTACCGACGTGAGGCAGGAAGCAGTACCAATGAGATGTAAGAACATCATCTGCTGGAGTGGGGGAATGAAAACTCCCCCCTCTGGCGATCCCCGACAGTCCCAGCCCGCTCCAGTGTACACGCGCGAGATCTCACATGCAGCCCGGAGTCCGGCAGCCGCCGCAGCCAGGGACAGTGCTGTCCCTGCTGTGGTGTTAGGGCAATGATAGCTGCAGCTGTCAGAATTTGTGTTATAAGTCAGTGATCAGGCACATTTTATTACAATAATGCCCCCTCATAACATAAACGCTCAATCCAGCGATCTATTTATATTGTATGAACACCGATCAGCCATAACAATAAAACCACCTCCCTAATACTGTGTAGGCCCTCTTCGTGCCCCTAAAACAGCTCTGAACCAGTGAGGCATGGACTCCACAAGACCTCTGACGTTAGCAGCCGATTCTTTTAAATCCTGTAAGTTGCACGGTGGGGCCATCCAGTACCCGCTCCTCATCCTTCTCGTCGTCCCTGGGTACGTGTCAAAATAACATCCACATAAATGGCAGGACCCAAACTTTCCCAGCAGAACTTTTGCTCAGAGCATCACACTGCCTACATCGGCTTGCCTTCTTCCCATAGTGCATCCTGGTGCCATCTCTTCCCCAGGTAAATGACGCACAAGCACCCAGCTGTCCACATGATATAAAATAAATTGTGATTAATCAGACCAGGTTATTCCACTGCTCCATGGTCCAGTTCTGATGCCCATGTGCCCATTGCGGGAGCTTTAGGTGGTGGAAAGGGGACAGCATGGGCACTCTGGTCGGTCTGCAGCTATGCAGCCCTATACGCCGCAATCTGCATGTGCGTTCACCTTTCTCTCATAGTCAGTATTCACTTTTCCAGCAATATTTGTGCTACAGTATCTCCTCTGTGGGATCAGTCCAGAGAGGCTAACCTTTGCTCTCCTTGCGCATCAATGAGCCTTGGGCGGTCATGACTGTCGCCCGTTCACCAGTTGTCCTCCCTTGGACCACTTTTGGCAGGTATTAACCACTGCACACTGTGGAACATCCCACAAGACCTGTCAATTTGGAGATGCTCTGACCCAATCGTCTATACATCACCAATTTTACCCTAGTCCTCAGATCCTTTTGCTTGTCCATTTTTCCTGCACATAAACTTCAAGAACTGAGTGTTCACTTAAAATTAGTTCCGCTGAGAAAGACATCCGCTTGAGAAAAATTCTTCCAAAGTAAGAATGTTTTCAAAGATAGAAGTGTTAATAGTTTATTATTATCAATGTGCAAAGTAAATGAACAGAAGAGAAATCTAAATCATATCAATATATGGTATGACCAGCCTTTGGCTTCAAAACAGCATAAATTCTTCTAGGTACACTTCCACACAGTTTTTGAAGGAACTCGGCAGGAAGGAGGTTCCAAACATCTTGGAAAACTAACAACAGACTCGACGGCTCGTTGATGGTATCGCATGATGGATAAGTACCTCCCTGTATTTCTTAACATAGTGGACACCATTAATCCTGACTAAATCCCCAACTCCATTTGCTGAAATGCAATCTCAAAATTGCAAGGAACCTCCACCATGCTTCACTGTTGCCTGCAGGCACTCATTATTGTACTACTCTCCAGCCCTTCGGCGATCAAACTGCCCTCTGTTAAAAACCAAATTTTTTTACATTTTGACGCCTTAGTCCAGAGCACCTGCTGCCATTTTTCTGCACCTGAGTTCTTATGTTTTCTTGCATAGTTGAGTTGCTTGGCCTTGATTCCATGTCGAAGGTATGGCTTTTTGGCCACAATTCTTCCACGAAGACCACTTCTGGACATACTTCTCCAAACAGTAGATGCGTGTTCTTGGGTCCCACTGGTTTCTGCCAGTTCTGAACTGATGGCAGTGCTGGACATCTTCTGATTTTGAAGGGAAGTAAGCATGATGTGTCTTTCATCTGATGCACTAAGTTTCCTTAGCCGACCACTGCATCTAAGGTCCTCAACGTCGCCCGTTTCTTTGTGCTTCTTCAAAACAGCAAATCTTGAAAGCCCAGTTGGTTTTGAAATATTTGCCTGGGAGAGACCTTGCTGATGCAGAATAACTACCTTATGTCTTGTTGCTGTGCTCAGTCTTGTCATGGTGTATGACTTGTGACATGAAACGCTCTTCCACAACCTCACCTTTTGTAGCAGAGTTTGGCTGCTCCTCACCCCATTGTAAGCATCCTACACAGCTGTTTCTGTTACAGTTAAGGACTGTGTTTCAACCTACATATGAAATGATGATCATTATCACCTGTTCGGTATGATTGGTTATTCATACACCTGACACCTATACAATGTCTGACTTAGTGCAAGTGTACCTAGAAGTATTGATGCTGTTTGAAGGCAAAGGGTAGTCACACCAAATATTGATTTGATTTTAGATTTCTTTTGTTCATTCACTTTGCATTTTGTTAATTGCTAAAAATAAACTATTACAACATCCATTTTTGAAAACATCATTACTGTGCAAAAGTTTCAGGCAGGTGTGGAAAAAATGCTGCACAGTATAGTGTGTGTGTGTGTGTGTGTGTGTATATGTTCCTACGGCTTAATTTGAGTCTACCTCTGGTAAATTCAGTTGATTGGACAGGATTTTGAAAGGCATACACCTGTAGACCGTGCATGTCAGAGCACAAACCAAGCATGAAGTCCAAGGAATTATCTGTAAACCTTCGAGACAGGATTGTCTCGAGGCACAAATCTGGGGATGGGTACAGAAAAATATCTGCTGCTGCTATCCCCCTGTTGGGGATAAGGGGTATATGTGGGTATAGTACAGTCTCACCTGTGCCACATCCCGTTAAAATCTGTGCCTCAATTAGGTTACTCTGTAGAGCAGGGACTCTAAGTCAGGTTCCATTACATAACCTGGGCAGAGTCAAGTTCTGCAGAAGCATGATTGGAACACCAACTTTTAGTGCAGTGCTGTGCGTTGTAAGTCAAGCTGCACTATCTTGTAGATCCCAAATTTTGCTACTTAACCTACAGTAACACTGAAAGATTGTAAGTAACATGAGCAGCGACTCTGATATGTAGTCTTTGATTTGGCGCGCATCTACTGGATTGACATATACTGCAACTTCAGGAGTCAAGATAAGCTGCCTGATTAGTGCTTAATATATAGTTGGAATTTCCGGAAAAATTGAACATGAGATATACTTGTTTGTGTTATGTATTATTATATTATAATATATATATATATATATATCTCCTTTATTTATATGGCGCCACAAGTGTTCCGCAGCGCCTTACATAGTACATAAAACTAATAAGTGCACAAAAAAAAAAAAGTAACTTACAGTACAGTGAAGGACATTATGTACATTGCTGCAATAGTGATTAAAACACTCACAATAAGCAGCAGCGAGTTGGCAGAGACGTGTTAGGTGCCCTTATGAGGAGTAAGGAGTAGTAGAAAGTGTAAGGAGAAGCACATGAGGGAAGAGGTCCCTGCTCGTGAGAACTTACATTCTAAAGGACTAGGCAATTCTTGCTTGTGTAAAAAAAAATTATATAATTATATATATATATGTATGTGTGTATGTATATGTATATATATATATATATATATATATATATATATCTCAATCAAAAGTATGTTTGGAAAGCGCTCACCAGACTACTTAGCATTTTTATGCAAAGGGTAATAAAAAGTCTTTAATCCATATAAAGTTTGTCAACGTTTCGACTCACAACAAGCCTTTGTCAAGACATGAATCAGAAATCCACCGACACTGAACAAACAGCAGCAGTGTCGGTGGATTTCTGATTCATGTCTTGACAAAGGCTTGTTGTGAGCCGAAACGTTGACAAACTTTACATGGATTAAAGACTTTTTTTTTTTTTTTACCTTTTGCATAAAAATGCTAAGTAGTCTGGTGAGTGCTCTCCAAACATACTTTTGATATATTTGGGTGTTCCTGTGAGATGGGCCTCCCTGAGATGTGGCACCCCAGCAGCTGGAGAAATTGGAGGCTTGTGATTACGGTTCCCTTATATTTATATATATATATATATATATATATATATATATATATATATATATATATATATATATATATATATACATACATACATACATACATACATACATACATACATACATACATACATACATACATACATACATACATAGCAAGGTCTGGCACTCCCTTAAACAGCAAAACTTAGCCGGGTGCCTGCAAAAAATATAAGAATAGTCTTACTCCCACGTAAGAATATATATATACACACACACTGTTGTTATACGTGTATAGTATGTATGTGCGTGTATATATATATATATATATATATATATATATATATATATATATATATATATATATAGTGTGTGTATATTTGAAAAATTACTAAGTGTGCAATCAAATTAAGACAGTTTGAGTTAGCAGGTTGTTTGAATGTGACAGTCCGTCCTCTAAACGTATAAATAAGGTGTTTGTTGTATTGGTTCCTTCGGTACTTTACGGACTCATTGTAGAGAGAACCCAATGAATGTTTTAAATGGTACTTGTATACTTTATGTACACAAGTACCGAATGTTGTCCCCAACTAAAGAGGAAAGTTATCCCCTCGCGTTCTAGCCACGCTCGCCACAAGGTTATATTCCCCCTCTATGCCCACTTGGATGGTAGGGAATGATGCTGGACACTGGCTGATGACGTTGGGTTCTCTCCGTAAAGGGGATTTAGACATTACCATGATTGATAATAATGAGTGTAGGACACATGGGTTCTCTCTGCAATGAGTCCGTAAAGTATACAAGTACTGTTTTTACTAACAGGTTCCTCCTGTAGTGCTGTTTATCTTCTAAGTGCAAAATTTGTATATTTTATTGGTTTGTGTGTGTATGTATGTGTGTGTGTGTGTGTGTGTGTGTGTATGTATAATATATATATATGTATAATATATATATATATATATATATATATATATATATATAATGTATGTGAGTGTATATATTTATTTTATTTTGACTGGTTCATAACTTTCTGCCTGCATTTCTTTTGATTTTCATCTTTAAAGGAATGTAGTCTGGTGGAAATATTGTTAAGGGAAACTATACACTTCTGACTTATCTGTGGCAATCTTTATTTATTTATTTTTTTTAGGTATTTTCAGTGTCAATCAAAATATGGCTTGTTTGCACCTGTACATAAAGTTACCCGGATTGGTTTTCCATCAACTACTCCAGCTAAAGCCAAAACCACCGTAAGAAAAGTACCTGCAACACCTGCCACGCCAGCATCTTTAAAACGCAGTCCAAGTGCATCCTCTATAAGCTCCATGAGTTCAATTTCATCTTCTGTGAGCAACAAACCAAGTCGCACTGGCTTGGTAAGTGTTTTTGCCCGGTTTCAGTGTTTAAGGTGTTGTGGAGATTAAAATAACTACTATTATATTGTAAATACAAATGATGCTTAGGAAATTAAGATTTCTTGTTTGGGGAATAGTTCTTGTTATAATTATTTGTATTTCCTATAACACCAATGAACAGTTAACAGAAACATCGTCCCGATATGCAAGAAAAATTTCTGGAACTACCGCTCTTCAGGAAGCTCTGAAAGAGAAGCAGCAACATATAGAACAACTTATGGCTGAAAGGGACATGGAGAGGGCTGAGGTAGCGAAGGCTACAAGTCATGTAGGAGAGGTAGAACAAGAGTTATCTGAGATTCGGGATGAACATGATCAGGTATGAAATGCTATTGGTGGCATTTGTATGTGTTACCCTTTGTTTTCTGCAATACATTTTTAAAAATATGCTGATGCCCTTTCTTCGCATTCTCTGTGCTTCATTCTTTCTTTAGGAAGGCCACAGACAGGTATTGGATTGTAGGTTAGAGAGAAACCCTTCTCAAGCTTCTGTGGCAGTGCAATGTGCCTGCATCCTGTATGGTATGCCTCCTGGAGCCGGTCAGATATCCCGCTATGCAGGGCTGGGACCCCCCACGTGGGAACCAGTGTTCCACTGTCAACAAGAGGCCAGCACACATGAGGTTTGCAGGCACACATTGCACTACCCAACCAGGTACTGTCCTCTATACCTACACTCTCTCTGTGTGAGATCTAGCTGAAGTTGCACTGTTATGTCTCTGATATCAGTGCACTCTCAGCAGGACTTACCCTAAAGCAGAAGTGTCCTCTTTACTTTTTCTGTACATTCCACCCTGTGACTTGACACAGCATACGACAGGAAAGCAGAAACGGGACACAGACACTGGAACTATACTACCACATCACCTTATCCACACAAGAGGGTCTGCGATTGTCACATGTTAACCATATATGTAACAATCTACCTATCTACATTGGATTTTTTTTTTTTATTGCTCTGCATTGAGTATTTTTGATTACAGAATTAGATCTATATATGCATGTTATTGAAATTATTTTTTTGAGCATGCTGCTATATAAGCAAATTTCATTTCTATGCTAATCACCATCACAAAAAATGCATACGAGTTTCAAGTTGGCATAAGGTTTATTTGTGCTTTGTATTTGCTGATATCTCTCTATATAGTGAGATATGCAACATGGATGAGTCCTGACATTTATCAGAACAGGAATTTAGTGAAGATAGGAATACCCACCTAGAATTATCTCTGTACTTTGCAGGATTTTATGGGCCGTATTCAATTAGCGCCGATAATATCGGAACTGTGGTAATTTATCGCACTTTCATAGTGAGAAACAGGAGAAAGTTTTCTCCATCTCAGACCTGGAGAAAAAGAAAGCAAAATCCTTATTTTTGCCTAAAAATTTGAGGATTTATTTCAGAACCTTCTGGACAACAACCCCCCCAATGATAAATGACCACAATTTTGTAAGTTATTTATTACCTGTCATTTGTATAGCGCACATATATTCCGCAGAGCTGTACTGAGTATATTTAGCCATTCACATCAGTCCCTGCCCCAGTGGAGCTTACAATCTATATTCCCTACAACAGTATGCTTTCTTTTTTTAACTGTTCTAAAAATGCCTGCTGCGGCCACGTGTGATAAAAACACTTGTCGCATCCATACGTCCCCCCTAAATACCAGACCCAATACTGTAAACCCATTTTCAACTTTTTTTTTTGCTAAAAATTTGCACGGTCGTTTTTTGACACAGTACGGAACTTACGAAAAAATTTGGTGGTAAATTATCCATAAGGGGGGTGTCCAAAGGGTTCTGAAAGACATCTCCACATTTTTAGGCAAAAATAGGGTTTTTGCATTTTTTTCCCTCCCAGGTCTGAGATATAAAAGTGCGATAAAATCGACCGATATTATCACCGGTGATATCGCCGCTAATTGAATACGGCCCATAGTATATTGCAGAGGATAGGATTATCCGTTAAATAATTCTATTTTTCTGAAATATTGTTCTACATACTGCTTGGGTGGAGGGAACGCCAATATTTTCACATTAAGACCAACTTTAAAGAAAATTTTTATAAACCCCTTATTGTCTGTCTTCATTGTTCCATTGGAACCGTGGGTATAGTAGAGCTGGAGAAGCCTGGATACCAAACCATTAACTGTGAAGACAGCACAGGCTCTTCCTCCCCTATAGATAAAAGATAGATTGTCAGCATAGTAAAACCTCTTCACAAGTCACCTTATCTTGCAATAACATATCATATATAAACACAGAGGTAATGTCTTTGCGCCAATTCTGTCCAACGATAGTACTAATTATTCGTATTCCTGAATTCTCTTCCACATAAATGTCTCAAGTTGAACCAGGTAGGCTCAGTCACATGAAGCAAAGAAAAACAGAAATATATATATTAATAATTTGATAGTCGATAAACTAACTAATCCCCAAAAGTCTGTGTGAATATCACCAATGTCCTTTAAACACGAATAAAACACAGTATTTCCACTCCGTGTTCTCATGCAAGGAAGAAATGATTCTGCTCACATTTGTGCATACATGAAAAGATGTGATAATCCTCCTATAAAGGTATCTTTAGTTTGTGTACATAAATAACCATACACCTTCCCATGCAATGTATCATACCAATAAACTGGACGTATGGATGCTCACACTGTATCTTACATGGATAAGAATATTCGTATTCTTATAAAGGTTTCTTTGGGACCTTTTCAGTTATCCAAGGTCACAGGCAAACCATATAAACAAACACATAGATGCTCCTCATGGTGCAGATTTTTCAAAAAGCAGCTTTATTACATTAAAAAACAGGAAAGGGTTTACTTCATACCAGATGATGATCAACATAACCATACACAGCTACAGAGCCCAGGTACTTCTAAAGCTGGAGAGGTTCTGGGTCAGCTGGTATATGATGTAGTGAGAATTCCCTTGTCACTCCTCTGACATGTTTCGACACAATGTTTGTCTTTTTCAACGTGGAGTGACACTTGACATGTCTGGAGTTTAAATACCCTGACTTGAAGATTGGATATTAGACTGGAAGTAGAGAACCGGAAGTTCACCACCAATAATGGGCCATAATATATTTAATAAATTCTTATACATGTAGCTCAACTACATGTCCAATCACAAGGGTGCTTGTGTTGTGAGACACAGAGTCGTAACTGAGCCGCAGCACATATGTATGTTCACGCGAGATGTAAACAAATGGGCGCCATCTTGTTTGACCGCACAATAACGTTTTTCAGGACACGTACCTGCGGTCTGCCTCAAAAAAGGGTGATCACCTGACCATCTGGCATGGATCAGCACACAATGTAAATAAACCAATCTCCTTGGTGACTAACGCAAATGAAAATCCCTTTTGGTATTTTAAGTACCCAGCTTCTGTATATACAAACATAGGCGCATAATACCTTAAACAAAAACAGTACCATTGCATAAAAAAAACATATTAATTTCTCCATTTAACATAATGGGCTAACAAAAATAAAGCGGTCATCGCATCATATTGCACAATAAATACAAATGTGTACAATGCATAAATACATTAATTTAAAAAAATATATAAATTCATACATAACATATGTAAAAACGTGTGAAAACATATACAAAAAATGTATGAAAATTGTACACATAAACGGGGAGGTATATCTAAAAATCAAGTGAAAATCTCAAAGAAACCATTTTACCTCAAATTCATGATTAAGGCCCTTAGGCCTTAAGGTATTAAGGTCATAAATGCATTGCATCTCCCTTTGAGCCAATCAAATGTCTCTATTATTGTTTCTCCAATTTTCCTTCACCACGGATAAACCGCATAACATTTTTATACCCTTCAAAGACTTATTGTGTGTGTTCTTAAAATGACCAGAAAAGGAATGACTTTCTATTCCATTTAAGATATTCCGAGCATGTTCAGCCCATCTTATCTTCAGTCACCTTTTCGTCTTTCCAACATACACTAAGTCACGTGCATTAGATTGCAGAAATTGCATATCTCGTATTCCACGTTATTAAATCAGTAATTTTAAAACTCTTTTCTGAGATTTTGAATTCTACTACTTTGTATGTATTCCCTGGACATACTTTGCAAAGTTTGCAGTTCCCACATCTATAGAATCCCTTATTTCTTGGTAGAAATCCATTTCCATCCATGGGCAAGGTACTGCTAACCAGAGTATCTTTAATGGTGGGAGCACATCTATATATAAATTGGGGGGTTTTAGGTAACATTCCTCCTAATACATCATCTTTAAGTAGTAATTTCCAGTTGTTCCTAATTATTGTTTCAACCTTCTTATGTTGAGTATTATACCTTGTGCAAAAAGCTAAACTAAAATTATTCTCAGATGGACCACCCTTCTTGTTTTGTAATAATGCAGCTGTATCCATTTTTTCTACTTCTGCAACTATATTATACAATGATTCTTTATCATAACCCATTTGTATAAATTTATCAACCATTAATTTGACTTGACTGGTGAAGGTTGTTATATCGGAACAATTACGACGTAACCGTAACAGTTGTCCTTTGGGTATCCCATTGAGCCACTGAGGTAAATGGTTACTATCCTTCTGGATATACATATTGGAGTGTGTGGGTTTATTATAATTGTATGTTGTTAATGATCCATATCTTATGGCTATATTGAGATCCAGAAAATTTACCAAATCAGAACTTATATTAAGTCAATTTAATATTCAAATTATTTTGATTAAGATAATCACAAAAACTATCTAAAATTTATTTTTCCCCCTTCCAGATAAAAAGGACGTCGTCTATGTACCGCCACCAGTGCCCCAGGTTTGCGCCCCAGTCATGTCCACTTCAAACGCGAGACTCCTCCCACTTGGACATGAAAAGGTTAGCATATCTGGGCGTGAACCTGGTGGCCATGGCAGTACTTACCTCCTGTTTAAAAAAATGACCGGCAAAATTAAAATAATTATTTTGAAGTATAAAAGAAATCCCATCTAAAATGAATTGGCTAAAATGTCTCTCCATATTAGTTTCCTGTAGAGTCTTTCGTATCACCTTAATACGCTCCTGGTGTGATATTATAGTGTACAATGAGGATACGTCAGCAGTAACTAAAACCATAGCGTCCTCCCATCAAGATGGCGCCAGTTTGTTTACATCTCATGGTGAACATACTTTTGTTGTGCAGCTCTGTTACGACTCCGTGTCTCACAACACAAGCACCCTTGTGATTGGGACATGTAGTTGAGCCACATGTATAAGAATTTATTAAATATATTAAGGCCCATTAACGGTGGTGAACTTCTGGTTCTCTACTTCCAGTCTGGGGGTATTTAAACCCCAGACATGTCCATTGTCACTCCACCTTGAAAAAGACACACATTGTGCCGAAACATGTCGGAGTAGTGACAAGGGAATTCTCACTACATTGTTATATCAGCTGACCCAGAACCTCTCCAGCTTTAGAAGTACCTGGGCTCTGTACCTGTGTATGGTTATGTTGATCATCATTACTTCATCTGGTACGAAGTAAACCCTTTCCTGTTTTTTAATGTAATAAAGCTGCTTTTTTTTTAAGATACAGTGTGAGCATCCATACGTCCATTTTATTGGTATGATACATTGCATGGGAAGGTGTATGGTTATTTAACTACACGAACTAAAGATGCCTTTATATGAGGATTATCACATCTTTTCATGTAAGCACAAATGTGAGCAGAATCATTTCTTCCTTGTATGAGAACACTGGGAGTGGAAATACTGTGTTTTATTCCTGTTTAAAGCACATTGGTGATATTCACACACTCTTTTTGGGATTTGTTTGTTTATCTACTATTATTAATATATATATTTCTGTTTTTCTTTGCTTCATGTGGCTGAGCCTACCTGGTTCAACTTAATAGACATTTATGTGGAAGAGAATTCAGGAATACGAAATATTAGTACTATCGTTGGACAGAATTGGCGCATAGACATATTACCTCTGTGTTTGTATATCTTCCTCCCGTATGCCCCGCCTCCCTGAATACTGCAGCCAGTTTTTTTTTTCTTGGTGCCCAGGGAGCTTGGCACATTTTTTCATGGCTGCCATTATGCAGCCTTTTTAACTTTTTTTATTTATTTATTTTTGCTTCAAAATGGTCAGGTGTGCAGTGGCACATGCTCTCCCACTGACCACTCCAACAGATCTGCGTTCCAGTGGCCTACACACAGGCGATGGGGTCAGTTACATCGGCTGGTAACTGAGCACACGTGGGGGCTCAGCCGCGACCGGAGCTAGGGGCAAACAGGTAAGCGATGGGGTCAGTGACGCCGGCCAGTCCCTGAGCACTCATGAAGGCCCAGCTGCGACTGGAGCTATGAGCAGCAGGATCACAGCAGCTGCTCCCCGCTGTTGGCGGAGGCCACTGGTGGCGCTGGCATTGGGGTCCTGGTCTTATCTGCATTTCTACTGGACCACCAGGAACACTTATTGTAATAGGGGCACTGCATAAACGGCGACAAGTCCCTTGGTGGGCAGGGTGGTGGTGGTGGGTGGAGCATTCGCCTCATCGTCTCCTTCCCAACCTTTTGGCGCACCCCCCTGTCCCAGGCCACAGAGAGGGATGTTTAGCCTGCCTCCCTTATACCTTACACAGTCCAGTGTCAGGTTATAGATTCTTCCCCCTAGTCCACCTATTGGTGCTGGTAGTTGGGACTAATATCTATTTATTTTTTCTGAGCACTGAGTGTTCATCTTTCTGTGTGCATTGCTGCTGATTATTGATGGATAGAATATCACACAATTCTGTGCATTTCTCATAGATATATGAAATGCATTTCTCATATGTTTTCTGTTAAGGTTATTCCTTTAAATCAGGGGTGGGGAACCTTTTTTCTGGTGAGGGCCATTTTGATAACTATAACATTATTTGTGGGCCCGATGCAGATCACGCCCCCTCACTGTGACGTCACACGGGGCGGGGCCACGATTGCCGGTGATTACAGCAATGCCCTGAGCATCCTAAGGACGCTCCATGCGGCACTGATGCATAGATTCTGGCTGCAGGGTGCCATTCTAGGCACACTGCTAGCCAAATGAGGCTGGCAGAGAAAAGCTCAGAGGGCCAGACCAAATGATTCCGCGGGCCTTGTAAGGCCCCCGGCCTGAGGTTCCCCATCCCTGCTTTAAATCTAGTGCATATAATACAGCTTAGTTTAGCTGTTCTTTTATACACTTACTGTGTTTTTCTTTTAAGCAGGATCTATATTCCTAAAAATATAGTTTTAATTTAAGGTGTTACATTACAGCTTCTCCTGGTACACCTGTTTTTAGTTTAATTGTAGCCACCTGCTAATGTTGTTGCATTGCATTTATCTCCTGGTGACGCACTTTCAGATGCGTCCTCATACACCTTTCCTTTTTTTCTTCATTTGGCACAAGATGCCATCATGGCTAAGATGCACCACGACGAGTAGCAATTAAATAGATCCGAAAACATTTTTTCCTGCAAAAGTAGTCGTATAAAGTATCAGAAAAAAGTAGAACATTTTTAGAAAAATCACAATGCGTGGATAATACACAGATTCAAAGGCATGGCAAATTTGGTGACGGCTCGATTTTAGGAAAGGTGTATGTGGACACGTTTAGTAGTCTATTTGTGTTCACCTGCATATTCAGTGCTGTCCCCATCACACAGCCACCTTTTTGTGTTCTGTGTGTAGGTGTTTTTTTACGCTAGTACTGTGGAACACAATATGTCGTCTAAAGGGTATTCATCTAAGGCTCCTATGCTGCGCACATATTTCTAAATCTGCCAGGAAATATTCTCTTAGCGGTGGCACAGCATGAGTCTCCTGCAACAGTAGGTCACTTGCAGGAACTGGCATGCGCATCCCACCTCTCTGACTATGTTGGTACTCGCTAAACGGTTAGCATCCTCTAGGTCTCCACCACTACTGCGAGTGGGGATCCATCCACTAGCACTCAACCTGTCCCTGTGGGGGGATACAGCCAGCTTCCATTGAACCCACTTGGGTTCAGTGATTATCTCCGTCTGTGCAGGGCCTAGTGCAGATTTTTAACTCTCTTCAGCAGATGTTTGAGCCCTCATCCAGATGGAAGCCCTCCAGGAATGGCCTTTCTATGTTTCTACAATCCAGGTATGACTCTAAATCTGATATCTCATTCGATCCAGACGACAATATGTCCCAGGTGTTAGATCTAAAATCGTCCTCTGTCCAGGATGACGAACAACTAACCGTAACGTGGCGGTATTGATTAAGGCCGTAAAGTCCACCTTACTCATTAAGTATTCAGATGTTTCTCCTCCTCAGGGGGCACCCTTTTTCAAGTATAAAAAGGAGTCTGTTTTCTTTCCTCCTTCTGCTCAACTAGAGGATCTATTGGCGGCGGCAGCTTGGACTCTCCCAAATAAGCGCTTTCTTTTCTCAAAGCAAAATTTTACCTTTTTTCCTCATCCCTTGGTGAAAAGGACAAAGTGGGAATCCCCTCCTCCTGTGGACGCACACATTGCAAGACTATTGAAGTCTACTGCTCTTTATTCCGATTGTGGCCTCTTAAAGATCCTACAGATAAAGAGAGAACATTTTCTACAGTCC
The DNA here is from genome assembly GCA_031769625.1 of Taudactylus pleione. Taxonomy (NCBI): domain Eukaryota; kingdom Metazoa; phylum Chordata; class Amphibia; order Anura; family Myobatrachidae; genus Taudactylus; species Taudactylus pleione. Next base: position 3,265,930 of record JAUIMM010000478.1, on the reverse strand, counting down.
ATTTTTTCCAATTCAGGTACGGCATTAGGTCCTGCTCTTGCCTCGGTCTTGATATCTAAAGCTTTGGGACGATGGGTGTCTTCCCTGGAAGAAGGCATCAGGTCAGGGACCTCTCGTTTGAATTTGTTGTCCCTGGTGGCTGCTTTTTACATTGGCATCCTCTCCTCCAAGCGCTGTGGCTTTATTCATGGCAAGCTGATTAAGAATCCAAGAAGGCTCTTCAAACTTTCCCTTTCAATGGGGATGTTCTGTTTGGGCCTGAATTGGACAAGATCATTGCTACAGTGGTGGACTCTAAAACTGCTTTTCTTCCCTCTGCGCCCTTAAGCCAAAGTGTTTTTTCCTTTTGCTCTTTCCACCCTCTGGAAAGTCGCATCATCAACCTTCATCAAGGTCCCTTGTCAAGAGGTACAAAGTCCAGGACCAGACAGACCTGCTCTGGTCGCTGACCGGTTTCCAAACCAGCCAATAGATCAGCAGCATGACTGGATGGGTGGCCATCTTCTATTCTTCGCCGAGGTCTGGATGCGAACAAATCCCGATGCCTGGGTAAGACTCATAATAGTGAAAGGGTACTCGTTGTCTTTCAAAGAACACCCTTCAAACCAGTATGTTTCTATAGGAATCCCTAAAGACCCTCTGCAAGGCAGAAGCCTTAAAGGAGTCCATCTAGTCTCTTCTGGCCTCCAGTGTCATTGTCCCAGTACCCCCTCCACATAGAGGAACAGACTTTTACACCAACCTTTTTCTAGTTCAGAAACCAGACAGTTCGTTCCGTCTCATACTCATCCTGAGTCGCTCAATGTATTCATCCAAAGTTCATGATGGAGACTCTCCAGTCTATCATTCAGACCTTGGGACCACTGGATTTCATGGCATCCCTGGATATTCAGGATGCCTAAGTGCATATTCCCATTCAGGTGGACTACCAGCATTTCCTTCAGTTTGTGGTGCAAGAAGACCATTTTCAATTTTGGGTATTGCTTTTTGGTCTTTCAATGGCTACTCATGTTTTCACGAAAGTCATGTCTGTGATGGCGGCCGAGTTTCAGGGGATACGCATCCTTCCATATTTTGACCACCGTCTGATCTTGGCTCAGTCGCCTGCCGCCTTTGAGGAACATCTTCTAACCGTGGATGTTCTACAGGCTCATGGGTGGCTAATAAATTGGCGCAGGCCCAGACTTTCCCCGTAGCATAGGATGCTTCATCTGGGGGCTGTGCTTGACTCCAAGATTCAGCGGGTCTTCTTTCCCAGGGACAAGATGCCGTCCTTGCAGAACATGGTTCGATCACTACTTCAGATGCGTAGGGTGTCTATCCACCTATGTATGCGGGCGCTGGGCAAGTTGGTTTCCATTTTCAACATGGTGAAATATGCCCAGTTTCACTCCAGATCCCTGCAGTTGGAGCTCCTCCTATGGTGGAACCGCTCTCACCCTCATATCAAGTCTCTGATGCTAACCCTGTCCAAGGAGGTTCATTACTCCTTACTGTGGTGGCTCCAGTCCTCCCACTTGGATGACCCTTCCTGATACTGGATTGGGTCCTTCTGATGCGAGACTCTGGATTGGGCACGGTGACTTCCCAGCACACCTTCCAGAGTCATTGAACATCTTTGGAATCTATCCTGCTAATTAACATCCTGTAGATTCTGGTTGTGTACCAGGCTCTGTGTCAGGCAAAACCATTTCTTTCGGAGCAGGGCTGTGAAAGTTCAGTTGGACAACGTGACCACGGTTGCTTACATCAACCATCAGGGGGGCACCCGCAGTCGAGGGGCTGTGATGGAAGTAGGCCACATTCTACTAGACTCCATCACTGTCTTAAAGATTTTTCCACTCATTTATCCCTTTCCTTTGATTTTCAGTGCTTCCTCAACTCCTTAACAAAATAAAGTTGAAGAGATCCACCTCCATGCTGATTGCTTCAGACTGGCCTCACTAATCTCTGTACGGCATCATCGCAGTCTCTAGGTATCCTTTCTGTGGCGTCTCCCGCTCAGGCCAGACTTTCTGTCTCAGGGCCCTTGTCTCCACCCGGATTTAGCTCGTCTAGCTTTAACGGTGTGGCTTTTGAGACATCCATCTTAAAGATGAGCGGTTTCTTGGGAGTCAATAGTCCAGACCTTGCTTTTGAGCCAGCAAGTCGGCTTCCGTTATGGTTTATTATTGCGTGAGGTGAGCCTATTTCGACTGGTGTTCTGTCTGATGCCTGGATCTGGCGGTTTTCAGTCTACCCCAGGTTTTTTCCTTCTTATAGGCGGAATTGAACATGGGCCTTCGTCTCTCCTACTTAAAGGTACAGGTATTGGCGCACACAGTCCTTTTTCAGTGTAAGGTGGCCCTTTTTGCTGGTGATTAAGACTTTTATGCAGAGGGTTCTGCATATTCAGTGCCTCTCCATTCCTCTGGTGGCAGCGTGGGATTTGACGACCTGCAGTCCCATCCCTTCGAATTCTTGCAATCTGTGGACCTTCACTGGCCAATATGGAAAACTGTATTACTTTTGTACATAGCTTTGTCTCATTGATCTCTGTTTATCTTTGTACACAGAGATCGGGTGGTTCTCTGTACACATCTTTATTGCCTTCCTAAAGTGGTCTCCATATTTCATATACACCAGGTGATTGTGGTTCCCTCTTCCACCACCTGAGTCTTCTATTCTGGATTCCTCCCTTGCTTTCCTTGATCTTGTGAGGGCGTTCTGTGTCTACATGGATAGGACCAAGGATATTTACAGGATGTTCTTTATGATTTCAGCAGACGAGGTTGGCCAGCTTCTAAGCAAACCCTGGATTACTGGTATGCAACAAGCTTACACTTTAGCTAATCAACTGGTCTCTGACTTGGTTCGCACCCCTTCCTGGGCAGCTTGGCGTGGTGCCTCCTAGCGATGCTAATTTTGGCGTTGGTCCTAAGCACAGCAGTGTTGCCTTATTTTATTGGGATAGCTTTGGGACGTCCCAAGGTTCCAGTGTCCCCCATAGAAGAAAGAGAAAATAGGATTTTGGTTCTTACTTGTAAAATTATTTTCTCTATAGGGGACACTGGACACCCACCCTTATGCCCCTAGCTGGCTGAGGGTTTCTTGTGCTGCACTCTGGTCAGGCTCAGGTGTGTGTCTGGTTGTGTATGTGTGTGCCTGCTCTTTTCTTCACTCCTCCTTGTCCCTGTCCTTGGGGTTGTTAAATTTGGCTGCTGTTGGCAAGTGGCAGGATATAAGGGAGGATTTGGTGCTGTCCTCAAAGTTAACGATTTGATTCCTAGAATCCTCCGGCTCCACCATAACCATGGTTCCAGTGTGCCCCATGGACTCAAAGAGAAGAATTTAGTAGGTAAGAACCAAAATCCTAGTAAGACCAACAAGTAATTTTTTAGCATTTATGTTATGTGGTTTGTGTTCGGCCATAGATATGTTTGTGGAATAACTAACAGAAATAGGTATTGATAAGCTATTTAATAATATATTTTGACATTCTCCTGTCACAAGTAGATTTGCTTTACAGACATAATTGTACTTAATACTTTAACTGGTGATATTTAGTCCTTATCTCTGACAATATCACCAATACATTTTATACACACATTTTCTTTCAGTTCGTATATGCATTCATTAATAGTGATGTTTTAATTTAGGGTTTATAAGTGTACCACAAGAGGGCATTTTTCTTCAGTCTGTCCTGCCTCTCTGCAGGAAAGATCCCAGTGATATGTATTAACTTCAATACATTATGGGAGCACCACCAACAACCTTTATATTGACAGGTGAAATATATACCCTTTGAAAGTATAAACAAAAATATGTTGGTTTTATATCATTTTGAATTCTGTTTTGTGTGAAATAATTTTCTCCTTTTTTGCATAGTAAGAAAACTTGTTTGTTATAATGAATAGCGCCCTGTCACTATAGATATGATAATGATTTCTGTTACCTGTAAAACAATAATCGACCAAATGCTTTTATATGGCCACATCTTAATGATTTCCAATATTTATATTATTTATAGAAATGTATTAAGTATCATCTGCTATAGACGACAGCAGGGAATCACTGTGCTCAACAGACTGCAAATTGATGACTCCCTGCTGCTGCCTATTGTTAATAATTTGGAATTCTTTAGCACTTGCTTCCTTGCACTTGCAGCACAATAGACTGAACTCATACACTTGATTTATTTACTGAGTGCCAGGAGTTTATAGTATTGTCTTTCTGTCACTACTTTGTGTCTTGTTATAAATATCATCGGCTACACTGTTTTAATTTCTGAGTAAAGTGTAGTTTTAAAGCAGTCCACATTTTGGCTACTTTTATGACTCATGCCATGAGAATACTGGCCTTGGATTACCTATGTGCATTGTTAAATGGGTTACAGTGCGCTTGTTTTCAGGGATTACCACCTAGGTGCATATCATATCATATATCACTGGCTCCCATTCCCCTACAGAATCCTCTTCAAACTCCTCACCTTCACATACATGGCCCTCTCTAACTCAACTGCTCCCTACATCTCCAACCTCATCTCCTTACACACTCCCTCATGCTCACTCCGGTCTGCCAATGACTCTTACCTCTTCTCCACCCTGGTTACTGCATCTCATGCTCGTGTCCAAGATTTTGCCCGTGCCGCCCCCCTCCACTGGAATGAGCTTCCTCACTCGATCAGGCTCTCCCCGACCTTGCAGAGCTTCAAACGTGCACTGAAAACCCACCTGTTCACCAAAGCATACCCTTCCACCACATAACCATGTTACCAGGTCTCTCTCCCTCCCGCCTCAGCCAGCTTCCTACACTCAGGTCCCCCTCTACACACTCATGCCTCATGTCATCTGTCTGTCTCCCCTAGATTGTAAGCTCCTAGGAGCAGGGTCCTCCTCCCCACTGTCTCACAGCCTTCTTCTCTAGCACTTCTATGACAGCCTTCACCTTCAGAGCTGTAATGTGTATGAAGAATAGTGTTGCTAATTGTTACTTGTGTTTATATTTTGGTTACTGTATTGTCATGTAATGTTCTGTGTACCCTTTACTGTATGTTCAGCGCTGTGGACCACTTGTGGGGCCCTAAAACAAAATGTAGTAATATCATAAATTAAATATTAAACAAGCAAAAGGCATGAAAGCACTCATCGGATTTGTATGAGGTCAAATCACAAATGTTACTACACCCCACAAGAATATAGTTTCTGTGACTATTTAAAAAAAAAAAGGGGGGGGGAGATGTATGAAACCTTCTAAAGAGGACAAGTGGATGTGTTACCCATAGCAAACAATCAGCTTCTAGCTATCATTTATCTAGTACATGCTATAAAATCATTGGTAGCGTCTGACTGTTATGGGCAACTTTTCCACCTGTCCTCTTTAGAATGTCCTACTAAATTGTTTAAATCGTATCCCCATAGTATCTGAGATTAATGTTTTTTTCTACAGTATGTAATGGAAATGGAGTCCAAGATGGACCAGTTACGCGCTATGGTTGAAGCAGCAGACAGAGAAAAAGTAGAGTTTCTAAATCAGTTGGAAGAAGAGAAGAGGTAACCGTTGTATATGTGTATTTCACATCAAAGGTTTTCACCACACAAATATTAAACATGAACTATGTACTGCTCATGCGCCACACATGGCAAATGATAGCAATTACCCCAAATTGTCCATTCGAACACCTGTGCCTTTTACCACATTCATATCTTATGTTCTCCATACAGAGCAGATGCAAGGTACAGAAAGGGTTTTGAGTTAGAATCCTACAGTTTATCCCCTTCTAAATTACTTGCACTTTACTTCAAAGCATTTCATTTAGGTATAGGAGGACACATTTTAAGGTGTAAAGAAAACAAATGCACTAGTGTCAGCCTATAGTTACATTTGGAGAAATTCTTAAACCAGTGCAATACAGTGATTCTAGAAAGCATGTGTTCCCTTTAAAAGTTTATAAAATTCTGCATAATTTTGCTCAACCCTACATCTGCATCATACAAGTAGAAGCTAATAAATCTGCTAAAACACAAAATTATACTTTCATGTGTTAATTGAATTGTAGGAGTCTTTGGAAGTATTTTTGCTGTACTTCTACCTTATTTTAGTGAATCTCAGTTTTGTTTTGTTTTTGTTTTTTAAACCTACATGGGTTTTGTTATGTATTTTAAATGGTGCATTTTCACTTCAGTAAGACGGCTGCTAAATGTAGTTACATTACTATGTAAAAATAAGATTTTTTTTTTGCCCCCTAGTTTTACGGTGGACATTTAAGACTTATTTGCCAGGTCTTTCTGTATAAATGCAAAACTTCAGAATATGCAAATGAGTGCCCCTTGTTTTATCGTCTTTATGTAAGCCTCGCTGCAGTACACACATGCTCTTTGTTTTCAGATTAGTAATCTGTTAATCATGATTCAGATATATTTGAGACATTTTTGCCTTTCATGTTGGTGCCCCTTGTTTGGGAGAGGCTTCTGTTGTGTGTTGGGCAGGCTACAGTTCAGTCTATATACAGTATGTTTAAACACTAAACCCAATTTTAAACACATATTCAAATTACTTATATACTTATATAATGAATATGGTTTTAAAGTGCAGACTATTCGCTTTAGGTTGAGAGTATTCACATCCAAATTGGAGGAAAGGTTTAGAAGTTACATGTAGTCCCCTCTTTCAAGGGACAAAAAAATAATTGGACAATTGACTCAAAAGCTCTAGGAGTGGCCAAATCAACAGTGTGATACATTTTGATTAAAAAAAGTATGCACTGGTGAGCTCGGAAACACAAAAAGTCCTGGATGTCCACTGAAAGCAACAGTGGTGGGTGATCGCAGTATCCTTTCCATGTTAAAAAAAAAAAAGAAAAAAAAAACACTTCACAACATCCAGCCAAGGGAAGAACACTCTCCAGAGGAGGTAGGCATATTACTATCCGAGTCTACCATAAAGAGAAAACTCCAATAAAAGCAAATAGAGTGTTCACCACAAAGTGCAAACCATTCATAAATCTTAAGAATAGAAATGACAGAAATATCTAAAAAAAATATCTCCGTTCTGGAACAACATTCTTTAGACAAATGAGCCGAAGATCAACCTGTACCTGTAAGTATGGAGAAGGCTTGGAATGGCTCATAATCTGAAGAATACTACATCATCTGCAAAACTCTAATGAGGGCCGACCCCAGGTCTACTAGCACCCTGTGTGAGAAATTTTGGAACCCCCCAACTCGTTCCATGATGATGATGTTAAGCTGGGTACACACGTAAAGATTTTCTGTCCAACCATCCAACTAGTTGATTGGTTGGAATGAAAATCTGGTAACGTATTGGAGTAAATGTTGATCAGCAATTTGCACTTAAATGCCAGAAAACAGATGAAAATGGTTGTTCAGGCAAGTTTGTTAAAAGTTTGATCCAAACAATTTGTTCAAACAACAGTTTTTGTCCATTTTACAGCGTTTGGGAGCAAATTGCTGATTGTCATTTGCTTTCATACCTTACCAGATTTTCATTCCAACCAATCAACTAGTTGGATGGTTGGACAGAAAATCTTTACGTCTTTACGACCACCCACAGCTTGTGCGGGTGGCCTGGAGATGGTCGCGATTATCGCGACCATCGGGCTTGCGACGAGACCCTTGTGGTAGGGTCTCATCCACCGCAAGCCCCAGTGAACTTCCTGCTGTAATAGAGCAGGAAGTTCACTACTGACATCACGTGTGATGTCAGTAGGGCCGCCCAGAAACGCCAGGCGTTTCTTCGGGAACGCCTCAGTTTGTGCAACCACCCCCCGACCTGCCTACAAAATGGGGCGAGCTGTCGATCTACATCGACAGCCGCCCCATTTTGCTGCGAGCCCCAAGCGAGTGAAGTTCTCACTCGCTCCGGGGCACGCGCAGTGCGCACGCCCTGTCCGACCATCGACCCACTTGCGAGCGCGAGCAGGTCTGAATTAGGCCCTAAGTCACTACATGCAAACCACTTTGTGGACAGGACGATGTGCTGCCACGACGCCATAGGTCGCAGTCTGGGCTGCATCTCAGCTGCCTAGAAGAGCCTAATGCTGCCCGAGCTGAAGTTAGCCCTGCAGTGCTGCTGGTGCTGTGGTTGCTGCCAGTCTTGATCAGTCCAGGACCCCAGCAGCAGCTGCTTGGCGCCCACGTTCGGCCTCTCAACAGCCCTCGAGCCAGCCTTGCTTCCATTTGGCACTGAGTCACTAGTGTTTTTTGGTGACAGAAGCAGATGGATGTATTCTAAAATGTATAGAGATAAGGTTGTGGATTGACTGCACTTCACAGTACAGATGTATAATGACCCAAAACATACTAGGAAAGCAAGCCAGGAGTTTTTTAAGGCAAAAAAGTGATTATTCTGCAATTGATGAGTCAATCACCTGATCTCAATCCGATCGAGCATGCATTTTACTTGCTGATGACCAAAATGAAGGCTGAAAGACCAACTTAAGACAACTACAGCCGTGATCGTGCTCAGCAGAAAAATATGTGGGTCCCAGGGACCCCTCACTTTAAAAGATTGGGGTCCTAATTCTCTCTTTCTGGGTTCCATCACAATGTATGTTTTTGAGCACCTATATGCCTCCTCACATCACATCAGACAACCCCACATGGCTTACACATACACCATGGCAAGTCACACTCATTATTTTCAGTACTGATAATGCTTATAAATAGAACTTTGGGTTGAGGCAGGTAGCAGTTGGGGTAGTGCTGGTGGTTGAGGCTGGGATCAGTTGGGGTAAAGGGGGTGCAGGCAGTTCTAGAGAAGGGGGTAAGGGCATTCATTACTGTGGGGCAAAAAAGGGGGTATATTCCAGCGCTCACCATTAAACTGTACAATTCCCAGTATGTAGAAATAAAGGCGTCTCTGGCATGTTTAAAATTATTTGTAAAAAATAAATATTTATTCTAGTTCAATTAAATGCAGCGTAATTCTCTAATTTGTCTAAAATTAATATAGTTCCTAATACCGGTATACTACAACAACATAGACATTACAAACAAACAACATAAAGTTTTGTATTCCAAATTAAATCTGTATCCGTCAATATGCGCTAAACATCGACTTAAATCGTGCAAAAGGTTTAAAATGGATACAGTCAATCTGTAAATCCAAACAGTAATTTTTATATTCCAAATGAAATGCGTATTAGTCAATATACGCTAAACAGCGACTTAAATCGTGCAGAGGATCTTTAGATTAAATCCAAACAGCAGTAATCAGTAGATTTGCAAATAAAAACGCTAAACAGCGACTACGATTAAATCCAAACAGCATTGTGTCAATAGATGCTTTTGCAAGTGATTACCTGCAATGAGGTTCTCTCACAGTAGGGTTGCAATATGCAAGAAGGGAACGCTGGTGTGGCCACTGCAGATAAATACATCAAACTTGGAGTAAGAAAAAGAGGACTTCTTCATGTGAATGTAACTTTTCAGCAGTTTGGGCAATGCTGGGGGCAAGCAGCAATTGGGGAAGCGCTGGGGGTTGGTAGGAGCAGTTTGGGTAGAGGGGTTGAGGGCAGGCTTTACTGTGGAGCAGTGCTAGGTGTAGGGAAGGGATAAGGACAGGCATTAGTTGGGACAGGGATGGGGGTAGATAACATTTTGGACAGTACTGGGGGAAAGAGGGGGTTAGGGGCAAGTAGTACCGGAAGCAGGGAGGAGTAAGGATGGATAGCAGATTTATTTTTTAGCAGCTTCCTCCACCCCCGTTGGCCTGTTTTGCAGCACTGCCTACTCACAACACACAACATTTTCTCATTGTAATAGCTTCCCTTGTTTGTATGATCATTGGCAGCAGCTACTGCCCCCCCGCCCTCTGTTTACATAAAGATTGACAGCAGCAGCAGCTACTTCCCCCGCAAGCAGACGCCAGCCCCACATAACTTACATGGATCCTCCACTAGGTCAGTGGCTGCTTGAGGTCCAGACACACAAACTCCATAGCTGTGTATGCCGCTTTCTCCATGCCACAGGAGACGCCTCTTCTTCACTCCACTGGGTACCACAGCCTCTGCATCCAGAAGAAGTGAAGGCACCAATGTTTGGCTCCTCCTCAAGTTCTTTTAGTCCTCTTAGAGCCACCCTGCATACATCACAGGCGCCACAGGATTATTCACCGGACCCGGAAGACATACAGAAGCTACGGGATTGGCTGCAGCAGAGCGCATCCCCGGGGACCCACCCATTTTGTAAAAGTGAGTCCCCAGTCCTCAACCTAGGGTAAAATATACACGATAGCGTGTATTTGCGATCACTGCTACAGTAAAGGCCTGGCAAAGCATAACAAAGGTGGAAACCCAGCATTTGGTGATGTCCATGGGTTCCAGATTTCGGCAGTCATTGTCTGCAAAGGATTCTCAACAAAATATTAAAATGCACATTTCATTTATAATTATGTTAATTTTTCTAATTACATTTGAGAACCTCAAAATAGGGGACTATTTGAGATGTATTAGATTGAAACCATTCTTACAAACAATATTTTTGTTCAACCCCTTGAATTAAATATGAAAGTCGGCACTTTAAATTCTGCTCCATTGTTTAATTTCATAACATTGTGTTGGAATACATAGCTGAAATTATGAAAATTGTCAGTGTCCAAATATATATGGACCTAACTGATTTTTATTGTTGAAATAATAGCAGAGACATGAGGTTCACCTCTCCAGGACTCGTGCAGTTCCAAAGCGTGCCAGCATTGTTGGTAATGTTTATTTCTCCTGGACTGGCATCCAGGAGAAGTTTGGACTAAAGAATATACGATGTTCAGTTCAAACTCTGATATTCTCATTGTTGAAAAAGCCTGCTGCAGTTTCCATATCATTTGTCATATAATAATTTGGCTTTACAGGAAAGTTGAAGATCTCCAATTCCGTGTTGAAGAAGAGTCTATTACCAAGGGTGATTTAGAGGTAAAAAAAAAAAACCCCACAGTGTTTTATTTTGTTATATTTAATTCATTTGACTTAAATATTGTATACAAGAATGAGATCTTTTTCTATATGAATTATCTGTGCTCATTTTGGTTTTACAGTTGCATACCAGGGGGTCGTATAAATACAGAGCAGATTGAGTGGACTGTAATAAAGACATTGAGTTCACCAATGTGCAATCCCAAGTTGGAGCAGAACTTTCAAATACAAACTCAATAGTTCCATCATCATCATTGGTTGGTGATGCTTCTTGCTTGCTATTGCTTTTCACAATCTGGAATCAATCTCAATAAACATCTATTTAATGTTTATAAAACTGATAGTGATGATGTAAAGGTTATTTTTTTTTAAATTACATAAAAAATTGTTCTGTTAACTTTTCAAGTTACCTTCAGTTTTCTAAACATACCTACAACATTGAATCTGAAAATTTCACTGTTTTCCCCTCCTTTTAATTGTTGAGAAATGTGAGTTAAAAGGACTTAAATGCCTCACAATTCATTTGTAAATTAGTCAGTTTTTATGAGAAAACTGTATATGACGATGTTATTGCTTGTATGGAATATTTCCACAAAATTACATTTCAAAATTTAAGTTCACATTTTTTGTTTATTTATACATTTTAAAATCTTATTTTATCATGTTTCCTCTCTGTTTAATTATTCAAAAAAATTGGTTGATAATTAAACAAAAATTATTATTAAATAAATATTAACCATCTCATGTAATAGATTTTGCCCAAAACAAGAAGGCACATATACAATATTACGCACTAATAACTGCTTTTATTCACTGGTGCATGCTGCTTTTTATTAAATAACCTGTCTCAGTAATAGATATTTTAAAAACAAATTTATATGTCCAGAAAATCCCCTTCTGGATTAAAATATTTAAATGCCAGATTTTCTCTGGTGGAGGTTTAGAATATATCCAAATAATAAACCTCAGTAGCTACCAATAACCTATATTTTTATTGTAACAATATTATATGTTGCCTCAAGTTAGTATTGTGAATCTTAATAATTGAGACTATGAAAGCTTCAAATAGGTATATAATTTAAAGTTAAAGTAAACTTAATCAATTGTTGCCATAGTCATTTACTCTGGTAATGTAGTAATTGCTCCCTTGTTGCTTTTATGTAGAGTCAATGGGCACATTCTCCTATGTACCTTATTTGCAGTATTAGTTTTTATACATGTTTAAAATAAATAGACTGCAACTTCAAAGGATTTTCATTATTGTACTTCACTTTATTATTTTACTGGATACTTTTGAAAAGCATTTTGAATTTTTAATTTGGAAATCCTGCCAAACTATGGAAGTTCTTTTCAGAACTAGACTAAGCAGCATAATACCCAATTTCAAATGTAGGTCTCAAAAAAATCATTTTAAAGGTTTAAAAGCCTGCCAAAATATTAAGTTTCTAAATTATGCTAATGCTTTATTTTTCTGGAAAACCGTAGTTCTACTTGCTGCATGCACCTATCTTATGTTTCTACTTATTGCCTTTCTTTTTTTTTGTCTTTCACCATCAATTTCTTCCTACTTTCTTGTCGATCACCCTCATCCAAGCATTATCTAGTCATTCCCTTCTCTTCTGTTATGTTTCCCACTGCATCATCTGCTCATCAATAGTCCGATGGTGCCAGAGCACGGCCTGCATGTGGCTCCTTCCTCTCGTGCTGGCATGTGATGGTGGCACTGTTGTGTTCTCTTCCTCTCCCTTTTTACTAACAGACGCAGACCAAACTGGAGCATGCCCGCATTAAGGAGCTTGAACAGAGCCTGCTCTTTGAAAAGACCAAAGCTGACAAACTTCAGAGAGAGTTAGAAGATACTAGGGTAATGGTTTTCAATATTTCATGGAAAATCTCCCAGTGCAGCACACTTTTTACTAGCTTTGTCCAGCTATAGTAAAGACTGTGTGTGTGAATAGTAACAAATATAGCCCTTCTAGAATATGAATATACAAGATATGTGGGCACTTCTAAAACAATGTTACTTTACCAAAACAGAAGACACACCAGCTTTTTATGTGTCACTTCACACCTATATTTTTTCATTGTATGCTATTGACCCATGCAATTTAACATAAAAAATTAAATTGACGCTTTTTGTTTAGCTGCATTATTCAGTAGTTCATTCTTTCCAATAATAGGACCATATATTCATAGTTCAGTTCTAGTCCATAGCCAGTCAATTTAGATTTAGGCCACTTAACCTCCTGGCATTAAAGAGCATGCTTTTACTAGTGTTTAACCCTGTAAAAGCATACACATGTATAAGGGGATGGAACTTATTGCTTGTACCTATGACCTGTGTCATGGCAGTGGTGGTATTTAAATGTATCCCACTCTCATAATTTGCGTTAATATTGGTAATTATTTTATAGTGTGTTTATCATAATAGGATTTAACACTCTACATTATTGCAGAAGATGAGGCAGTCATCCTGGGTGCTCTTAGTTGTCCTATGTAGTCATTCACATCAGTCCCTTCGCCATTGAAGTTTACAGTCTAAATTTCCTATGGCACAAATACACATGCTACAAGGTTTTCAATTAAATTTTTTTTTTTTGCCCATGGAAGGAAATCTGAGAAAATCCATGAAACACAGGGAGAATATACAAACTTCATGCACAGGCTGCAATCTTTGCCTTGGACCCAGTGCTGTGAGGCTGCAGTGGTAATCATTGTGGTGCAATATAGTATGCTGATGATGATTACCTCAAATGCAAGTGGTGACGCAAGGTTACACACCACATGTAAAATGCAATCACTTTTGGTATGCTGTGTGATTGCCGTGTTCTCAATGATAGATAGTAGGTAACTGGCCTTACACTAATTTCTGTGATATTTTTACCACTTTCTTCATTGGTTTAATTATTTTAAATATTTATATAGATCTGTTTGTGAAGCAGATGCTGTAGAATAGAGTATTTTACTTGAAAATTTAGCATCACTTTTGTGAAATGTAAAAAAACCTTTTTCACAGTTTACGTTAACATTTTATTTTTAGTATGACAGGTTAATTTCCTTGCAATTTTTTCTAATCTATATGTTTGCTAACAGCTTCTTCTGCTCTCTAAACCTGGCTAAAATCTATGACTAATTGAATCGGCAGATTCTGACTAAATAAAGTACATGATTGTGTGCTTAAATGCAATGGGCAAAGTGGCTTAAATATTCTAATTGTAACAACCAGTGAACAGTTCCTTGGTTGCTTCTATTCTCCATCTTGTGAACTTCGAAGCAACATGCCTAATGACAACATAGAACTCATAATAAACTTCATGGATATTGATTATTACCTGGGACTTGTATAAATAAGATAAGAAATATGATGGATGCTACAAAGGTTGTGAAAAGAAATCAGCTTTTTTTTCTCTTCTGTGGATCAAATCTTATAGGTTTCGATTTGGCAAAAGTCCTGTTTTTTTTATTTTGTGTGGGATTTAAAGTGGCGATTATTTTAAAGGGTTCTGCCTTAGAAAAAGTTGTTGCTTTAAATACCATGTAGAAATCAGCAATTTTGACAAATCCAAACTTATTACTTTGTTAGGCTTTGCATTTTAATAGTTTCAATGTTAATTAGAGCATGATGATACATTTGTATTCTCCGCTACTTAACTTCCCATCTGGTGTATGAGCTTTCAGATTTTTGTATTCTTTTAATTCACGATAAAATTTGCCCTTTTTTAATTTTAACATTTCTGTGAATTTTGGATGAGCTGTAAAATTTTATACATGCAGAACTGTCAACGTTGTGGATTCAGCTAAGACGTGTTAGTGTTTTGTGTTGACCTTCTTTGTTATTTACAGGCCAAAACCAGGCCAGTTTCCTTAAAAGTAAGTATTGTGTAGGTGATGTCTTTTGTTTACTGAAATTGCAAAGGGTCGCTTCTGGTGGTAGGAAATGCACTAATTTTTACTTAACATTTAGCTTAGGATGTGTTTAATGCTGGAATTGTTGATGATGCATGGAAGGATTTTGCTGTTGAAGTTTGTAAACTAATATTGTAGGCATGTACTGTATGTATTGACTTAGAAGCCCACTACTGCCCCCTACCTTATCTAGAGAGAATAGATGTTCTTTAAATTTAATTGGTATTTGGATTTTTTTTAATATAAAGTACGCATAAATAGTGTTTAAGCTTTGTGAAGTACATCATAACAGTAGAATTTTCAGTGGTGGTGTCATTTTTTTTTTTTTTTTTTGCTGCTTTGACTGGTGGGAATAATACCTTTTTACAGTGGCCACTAACATTGAGACTGCTTATGGTTGTTTTAATGTAAATATGTATATGTTGAGTTATGTATTTTTTTTTGTTTGTTTTGCTGTTTAGAAAAGCACACAGTTTGAATTATGCATAGACAATTGTGAGCGGTACCTGTATCTAAGGTTTTTCTATTTTAAAAATTTAGGAAAACATTGTGATTTTCTACTTATTTCAGCCAGATGTTTGGATTTGCTGCTGTCTTGCTCGAAAAGGCATTGGCAGCTCGTGTTGCACGTTTATCTGCCAGTTACGATTGGTAGATTCTATTCACTCCATAGGCTGCAGGCATAATTTACCTTCTACAGTTAGTATAATGGTTAAAATCCCTGGAGACGTGTTTGTACACCTCCTTGTATTAAGTTAAATTGCACGCTTTAATATCTAAAAATATTTTTTCTTTTACAAAACTATTTCTACTATATTAAATGCATTGCAATATTATTCTCATAGCTTTTGTGTTTGTCTTTTCATAAATTGGCTTATAATCACAGGTGGCAACTGTCTCTGAAAAATCTCGCATCATGGAACTAGAAAAGGATTTAACTTTGAAAACTAAAGAAGTAGCAGATCTGCACCAAAAGCTGGTAGAATGTACCAAGCAGTCTAGTGACGTAGACACATCGATTTCTCTTTTGCAAGAAATAAGTTCTTTGCAAGAAACTATTGCAGCACTGAACAAGAAACATGAGCAAGAAATTGACTCTCTCGAAGGCAAGCTAGACAATGCACACCATCATGACAGAGAGGTGGAAACACTTAAAGCTTGTTTAGAAAAGCTATCCAAAGAGAATGAAACCTTGAAAGTAAAGCTCAGCCATGCAGACAAGGAAAATTCAGAGGTAATAGGACTTTGGAAGTCAAAATTGGATTCTGCCATCAGTTCTCATCAGCAAGCTATTGAGGAGTTGACCCTTTCATTCAGTAAAGGCACACTGACAGATAATGCTGCATTATTTGAACTGAAGACTGAGATTGAAAATCTCAAATTAGAACAGCAAAAAAATACTGAGCAGCTCATATCCAAGCAAGAGGCAGATTTAGCTGATCGTCTGAAAGAAATAGAAGCTTTAAAGACACAACTGAAAGCATATAATGAAGAAAAAGAATTAGAACTTGAAGCTGTTCAGTCTAAACTGGAAGCAGCCGAAGAGCAACACCTAATCGAAATGGAGGATGCATTAAATAAATTGCACGACACTGAAATTAAGGTAAAAAAGCTAGAGGCTTTGCAAGCCAAGTGCACAGAACAAAATGAAAGCATTGATAGGCTAAGAGTCCATTTAAAGGAAGCAGAAGAGAAGCTAGTTAACCTTGACACTATGCAGAAAGCAGAGTCTGAATGGAAGGTGGAAAACTTGACATTTAAGCAAAAACTTGAGGCAGCTGAAGGGCAAGTTAAAAACCTTGAGACTGAAAAGCTTGCAGAAAGTAGGAAGGTTTGTACCATCCACCATCATTTTTAAGTTCATTTAAGTTTTTTTTTTAATCACTTTGTTTTGTCTTTCCATAACTTCTTGAAGTTTCCATTTGTTGGTGCATTTTAGTTGATGCCTTATAAAACCCCCCCTTCCCCCATAAATCTGTTTCCTCTACTGCCCACGTAAATAGCTCTCCCCCTACAAGTAGACTTACTATTTACACAGTCATTATCCAGCGAGTTCCATGTTCATTGTTTTCTCCAGTCAATTGTGGCCTATAATAATCAAAATAATTTGGGGTTCCATTTCATTGGACGAGATACGGTAAGACGTGGTCGAGTTCGCCGAGCTATTATTGTATTTGCTCCAGGGGATTTTAATTCTTGCCCTCCAGTTCCCCTAATAGGTAATATTTTTAGGATATATTTGATCATGCACAGGTAATTATTCCACCTGAAAACATGACTTGTTTGGGATAATTGACTGTAGTTGATAACCCCTGTACTAGCTTGTCTGGGCTGGTTAAAATAAAATTGCTGAAACCCATCAAATAGATGGCAGCTTAAATATTGCTAACAATGCTACACTGAACATTGTGTTTCTCCTGGTGTTCTTGTTATGGGGTAATGTACAATAATAACCTCTGGAAGTGGTAAATAATTCAATCCGTTGGTTTTCCTAGGACCATGGCCCATTATACATAATTAAGTTAAATTTATTTGAGGAATACAATTTTAAACACCTTACGTGCCTAACACAGTCTCTCCATTTTGTTTAAAATAAAATGCTTTCTAAAATGAATTCATAAAAAAATATTTGCTCAGTTTAAGCATCGGTTAGGCTTCTAGGCCACCCAACAAAACACAAATCCTTAACTTCTTTTTATCTCCCTATTTAGATGTAGTTCAACAAAGTAAAATACTGAAGGATCAAAGACAGAATTATTTATCTGTATTAGGTGACACTGGACCAAAGGTATACAGTGTTTGAACAGGGGTTTGGGCACTTCAAGAAATGTGACAAGTCTGAAACTTCCCCCTCTGTATTCTAACTAGCTAAGGATCCTCTTTTTTTTTTTTCTTTTTTTTTTTTCTTTTTTCTTAAGGGCCCACAGGAGCAGTGTGCCAATGTAAATCATATGGCAGCTTGAGAATTTTACCTTTTACTTTTCATTTATTTTTCTCTAGAAGATATAAGATGAGTGGCTGTCATACATACTGTCACTAGGAGCTGTGCATGCCCATGTGATCTGATTTACATTGGCAGGTGTGGGCAGTTTTTAATCAGATTTCATGCAATTTATGCTCATCCAAATTATTTATAATTTCAATAATTTGAGTCTAGTCCACAGGTTCATGCCCCCTTGCCACATTGCATGCTTGTCAAACCACAACTATTCAATTTCCAGTGCTGTGGGGGCGATGCATCAAGCTTTGGAGAGTGATAAAGCTGGGCACGGTAAAGTACCAACCAATCAGCTTCTAACTGTCATTGTACAGGATGTGTTTGAAAAATGAAAGTTAGTAGCTGATTAGTTGGTCCTAAATCATTCTCCACTTTATCTCTCTCCACGGCTTGTTACATCTCCCCCTGTATCTCTTAAGTATGGTAGGAAAGGCAAGGCCATTTAATGTGCATGTGCAATAGAAGCCGGGGCAGGCACACCAAAGACTACCACTGCTAAGGAGACAGGTCAGACCTTGCCTAGGAGGAAGACCAGGCTGGACGCCAGGAACATAGTAAGTATGGGAATGGAATGAAGGGGATAACCGAGTGGGAAAGAGCAGCAGAGATGGTTCAGGACAGTGGATAGAGAGGGGTGGGGCCAGAGCAGATCCCTTTGCTACTGTGTGTGTATGTATGTATATATCTTTTATATATAAAATTCATTGGTCTGTTTGGTGTCTGCCCGGTTATGCATTCAGATACCCCTGCATCAAATGGGATAAAACTAAAGCGAGATGGTCCATTTGGATCCATGCCAGATTTTAGGGTTGATAGGCTCCCGGTCGGACCTCCCTTTGGTGTACGCTGGGCAGAACTTTGAACCGGGGAGCCTGTTCTGAGCCTTCCACTGTATGGATTTGGACGAAAACTTCAGAGGGGTGGCAAATGGTCTGGGATGCCTAATGGAGTGGTTGGGGTCATGGTCGGATCTAACGGGGGAGTGTGCCGTATATTTGTGCATAAGCAATATGTGCACATAGGTGTGTGTGTTTAACTTGGTTGACCACATCCAGATATCTGGGCTATGCTGCTTGGAGTGCAGGATTAATTGGAGCTAGGATTTCTGGCCCCATGGGAAGACTTATTTCCTCACCGTTAATGATTCCTTCTAGTGCACAGGTTCTCAAACTCTGTCCTCAGGACCCCAAACAGTACATGTTTTCCAGGTCTCCTCATAAAATCACAAGTGAGATAATTAGAGCCACCTGTGGATCTTTTAAAATGTCAGTGAGTAATGACTACACCTGTGCACCTGCTGGGTGACCTGCAAAACGTGAACTGTGTGGGGTCCTGAGGACAGAGTTTGAGAACCACTGCTCTAGAGGTCATAGATTTCAATCCTTTTCACTTTGAAAGGCAAGCTAGTGAATAACTAAGAGGGAAAGAAGCTTGGTCAACTAAGCCAACAACCTCCAAACCCTCAGAAAAACAATCAGCATGGCGGGCAATCTGCCCAACTAGGAGCGCACTTGTTGTTGTGGGAGCCCATCTACTACTTTTTCAGGATCAGTGGTTTATTTCCACTTCATATTCTTTGGTAAGAAGACACTTTTTAGTTTTGGCTACCTAATGGATCTCCTGAAGTCCCCATCCAAATGTTTTTTTCACCACTGGACTTCCCAAACAAACAAAAATACTGACTCTGAAGAAGAGACCATTCAGTCTTTAGAATTCTGACTGTGGTCATTCCAGTCACTGAACAGCAAGTGTGGTTTTGAGTTTATTCACATCTGTTAATGGTACAAAACTTGGATGGCTATTTTGGCACATTTTGAACCTGAAAACAAAACAAAAAGTTCAGGATCTCATGAGGCATCAGAGATAATAGCATACAACAATTTGGGGTTATCATAAATGCTTTGGTAGACTTGCAGTCCAGTCTCTTCAGTATCAATTTCAGGCTTTACTGTTTGGCCTGGAGTTACAGAGCCAATTTTATTCTCGCATAGAATGGCTGGCTATTATGGCTGTTCTATGGAGGCTGGCTTGGGTGGGTGGGTTGGCTTGTTTATTAAGGCAAGATCCTAACATTTAGGATCTGGTGTGTGTGTCAACTGCCAGTAGTCCATTCTGTTACTGAAATAGAACAAGAAAGTAGTGCTAACCATAAAGTGCCAATGCTAAAAATTGAGAAACAATTGTAATATATGAAAATCAGAAATAAATACCAAAAAAACACAATAATTACATATGCTCAGACAATAAAAATTGTTTTTTACCATTTTACTTTGTTTTGCAACTTAAAGGAAGAGTATTCCTAATGAACTTGGCAGCCATTTGAATTGCATTCTTCTGCACTACCGCTCTCCAGCCACCTCACAGGCCAGTCATGATTCGTTCCCTCACGGTTATACTCCACCAGCGACAGCGAAAAGTGACTCACCAAGGACATGGAGAAGCAGATCTCCACTAGAATTCACTGCGAGGACATTGCCTTTTTAAGTTTGACTTCTAATTCGCCAAAATCTCGTCAGTTTCAGTATCTCGCACCCTTTTACATTTGGTTCTTGCTGTTCTACCTCGGACATCAGACATTATTACTGGAGGATCATGTTCTCTTTTTTTGAGTCTAATATATTGTTGGTTTCTATGTTTATGTTGGTTTTGTTCTGCATTAAGGTCTTCGGGAAGATGGCTCGACCTTTGAGGTAGTGCGGTTTGCGCCTTTCCACTTGAGGGCATTTCATATCCAGCGCATATCTAAATGTAACATCACACATCACTTGACCAGTCAGTACATCAGGCTGTCTCTAAGAGCACATCAGCTACCACTCTGGTTGCTCAAGTCAACAACCTCAGCAGATTTTAATCTATAAGCATGCCGACACACTAAAATCCAAGTGTATTCCAGAATATCGTGGTCAAATAGGATCTGCCAAATTTCAAACCATAATGAAATGCTGCTGTTTAAATAACTGTTAATAATAAATAATAAAGAGCATTTCTACTCAAGAATTAGGGAACTAGAGGCATTTTTGGCAGACGTCATGGCTGTCTCATGGAGCGTTCATCTGATTCACTGTTTCCCTTCTCCTAATTGATTCTCAAGTAAGTAAGAGGAAAGTGTGTTCACATGAATCTAGAGGTGTGGGTGTTAAAAGCATGATCCAGAAGAAAAGACATCTGACATGCAAGCATGCTTAAGGCTATTTCAGCTTAAAATTATCATGGGATCTGGCGTATGTATATCTCCTGGAGTTAGAAAAAGGGGTTTCTTACCTCTGCTTTTCATTTGGCTTGCTTACATAATTTTTTTGTTTGGGATCTGGACAGTGGTTTAAGACTTAGGGGTATATTTACTAAAGTTTGAGTTTTTAGAAGTGGAGTTGTTGCCCATAGCACCCAATCAGATTGTAGAAATTATCTTCTAGAAGGTGTTAGATTCTACTTATTTATCTAATTGGTTTTTATGGGCAACAATTCCACTTCTAAAAACCCGCACTTTAGTAAATATACCCCTTAGTTCTTAAGTTCTGATATATCAGTCCCTTTAGTCCTCTTTCAGAATAAGCTGGTGATTTTGCTGAATATACAGACTTTTTTTTTTTTTTTTTGCAAATATTACTGCATGTGCAACCACCATACAATCCTCCTATTGTTCTTTCGGACCTAAACATAATATTAACATGCTTACAATCCATTTGAACTGTTGGAGATGACAGTCTGAAATTCTTCCATAGAGACCACCTTCTTTTAGTCATCTCTACAGTGAGGAGAGCTTTAGAACTTGGAACTCTATCTTGCAGACTATGTACTGTATATAATTTTTATGAAGACAGCAATGTTCTTACAACTAAACTTTCGAGCCAATTGTATAGTCCAGATTCCACTTAAATCAGGATTGAGTCATTCCAACATTAGGCTGTAGTGGGTGGGAAGGACTCCTTTACTTGTTGGGTGTTGTCAACGTTTTCATAACCTATGTTAATAGGACTCAAGAGCTTCACCTAGCAGATTTTTTGGTCTGTCATGATGCCTACAAGCGAGGTTGGCCTGTCTCTAAGGAGACTTTTACTAGGTGGATTAAGTCAGTAAATTGACAGACTTGCATTGGAGTGGGAAGCTAATCCTAAAAATGTGAAAACACATTCTACCAGATCAGTTATTGCTTTCTGGGTGGTATGGCATGAGGTTTTAACTGAGCACATGTCACTTGGCCCCCTCTCCATGTATTCATAAAGTTTTACAGATTTAATGATTTAATAGTTTACTCTTGCTTTGGATGCAGGTGTTGCAAACAGCAACTTCAGAGTGTATGTTCCCCTCGGGGCAGCTCTGTTACTTCCCCATGGTTCCAGTTTCCCCCAATAACAGGATGGAGGAAAAAATATATTTGTACTTGGGTTAAATCTGTTTCTCTGAATCCAGTGGGGAATACTAGATGACCACCCTTAACGTTCTTGTTCTCTCCTTTAAATTCTAGTTGATAGTTGTTTTTCGCCTATCTCTGTCCTATGGGGCTTGATTATTACAACGGTTTCCTGGTATGCTAGGGGATATTAAGGAGTAGTTTCAGACTGTGACAGATTTCTTGAAGTGCCCCCAAATGCCTGCCTTAGTACCCTTTACCCTATGGTTCCAGTTTTCCCCAGTGGATTCAAGAGAAAATTTTAAAGTAAAAAAATCCTGTTTTTCTGTTTTTGTACTTAAAAAAAAAAAAAAAAAGTGTTTTGGTTGTGCGCCTTAATACTTAATTGTGTGCCAAATAAAATAATGGATCATTTCAGGTATATGAGCTTTGTAGTCATAGTATATTACAAAGCAAAAATGTGGTGCGCAGTTGGTAAAAATACTTTGTAGAAATGTTTTATTAGGCATAGCATATTTGCCACATTGACTTTGATTTAGTTTTATTGAAAGATTGAGATCAAATAGTGGTGTAAAATATAATACTTAAACTGCATGTAAAATATTTCCTGGTTTAATGATTTGGCTGTTTAGGAGAAAGACAGTACCTGTAAAACAAGAAAAATTTTACGTTTGTACTCTAATAAACAGACCATAAAGTATGCTTGACAGCTGGATATTCTGCTGAACAAAACAATCAATTACTCCAACCCAGTATTTTTTCCAACCCATAAACAAAAGTTTCACTAAGATTAGTAGCCGACGTTAACTAGGGTAAGTTAGTTATTGTACCAAGTTCATGGAACTTCCTGTACACTCTTACATCAAACTCCACTATGTTTATATATTTTGTGTTTATGAACTTATTGCAAAAGAAAAGGTAAAAAAATAATAGAATCATAATTTATTTTCTACATCTTCAAATTTCATTTATCATTTTAATTTTATTTTCTTATCCATTCATTTGGTTTTGCTAGGCAAATGAATTAAAAAAAGATTTGATGGAGCATAGTGAAAAGTTTGCTGCCCTTGAGAACAATTTACAGTCATTGGTACAGGTTAAAGAAACTTATGAAAAAGAAATGGATGATTTGGTAAGGTTACATTTTATATCTATAATTCTATACAGCTTATCCTGGCCATACACTAGTACGATGTAGTACGATGCGATTCATCGTACGTTTTCCCTTGAACTCCCCGACGGCACAATTTGGTGCTTTTTAACACACACGATCTGTATACAACTATGATAGATATGATGGGCTGCACATCTGATCATACGATACGTTTTAAGAGTGGCGGGAGAGCGCATCGGATCGTATCCTACCTAAATGCTACACGATTTCGACACTATTCATCGTACGATGCATCGCAAACCGTCAATCGGCCCGAAATCTCGCTAGTGTATGACCAGCATTAGATAGCTATTTTCAATGCTGCTTGCTTTTGCTACATGCAATCACCAAATGCATTTAGTTCTATTTTAAGTCTTTTAATATTTGCCTTTTTCATATTTGCTGATTGGCATTTTCTGTTCTAGAAAAAAACTATTAAATCATCTACAGAAGAAGCAAAGATCCTACAAAGAGCTATGCAAGGTAAGGTTAGCATGCATTCTTTTCTTTTTGCAAATGCATTATAATTCAGTTTTGGGGCAAAATATCCTAAGTGAAACCGAAATATAGAAGCTGTTATCTGAGAACCAGTGTCCATGTGATCAAGTGTATACCCTGGTGCCTGGCAAGAGCTCAGCCCTGTTTGCAGTTTTGCTGGCGGCATGTTATGAAAGGAGAACATTCTGCCTGCTATGGGGTGTGAACTGTCTCCAGTCCTGCACAGCTTATCTTTTTTATATAGTCCATGTGTTAAGCAAGGACAATAATCACACCAATTGAGTGCCAAATATTGGGGTGAACCACCAGATTTTGTGAATTTTGTATCCCTACTAAGTAGTTTGAGCTTCTCTGCTGGGAGACTTTCGTTTATAGGCAATTAAACAAAATGTTTTCAATGTCAGTTTCTTTCCATAATATTCATAAGGATTTACTGTAGGAACAAATATTGGACTCAATCCAAGATCAGTTTATTCTAAAATCAGTGATGGGCAGCCTCAGCAATAACTTAATACATTTAATCAAACAAAGAGATACCTATCTTTAATTAGAAACAAGCAAGAATTTTGAGCAAGTGTTACAAGTTATAAGAAACAAATCTAATGGAGCGTACACACGGTCA
The DNA here is from genome assembly GCA_031769625.1 of Taudactylus pleione. Lineage (NCBI taxonomy): Eukaryota > Metazoa > Chordata > Amphibia > Anura > Myobatrachidae > Taudactylus > Taudactylus pleione. The sequence continues at coordinate 3,241,493 of JAUIMM010000478.1, read as the reverse complement.
GATTTGTCAGACTTGTCAGATTTGTCAGATGAACGACTGAACGATTAAACGATTTGAACGATTTGGACGATTTGACCAAAGTTTTGAACGATTTGAACGATTTTTGACTGCATTAAAATGAATGGAATCGTCCAAGTCTGACTGCAAACCCATCAGATGTCAGATATCGTTATCTGACAAACGGGAACGCGCATCGTTGATCGTCCATCGTTCAGGCATGTCAGATATGAACGATTTTCCTTCAGATATGAACGACTGAACGATTTTTAAATCGTTATCGTCCATATCTGAAGAAAAAATCTGATCGTGTGTATGCACCATAACAATGAAGCAGGGAAGCACTGGGGATGTGTAGGTGAATGCTTGGAGGGAACATGCAGATCAGGGTTTGCAACATTATCTTATTGCATTGCCGGGCTCAATGTCATTCCCGACATTAAGCATGCACACTGAATGATATCATTAACGATATCGTTCAGGGACTGCAAACTCCTTCATCCCCGAACTTTCACAACCTGACTATCGTCAGGTTGCCCTGCAAGTACAGGTGATAAAAGACATTATAAACGATCCGCGGGAGCGCGCATCGTTAATGATATCTTTCATACGCACTGGACAATATTGAACGCAATTTATCGTCTAGTGTACAGGTTCTCAAACTCTGTGCTCGGGACCCCAAACAGTGCATGTTTTGCAGTTATCCTCACGGAATCACAAGTGAAATAATTGGCTTCATTTGTGGATCTTTTAAAATGTGCCGTTGAGTAATGAATATACCTGTGCCCGGCTAAGTGACCTGGAAAACGTGAACTGTGTGGGGTCCTGAGGACCGAGTTCGGGAACCACTGGTCTAATGTGTATGCGGCTTTAGGGCAGCAAGCGCTCTCTAGCTACAGACTCCAAGGAATTTAATTCCAGCCCTGAGTTTTTAGCAGGACACTAATTTGCAATTGTTCAGTTAAGGAGCTGAAACTTTGTTGGATTAGGTCTATATTCAATGATAAAAGTATTCAGTTTGCAGCTGTCCTGTTTTAATGTTTTGTTTTAAAAGTGTTCCACAGTGAAATAAATAATTGAATCCACAAATTAAGAATGGTCTCACAACCTACGCATTTTCATTTCGTAGAAACCGTGAATAAACTAAATGAGAGAGAACACCAATGCATAGAAAATACCAAGAGGTTGGAGCATTTGGAGCCTCAGTGTGTTTGTGAGTAGGTTCTTTCAATTATACATCAAGCTGCCTGTATCTGTTGCACCAGGTTCTAATATCATTTGATGTTCCTTGTGTTCAGTGCTGGAGAAGAAGGTGAAAGAAGGTGATGAGAAACAAGAGAACTTGCTGAAGGCAAAAAAGAAGCTAGAAAATCAAATAGCAGAAATGATTCAGTCATCAGGAGATAGTTCGGTTCAGCTTTCAGTGTTAAATGAAGAACTACAGTCTAGGGAAAGGTACTTTATTCAGCATTAATATTTTGTCCTTTTTTTTTTTCCCCCTATGTTGCCTGTCAACAAAACAAAATCCTCAATCGAGAACTTCTCTGTTTTGGCTTGCTGGCCTCTTTCACTGTGCAAATTGAAGATCAAACTAATATTCCAAAACCTGTGTGTCCCAGAGGATTAAATGTGGAAGATAAGGAAGTATTTATTACACAAGAAATTGTACTAAGGCTGCCAGAAACTTACATGCAGATTGATAAGAGAGTCAGAGGTCAGAAGCACAAGTAAAACTGAAAATAGGTCATCAGATAAAAATTATTATATATTATCCTGTAGTTATGGAACACCTATACAAATGTGTCCTTATACACCTAGCATCTACAGTCAGGTGCATAAATATTGGGACATTGACAGAATTTTCATATTTTGGCCTCTATTCACCACCACAATGGTTTTGAAATGAAACAAACAAGATGTGCTTTAACTGCAGACTTTCAGATTTAATTTGAGGGTAATTACTTCCAAATCAGGTGAACGGTGTAGGAATTACAACGGTTTCTATATGGGCCTCCCACTTTTTAAGGGGCCAAAAGTAATGGGACAAACTAAACAATCCTAAATCTAACTTTCACTTTTTAATACTTTGTTGCAAATCCTTTGCAGGCAATTACAGCCTGAAGTCTGGAACGCATAGACATCACCAGACGCTGGGTTTCATCCCTGGTGATGCTCTGCCAGGCCTCTACTGCAAATGTCTTCAGTTCCTGCTTGTTCTTGGGGCATTTTCCCTTCAGTTTTGTCTTCATCAAGTGAAATGCATGCTCAATCGGATTCAGGTCAGGGGATTGATTTGGCCATTGCATAACATTCCACTATTGAGCCTTAAAAAACTCTTTGGTTGCTTTTGCAGTATGCTTCGGGTCATTGTCCATCTGCACTGTGAAGCGCCGTCCAATGAGTTCTGAAGCATTTAACTGAATATGAGCATATAATATTGCCTGAAACACTTCAGAATTCATTCAGCTGCTTTTGTCAGCAGTCACATCATCAATAAATACAAGGGAACCAGTTCCATTGGCAGCCATACATGCCCACGCCATGACACTACCACCACCATGCTTCACTGATGAGGTGGTATGTTTTGGATCACGAGCAGTTCCTTTCCTTCTCCATACTCTTCTTTTTCCATCACTCTGGTACAAGTTGATCTTTGTCACATCTGTCCATAGGATGTTGTTCTAGAACTGTAATGGCTTTTTTAGATGTTGTTTGGCAAACTCCAATCTGGTCTTCCTGTTTTTGTGGCTCACCAATGGTTTCCATCTTGTGGTGAACCCTCTATATTCATTCTTGTGAAGTCTTCTCTTGATTGTTGACTTTGACACATATACACCTACCTCCTGGAGAGTGTTCTTGATTTGGCCAACTGTTGTGAAGGGGTTTTTTTTCACCAGGGAAATAATTCTTCTGTCATCCAGCACAGTTGTTTTCCGTGGTCTTCCGGGTCTTTTGGTGTTGCTGAGCTCTCCGGTGCGTTCTTTCTTTTTAAGAATGTTCCAAACAGTTGATTTGGCCACACCTAATGTTTTTGCTATCTCTCTGATGGGTTTGTTCTGATTTTTCAGCCTAATGATGGCTTGCTTCACTGATAGTGACAGCTCTTTGGATCTCATATTGAGAGTCGACAGCAACTGATTCCAAATGCAAATGTCACACCTAGAATCAACTCCAGACCTTTTACCTGCTTAATTGATAATGAAATAACGAGGGAATAGCCCACACCTGTCCATGAAATAGCTTTTGAGTTGATAGTCTCATTACTTTTGACCCCTTAAAAAGTGGGAGGCACATATAGAAACCATTGTAATTCCTACACCGTTCACCTGATTTGGAAGTAATTACCCTCAAATTAAATCTGAAAGTCTGCAGTTAAAGCACATCTTGTTTGTTTCATTTCAAAGCCATTGTGGTGGTGAATAGAGGCCAAAATATGAAAATTCTCTGCCAATATTTATGCACCTGACTGTATATACCATATGGCACAAGAAGCCCTGTGCACCTAAGCCTCTCCGAAATGTAGCAACTTATGCACATCGCAGATGCAGCAAAACACCACTCAGTGTACGAGAGACGCTGCGCTGCAACGTTAACCGCACAGGAATTGGTTTTAAACACATTCAAAGTCGCAGATGAACATAGCGTGAGAAAAAGACGTAGCTGCTGCACCCATAGCACTTTGTATACAGATTCAGACTCATTTGCACAATGTCGCACATTAAATTAATCCATGTTATCTAGCAATGTAGTTGTGTTGCTTCCAGATGTTTTATTTATGTGACACAGCGCACATTATGAGTGAGAAAGGCTCTCGGCGCAGGACGAGGTCGTCTGGTACCTGACACGCTGAGGGTGTGCTGATTGGCCCAACTGAAGCTTCAGTGAATGAGTACACATCTGTATACCATAAGAAACATGCCTTTAGTTATCCTTTCTTTTTTTAAAGTCAAATATACTCAGTTTACTTTATTTTTTTCTGACTATTTAATGAAGCATGTCTGCACACATTATTCTGTGCAGAGTGGGTTTTCTTATTCAATAGCAGAAAGTAAGTGGACAGGTTCATGGACATGTATCCACTTATTTTATTTGCAGTTTGTACACATACATGCCTTGTAGCTCATACAACAAGCAAGGATTCTTAATGTATATTGATAATAAATATAACTCATGGTTTCTTAGAATCCTTCTTGGCTATAACAAACAATTATTTCAAAACCAATGATCTGGCCTGGCTGATCCCTTGCTTCACTGCTTTTATGCATACAGTATATGCATTTCGTTTTAATAAGAATTTTTGCACTGCTAACTGTTCTCCATTCTGCGGTTTCATTTTGTTTTCGATTCTTGCACTGTTCAGTGTTCCAGGTTAAAAGATTTTGATATTTTAATTAATTATTTTTTTTTAAAGATCTCTTTTAAACTAATCCCTTTACACTTTACAGAAGTTTAGCTGATCTTCAGACAGAACTGTCAAAATCCAGAGAGACCGTGAAACAACTACATGTGGATATTGAGCAGCTGAAATCAGAAGCCAAGCTTTCCTCTGTGAAGGCAGAAGAGTCTCACCAGTTGGCAATAAAGGATATTACTTCTGAAATGGAGGATGTGGTAAGAGATGTGCTGACTACAACTTATGGAGCGTACACACGGTCAGATTTGTCAGACTTGTCAGATGAACGACTAAACGATTTGAACGATTTGAACGATTTGACCAAAGTTTTGAACGATTTGAACGATTGAACGATTTTTGACTGCATTAAAATGAATGGAATCGTCCAAGTCTGACTGCAAACCCATCAGATGTCAGATATCGTTATCTGACAAACGGGAACGCGCATCGTTGATCGTCCATCGTTCAGGCATGTCAGATATGAACGATTTTCCTTCAGATATGAACGACTGAACGATTTTTAAATCGTTATCGTTCAAATCTGAAGGAAAAATCTGATCGTGTGTATGCACCATTAGACTTCAGTGCCTTTTGATGGTCCCACAACCCATGGTAGCCTAATATCATGTACTGTACATGGAGGGAATCTCTCAAATTATTTGACAGTATACACAGTTCTGGTCAACATTGATGGCACCCTTGAATTTTAAATACATCCTGTATACTATCTAGAGAAATAAATGGAAATGTACCAACTTTATACCATCAGAATATTTTTAATGGAATGTACAAAGTTATGAACCAAAAATAAAGCAGTAATGACAGACAAAATAAAAAATATGACTGACCGTATTAAAGGCACTCTTCCTTAATGTTTGGTTGCACACCCTTTGGCAACAATGATTACCTCCAAACATTTCTTGTAGCCATCTATATAGCTTCTTGCACCAGTGTGCTGGTAGTTTCTCCCACTCTTCCATTGCAGTTTGTTGAAGCTGTTGAATGTTTGCAGGATTCCTTTTCACAATGGCAGATTTCAACTCTCTCACCAAAGAGTTTCTATTGGACTGAGATCAGGACTCATTGCCAGCCAGTTTAAAACTGTCCATTTTTTCCTTTTCAACCATTCTTTTGTGTGTTTGGATGTGTATTTTGGGTGTTTATCCTGCTGGAGGACCCATAATCTTCAAACCAAACCTAGTTTTCTTACACCGGGTAGCACTTTTCGCTGCAAACAGCCTTGGTAATTCACTGATTTCACGATTACTTCAATACGAGGGCAAAGAGGCCTCCCAACATTATGGATCCTTCGTCATGTTTAAGTTGTAGGTAATGTGGTAGTCTTCTCCTTAAAAGCTTAATTTTGTCACTTTAAACAAATTCCTGTTTGCATTGCCAAAACTTCCTATTTTGATTTTGTCTGTCCACAGAACATTTGTCCAGAAGGATTGTGGTTTGTCTAGGTACGTTTTGGCAAAGGTCATTCGTTTCTTTGTCTTTTTTTTTTTTTTTATTATTCTACAGTGGGGTTCCCATAGAGCAATATGTAAAAGATAACAGTGCTATAGGTGGAAACTATAATACGGCTTCATCTTTTTCATATTGTCTATATTTGTGTCTCCTCTGAGCCAGGAGGCTCACTCCCGCCTCTATAGAGCTGCTAATTAATTCTGGTAGCCCCATTAGTGAGATCAGTTTGTTTTAGTTTACTCCTTCACCCCTCTCCCCCATGTCCAGGGTTGTTTTTCACAGTTCCATGAGTCAGACTTTTTAATTACATTGTACACCATTAAAGCAGTTATGACAAGGTTTTTGGAAATGGCCTTGTACTGTTTAGAGGTCTTGTTTTTGACAGCATCAGAAGTGCTTTTAAAACCAGACAGCTCTCTTGTACATATTCACCATTGTGACAAACTAACAAGGAATAAAAAGTGGATTTTTTTTAAACATTAAAGCTATCATTCATTGGTTATTTTTAGTCATATGGGCACTGACAATTTATCATGTGTTTCTAATTTATCACACTTCAGTCTAATCTAGCTTCCTTTCAAAATTGATTTAATTTGCTCAAAAGGGTGCCAATAATTCTGTCATGGCAATCTTTTTATATTTTTTCCTATAGCTTTTTCAAATGGTTATTGTTTTATCCTTAGCTGTTTTGTGCCATACAGGAGTCTATAGACCAAAGCTGTGTTATTCTTAGCTGTTTTGTGCCATACATGAGTCTATAGACCAAAGCTGTTATACTACATTCCTTTTTTTAGGAGATATTGTACATGATGTACTTATAATTCAAGGGTGCCAAGCGAAACGCCAGTCCCAAACAGCCGGAATGAAATGTATGCTTTCCACAGTCGTATTTATACAAACCCAACATTACTGTACATACATAAAAAAAACAAATCCGTGAAAAAGCTATCAAACAAAAAAAAAAACCAGTTGGGCTGAAGTCCCTGTTTGTAAAATATAGCCATCATCAGACTGGACCTCACATGATCAGAAGTTATGTCATGTCCAAACTGTGCACATAGGCAGAGCACTGTGACAAGAATGAGACAATCTAATGACTACACATATAAAGTTTTCAAATGAATAAGAGTTCCAGCTTCAATAAGATATGTGGCACAAGACTCCTGGCGTGAGTGAGACGCCAGGTCCCGTGCTCCTATGGAAGCACCAAGCAACTTAGTCGCAATATGATGTGTTTGGATGCACCAGGAGATTGTGCTGTTTAATTTGATATGTGACACTTGTAATTCTCTATGTGAAACGGAGTCTGTAGATGAAGCACAACAGAACTTGGCGTGGAATAAAGCTGCAGCGCTGCATTGTAGTGCTTCGTATATGGATTCAGTAGAAACTCACTAGCACACAGATATACAGGTGTCACATCAAATTAATCGGCACAATCTCCTGGTGTGTCCTAGTCGTATCATATTGCGACTTAGATGCATTTTCGGACTTAAAAGGCACCAGGCGCTAGCAGAGTCACACTGTACGTGGCGCGACAAGCGGGGCTGAACTGCAGCAAAGATATGCGGACACATTTGTAGACTTAGTAGCATAATTGCAAAGGTTTCCATAGTACTAAACAAATAAGGAGACCTATGAGCCTAGTCAGCAATTGTTATATAGTGTTACATAGGTTGCTAGCAACCCACTGATAGTTACAGGAAATCCCAATAGTAGCTAATAGTGTTATGCTGTAGTATATATTATCCTATTGCAAACAGAACCCAACCATTCTCATAAAGTACATATATCCTAACGGCACCTGGGCCTACTTATTAATTCGGGAATAGACTGCATAATACGCCACTGATGAATACATTTAAAATAGAAGGAAAAGTAAAAAAAAAAAAAAATCTGACAAGCTTTCAAAAACAAAGGTGGGGAATTCAATTAGGTGTGAGTTTACAAAAGGCGATAAACTTGCACACTTCACCTTATAATGCACACACTTTGCATTCATGCGCACAATCGAGATACGCACAATTCAATTAGAAATGCCGATTCGCTCTACTCGCAGTGAGTGTGTTCATATTTTGTCCAAAAGGGGTCTCAGGCGGGTCGCACCCGGGATGGACTCGTGCACAAATCCCGGGTGCAACCTGCCATTAGCGATCTGAAAGCGGTTTAAGTGGCCATAAGGAAAGTACTGTACACTTTTAAAAAGTGTCATGTGGCTGATTTGTACGTTTTATTTTTTTTAAATGTAAAAAGCTGTAGAATTTTGTTTAATTACAGGGAAATTGAAAAGGAAAGTACAAAAGAAAAAGTAGAAAGAAAAGATGCTGTTTGAGTAATTTGAGGAGACTTTAAATGTTAAAAAATTTATAAAAACAAATTATTTTTCGTTAAATTAAAAAAATAATTTAATTAAATTCAAGGTGCATTATTTAGCTAAAAAGCTTATTTTGAGGTTATTTGAGGCCATTTTTATTTTTTTTTCATCCCAGAAATGACGTGTAATTATTGGCTCAATTAAGCTAATTGAAAAATTCCAAATGACTAATTGGTAATTTGAGGTTGTCCGAGGGGTTCTTTAGCAAGTCCCCAGACTTTTACCGTAAAATGAATATTTGTCCTACCTTTTCACCTGCTAATAGGTGTAAACAAAAACTGGCAAATTTACTCTGAAAAAGAAATTAGAAGTTTGGAATTGAATTGCAAATGTAACTCGCAATGCAAATTTGTCGTGAATTCGCTTTGCGGGATCAAACTCACACCTAATTGTATTCCCCCCAAAAGTCTTACACACTAGGACAAATCCTAAGGATACATTATTTTCTGGAGATCTAGCCCTCATAGAAAAATTCAGAGATGTACAGGCTCATTAAGGACCTTGGGCCAAATAATTCCCATATTGTGAATCCACAGCTCTTCCTTTCTTAATAGTAATTTGGCTCTCTCTCTGCCACACGAGTGAGGTGGTATCCAGTCAAAGAGCTTACACTGAAGAGATGCCAACTGGTGCTTCATATCAATGGAGTGCCTGGAGACACCTCTGATTCTAAAGCAAGACAAATAGACAATCTATGGTTAGCCATACGTTCTTGAAAAGTTATTTATGTAATAAGATGTTTGTATTAAAAGCACTGTAAGTTAATTTTGCTTTTTCACAGAAATTAACGGTTGAAAAGTTTCAAAGTAAGAATAGAGAAATGCAGGCACTTCATGAAAAATCGATAGCTGATTTAGTTTGCCAACATGAAGCTTCGATCAGTGAGCTCAAACAAAACCTACAGGCTAAAGAGGACTTGTGGAAGACTGACCAGACCACACATAATAAAATGGTCCAACAAATGGAAGAGCTGCAACAGAAAGCAGAACAGGCCAAGGTACTTTTATATTGCGGTCACTGAAATATCAATGTTCTGACTGTTGGTTTTCTATAATGTAATACTGTTCCAGTTTTGTATTACATCCTTTTGTATTTACAGTTTAGAAATAATACCGATCAACACTCCTTTAATTGCCAATCATATTAGAGCGATTTTTGGGCAACTTTGTGGTGCCGATTCCCGAATATGACATCGGTTTTGCTAGATACACTGACGAGAAACAAGAAACACAAAATAGATAACAATCAACTGGATGTTTGACAATCACTTTTATACGAATGGGGAATATTCTAGAATGATCAGGGAATGAACACCTAGAATATTCGTATGTCTCACCTTCTAAAATATTCCAATAGATTCCAATATGCGCGCATTATGGCTAAGTTCCTTATTACTTGAGGATGTCCAGTATCTCAGGAATAGAGAGCCCAATCCCGGGATCGGCACGATCCTGGTATTGGAAACTTCCAATCCCGGGATCGGCACGATCCTGGTATTGGAAACTTCCAATCCCCGAGTTCGGTATTGGCCGTACATGGCTTTTTTTTTTTACATGCCGAACGGCGCTGAGCACTTCCAGCAGAGTTCTCAGACGCTGCCAGCTCCCTCTTCCCTCGGCTTGTGCTGCACAGCATGACGTGAGGACAGAGGTCACACTGCGCTGCGCCGGTTGAAGGGTCCCAGTTATTGAAAGTCAGGAGCCCTGCATGCCGCCCATAATCCCTGCCGCTTGTTAAGTAACTGTGGAGGCTGGGCGGGAGGCATTGTTTTTAGAACAAGGCCAATTAAATAAATTAAATAGTGGCCTGGGATTGGCCTCCCTACTCAAGAACTAGAGCCGATTTGAAAAAAACTTTCATTTTTGAATTCAGCAACCCCAAAATACCCTAAATTCTTTCAAATATCCTTGGCAACTAAACAATTTATTTTTTGCTGGGCTGTGTAATCAGCACAAAAGTAGTGTAGACTGTGTATTTGTGGTTCCAGTGGTTTTGTCGAGATCAGTACTTTTGCAGGGTGTTTAATTCTGCATTTTGTGGTCTATGGACGGAGACATCCATTTGATACTGTAAAGCTGCAGACTATGCTTAAGAGTAGGAAGAGGAATTTTAATACTGGACACTATAAGCATTTACTTTTTTTTTTTTAATGAGAGACTTGCTCATTTATCACCATCTGGTTGTTCAAGAAGAAAAGTAAAGGAAAAAAAAAAAATTATTTTAAAGAACAATATGTGAATGAAAGGATATATTTTCTGTCCTCTTGTTGCCCTTGATCAATTTCCACTAAGCTTCATTTAAAAAAAAAATGTTTTCTTAGCAGTGCTCCATCCACACTTCTAGTAGCATGTCCACGGCAAACATTTTATAACTTTTATTTTTATTAAAGCATATCTAACGCTTTCTCTATTCATTTCCATAACTACTTAAATTTTGTTTTTACTATTTGTGTCTTTTGGGGTGCTTTATTTTAAACTGTGTGTTTACATTTTTGCAATGCTTTATTATAATGTATGTATGAATTGACACACATTCTACTTGAAATGAAATATGCATTTTAGCATGTTATGATTTAAAAAAAAATCATCATCCAATATCAAATGGTTTACATTCAGGTATGTAATGCTTGGAGGTATGTAATGATCTGTCAGGTATGTAATGCTTGGAGGCAGAGGCGTATCTATAATGGGTGCAGGGTGTGCGGGGTCCAGGGGGGACCCGCACCATACACCCTGCACCCATAGCATACTTACCTCTCCAGAGTCCCACGTCGAGGCGCAGTATTGCGAAAATGGCCGCTGTGGCCATTTTCCCGGTGACCAGTGCATACTCTATAGACTCTGGGCGCACTCTAGTGCCCAGAGTCTATAACTCCGGCGCTTGCCGCGCACAGGTCAGTGCGCAGCCGGACAGAGAGGAGGGGGCCCGCGTTGGAGACTGCACACGGGCCCCCTCCTCTCTAGAAACTCCCCTGCTTGGAGGTTAAATTGAAAAAGCTGGTTTTATTAGTTATGGGGCGGCTGGGTACACAATAAAAGTGGGCGAATTAATTCTTCATCCTTCTATTGACCAAAAGTTAAAGGACTCAAACTACAGATAGAAGTATTGTGGTAAAATACCACTAAAATTCATTGTTGATCTGACATTCCACTGCAGATTCTTTTTCTTGTAACAAAGGCATCCAATACATCTTTTAATTGTTAGTGACATTGCTATCACCAGCTCATATGATGATCAATTCCACAGCTTGATCACAGTTACAGTACAGAACCCCTAATCCTATGCTTTCTCTCTTCCTTTCATGCTGAATGATACCTCCTTGTCTTCTCTTGTTTTTGTTATGAGAATTTGATCATTTATTACAGGATTTTTATATTTGTTATATTCCTCTAAATCCATTGGGAGATACTGCAACCTTGGGGTGTAGAACCTCATCCAGGAGAGAGGCCCACATTCTTCCCCCTCTGTATCGCATCCATTTATGGAACTTCATTTATTTACTAACCATGCCCCACAGGGCCGAATAAAGAGGAACATACAATTGTCTCCTCATACATCTATCCTTTTTCCCAGACTTTCCATACTTCTTCCTTAATTAAGCGTCTTATTCGCATCTTGTCTGCATACAAAGTTGCTTATTGTGTATTGGGGGCTAGGATTAGTATTTGTCGCAGAGGAATTGGTACAATGTCGCAGATTAAGCACAACATAGTGTGGCTTGAAGCATGGTGCGGCTAATTAATTAGTACCTCAGTCAGTTTGATTATATGGGATGTAGTCAGGAAGCCAACTGTCTAAATGCCGACCGCCAGCTTCCCGAGTCAAATCCTGGCAAAGTACTAATAACAGGTGTCGAAAACCTGATGCCTGTCATTAGACCTACGCCGTGAGCCCGATGCCCGACGAAGGTAAGCCGGGCGCGGACAGCCACGGGGGGGGGGGAGGGGAGAGATAGTGGGGTGTCAGGGCTCCCAGGAGGACTGATGGTTAGGTTCAGGCTAGGGGAAGTGGGGGGGTTAGGCACCCCCGGGGAGAGGTTAGGGTTAGGCACCCCCGAGGGCAGGTTAGGGTTAGGCACCCCCCTGGGAGCCTTAGGTTTAGGCTGCGGGAACGGGGGGGATTAGGTTTAGGCACCTCTAAAGGAGGGTTAGGGGGGAAAATAGGGTTAGTTATACTTACCTTATTAGCGATCGGGATCTTCACCCCTGCCGGGCTTTCACTGTCGGGATTTGAACCGCCGGCCATGCGGACGGCGGTAATACCTCCTACACCCGATATTACCATCCGTGCACAAGCATGGGTAGCCTTAAAACCTGGACTGTTATGGTGCCTTGAGGACTGAGGTTGGGAAACCCTGGTATAAGGTAAATCCTGGGGATGTTGGTCAGTAGAAAAATACACTGGGACCATTCTAATCTATCCTGCTCCCTTTTGTATTTTGTTCCACTGGATGTTTTTTTGTTTTTTAGGTACCTTAATTTTGTGAAGTGAGCATTTGCTCACATGCTCACACGCTCGCACTAACTTTATCCAGTTTATATTACTTGTTAGATGTTTAACTTGTTTTTAATTTTCTTTAGTGTTTTCTATTGTTTAACTGACTCAGCCTGGCAATAGGAGAGGTGGGTAAAGAAGGTTCTTGGAGCCCTGCCTGCTGAGGGGGCAAGCTTGTCCCCTTTAGACATGCCTGTGTGTTTCAGTCAGAATGGAATGGGGTGGCTAAATGGAGTTGACGTAAATAAATAAATAAATACTTTTAAGTAACAGTCAGCTATAGTTTGGAGATAAATATGACATTGCTTCATTGTGGAGGTTTTTTTTTTTTTTGGGGGGGGGGGGGGGGGGGGTTGCGTATCCCCAGAGTAGCACGATCATTAATGCAATGCCCACTAATTTGTTATCAAACTAGGCATAAAGCGGAAATTCTGTTTATAGAATATAGAAGAATGTTTATATTTACAGAACATACACATATATTACAACTGAAAGTATGCAGTTATTGGAAGTTCATAAAAGTTTTGTATAAAGTATCTTCCTTTGGGCGCAGTGGTTTTATGTGTGTCAATTCATGCATACATGTGCTAAATCTGTGCTTACTCCATGATTCCATTAGCCTGCTTGTTTTTCATTTTTTTTTACATGTTTTTTTTCCTTCCCAACTTTATCCCTTTTAGTCTTTAACCTATGTATTAGAATCCAAAAGGCAAGAGGTTGAACTGTTAACAGAAGAGATGAGGGTTTTGAAAGTGGAAAAAGACATACTGACCCAGGAGGCAGATGCATTAAAGCTAGGAAAGGATTCACTGCTTTCAAAGATTGTTGCGCTTGAATCTTGTATTAATGTGCTCCAGCAAGAGCAAACTCAGCTTTTGTCTCTCAATGAAGAGCTTAAAGCTGCAACGGACAGCCTTAAATGTGAGAAACAAGATCTTGAACATAAATGCACTGAGTTAAATAGTGCCTCTCGGACATTAGCTGCTGACAAAGAACAACTTATAGCTGAACTGGATAATGCTAAAGACCAGCTTCTGAAAATGAGTTTGGACTGTGAAGATTTACAGTCTTCTGTTACAGAAATGGATGATAAAATTAAAGAACTATCAACAGATAAAGATTTACTGTTTTCAAATTATGTGGCACTTCAAAACAAGAATCAGAAAACTAAGGAGCACCAGATGAAGGTTAATGAAGAAAATATAGTTCTTGCAAGGGAAAAGGATGAGATTATTCACATGCTCACAATTACCACAGAAGATCTGATGAGCAAGCAGAAGACTCTAGAAAAGGAAATAGATGATCTAGAAGCAGGTAAATATTTGGCATCAACTCAATTTTTAGAACTGCACAGCAAGCTGAGTGCTATAATTGATGAGAAGGAAAAGCTGATTGAAATTATTACAGATGTAAAATCTGAAAGGGAACATCTTCTCATAAAGCAAAACCAGTTAAATACAGAGATAGAAAATGTGCTTCAAGAAAAAGAAGAGTTAGCATTAACATACAGTTCTATGGAAATTGAACTGACGGAAGTCAAATCTCAACTGGACAAATCCACCCGAGACAACCTAGAGCTTACAAACAGAAGAGATGAATTGCTTCAAGCATGTGCTATGAATGGAAAGGACAAACATAAATTGGAGGAATATGAGAAGAAAGCCATAGATCACAACATCTCAATTATGGAAAAAAATACATTTATTCAAACCCTTACACAGACAAAGGAAGACCTGGAAAGGAAAGAAACCGATCTGATCTCTGAAATATCTATTTTTAAAAAAGAAAATGAGAGCATTCTAAATAGAAATCTAGAATATGAAAATAACATTTCTGTTTTAAGCATTCAGAATGAGAATTTAGTAATAACAAATACAGCTCTAACTTCTGAAAGGGAAGAACTTAGATTACAACAAAATGAATTAAATGAAAAAGTAAGGGAATTACTCAAAGAGAAAGAGGAGATAATTATAAATTACAGTAAGTTGACAAAAGAAATAGCAGTAGTTAGAAAAGAGCTTGCCCAATCAGAAAGGGATAACGAAGAGCTTCAACTATCCAAGAAAAGTCTAACAATGTTACTTGAAGAGACTAAGACCAGTAGTAGTATATCTAATTCTGAACGTGTCACGTTACTACAAGAAAAAGAGACACTGCTTTCATCTGAGAGAAAACTGACCAATGAAATAGATGATCTTTTAAAACAAAATAATGAACTTGTGGTTAAATGTGAGATGTGTTCAGAAGAGGCCAAGATTGTCCAAGGCAAAATGATGGATGAGATAAATAACTTAACAAATGAAAAAAATCTGATTACTCTGCAGCTCTCAGACTTAGGAAGTCAACTCGAATCTCTGTCTGAAGAGAAAAATGCTGTTAAGTCAATGAACACTGGGCTTCAATCTAGAGAGCAAGTAATTACAAATGAACTTGTCAGCATTAAAGGCAAGTTTGAATATTCTGAATCCTCAAACCTTGTGTTGTCTCAGGAGAAGAGCCACCTGTTAGAAGAAATTGAATCTTTAAAGGTTAACATCACAGAAGCAATGAAGCAAGTTGACAAACTTATCAAAACTAATGAAAGTCTTTCATTATTACTGGAGCAAACTCAGAAAGACAAGACCGCTCTGGAATTGGATCACCAGAGTAACTTGATAGAAAAACAGTGTTTCCTTGAGAAATATAATAAATGTTGCCTTGACAAAGATGTGTTGACAAAAGATAGAGATGATTTGCAAGGAAAATTCAATGAACTTAATATAGGTTTTAAAAAATTTGAGCAAAGGTTAGCTGAAGAGAGAGAGATGTTTAAAAGTGAAACAGATGATCTACAGTTAAAATGTGCAGCACTTAAAACAAGCTTAGATAATGTGATGGAAGAAAAAGAACAGATATTACTTCAAAGTAATGAGCATCAGTGTAAGTATGACAAACTCCTACAGCAGAAGGAGAATGGAGAGAATCTGTTGCACACCTTTACTCAGGAAAAGGTGAGATTAGAACTCCAGAATAGTAATCTGTCATGTAACTTGGAAGAGCTTAATAATAATTTTGTTTCCTTAACCAAATCAAAAGAAGAGCTTCAAGATTTGTATAAGAGTGCTTCTAACCTACTGGAAGAGCTTAGATGTCAACACAAAGTCAAAGAAAAGGAAATGGAAAAACTACGTCTGGAGAGGTCTCATTTGGCATCTGCACAAGAAAACCTGGAATGCACAAACACAACCATTTTAAAAGAAAAACAAGATGCCATTGAGCACTGTGGCAGACTCACTGAGGAAGTAGTCATGCTAACTAAAAGCAACCATGAAGTCTCAGGACTTGTTGAACAGCTAGAAATCCAATGCCAGGCATTGCAGAGGGAAAAAGAGGAGTTGGTGTTGAGGTTTAATGAACTTCAGACTCAGCAGAACAGCAAAGAAGCACAAATACATGAGGTATCAAATTGTTAAGTGAACTAAAACTACTAACACTGAGCACTACTTTCTAGGAATAATGGGATTGTCACTGGCACATGCATGCTTTTCACTGCACTGTGACACATTAGAGGAATGGTAATTTTGTTAATTGACGGATCATTTTTTTGTTTTGTTTTGAAGGAAACTGTGAATAAAAATACCACTCCAGATTTTAGTTGGGGTTCGCTAAAATAAATTTGCATCATCCAAATTATATAAAATAAATGTATAAAATGAAAGAATAATTGTAGCCACAATCTATATATTTACTGTTCCTTAACAGTTATTCACAGTTACCTCTACTTATTGACAACATATTTTTCCAATCTCAGATAACATGTATGAAATCAGCCCAGAGCATGATACTTAGGCTTCAATTTTCTTTTCAATCTTAATACAATCACAAAGAGTTATTCTTAGACCTGTATATTTTGATGCAAATCATTGTGAGGTATAACTAGCATTGCCCAGAGGAGAATTTTCTTTCAATCTATAGCAATCAGTCAGACATTTGTTTTTATTGTCTAATTTTCAGTGGACAGATAAAAGCCAGTGTCTTGTAAGTTGTCATTCTTTATCTCACACTTTTGGACCTTTGAACAATGCTATTAAATTACTTTTTTCCTTGTTTTTTGTCGTCTTTTTGTTTTTTTTACCAAAAGGGCACTCACTGCTTCCACTTGTATTAAAGCGCCTGGTGACATTAATCTGTATAATGTTTACACCATGTTGGTATTTTCCCAAAGGATAGCGTAAAGGTTTCCCCTTGCAAATGCTAATAGCTATTTTTTTTGCATGTAGGTAAAACTGTCATTACGCCAGTAATGGGGAGATCTTTGCTTTGATTGTTGGATATGAGCAAATGAAGTTTGTTTTATAGACTATGGCTATAAATACATGATTAAAAAGCTTGTTAGTAGAAGTTTACATGATAATGGGGGTGGATGTATCCTCAGGGGAAAATCTGTTTGACCTACAGGGTCTTACATGAGCAGAAGCATCCCCTTTCTTCCAGGTAACAAATCTTCCAAACCCTAGGGCCAATCATTGCATTGTCCATATTGATTTCTTCAACCACGATTCAACAAATATAGACCATAAAGTCTGGCATGTTACTTCTTTCCCCTGCAGCCCTACAATATACTTAAGTTTGTACTAACAGAGCAAAAGGGTTGTCTTTGCAGAACATGGCCCTTTAGGTCATATCATGGACTATGTGGGTGTCCTTTTGGTTTGTTTTATACATGTACAGTACTTTAGTTTTTTGAAAGCTCTAAATGTGGCTTTTTCCTTCACTGAAAGCTTATATTACAGACTTACACTTGGTGAAAAAAGAAAGTGAACAATTTTTTTTGGTACACTAATGGTGTAGTAGTCTGCCAAGCTTGACACTATTACACCTTTAAACAAGCCACTGTTGGATTGGTAGAAAATTGATTTTTCTTTCCACCTGCCTTGACTAACTATGATTGCTATTAAATGTAGGTTTCTCAGATTGCTGAAGCATCTTATCAGAAGATTGAGCAAATCACTGCAGAGAAAAATACACTAATCAAAGAAAGAGCGGAGTCTGTCTCTGCGATGGAAGAGCTGAAGAAACTTCACACGGAACTGCAAAAAGAAGTAATTAATTTTTGAGCAGTAAACAAAATACCACAGGATTTTTTTTTTCCAGAGCATTGAGATTAAAGAATGAAAGTGTGTTTTTCATGCTTCTGGCATTGATTTAGTGATTAGGTTTATCAGAATATATGGACATGCTTTAGAGAGGCTAAATCATAGGGTCTCCAACTCTGTCCAGGTCACCTGCTAGGTGACCTGCAAAATATGAACTGTTTGGGTCCTGAGGTCCGAGTTTTAGAACCTATGGCCTAAATCAGCGGAACCTAAACTGGGTGCCGTGGGCCCTTGGAGGAGTGCCTCGGGGTGGTGGTCCGGAACCAAATCATATTTATGGTCAAAGTGATTGGCAGTCATCAGCATTGGTTTTGCCTATCCTAAAATATGTGGACAAACAAAAGTGCAACCCTGTCCACCACCACATAACTGGATAAGAACAATTTACTTAATTTAATAATCTTTGCTGAATTTTTCAATATATTTTTGGCCTAGGGGTGCCGTGAAAGAAATGCTGATACTCTTGGGCACTGTGATTTAAGAAAGTTTAGGAACCATTGGTCTAAGTCATAGTAAACTATTAATGTATTGACTGCTTATATCCTAATTATCTTTATGATTAGTCGTGCACTCTAGTTGCCTGCAGCCTATAGTATTCAAAAACAATTGCAGATTTACTAGAAGGCATACCATACAGAGTAATAACATTTAGAATGCTGTCGGATTAGCTGTTGCATAGTAATCCTGGGCATTACCTAGCAATAAACCGAGGATTAAGCCTTCAAGCTTCAGAGAGATAAGCTCTCAAATACAGTAGCAAAATATCTGTCTACATGCTCTTTATAAACAAGGAGAGTTCCTTTATTTACACCAAGAAAACCTTCTCTTTGGATTTCCTTTTATTTTTGTGTGGATGTATTGGAGATGTATCTTTTGATGGAATTTTTTTTGTTACCTAGCTGAATTGCCTTAAAGAGCAGCAAGCATCAGCTGCAGAACAGATAACAAAGACTAATGGGCTACTGAAAGGAGAATGTATGAAAACCGAAACTCTCAAGACAGAATTGTAAGTTTTTGTTCTGGGTTTTTTTTTTTTTTTTATAGCATTAATATGGGTAAATATGGTATTTATGACTGACTGACTTATTTAAATTTTTTTCACAAATATCTCATGTATATGTATGTAATTCTGCATACCCCATTATTAATTTACATTGGATTACTTTTTTCCTTTGTTTGAGCAATTTGCAGACTTGTTGTGCATCTTGTTGATGTATGGATTATTGACAGTATTGTATGATACACATGTATACTAGAGGCTTCTTAGCCTAGATTTGTTGAGCTGAATTCATTTGTAAGCTAAACCTGCATATACATGATAAAAACAGGGTGGTACTGCACTTTGCTTTTCTTTGCATAACCAACACAGCCATGACAAGGATAATAATAGTATAATCGTTTTACTTAGTATATTAGCTAATAATCACAATAGAAACATAAAGAATGTATAAACAGTATGCACATTCCCAGTAAAAAATAATGCTCTGGTGGTATGTATAATGAAAGTTCTAATGTAAAGGAGTCACAGATGTTACAGGTGATGACAATATAGTCTATGGTTTGGTGTTAGCGGTAAGCTTACCAGTTGCTACAGTAATGGTGTCTTCTCCCAATGTGCTCTACCTCATTAGAGGGAGTGCTAATGGGTGTTGCTTGAATTATCCGAGGAGTGTGGATGCTGTCCTACAGTCCCCCCGCGTCCTAATTCCTGTGTGTGTGCAGCAGCGCACACACTGGCGTGGTATCGTGGCGACTGCTTGGGTATGCGGGAGGGACATCTGAGCTGTCTTCTCGCAAGATCCCGCTCTTGCTTCAGTGATAGTCAATGCAACAGACAGCCGTCTGCATCAGATAGCAGCGCAGCGCTGCACTGTAGGAGAATACATTATCACAATGTATCCAACGCGTAGTGGCACAAAGCCTTCTTCAGGGATGTAAATGCTTATCCACCTTCGCCATTTGTTAGAAAGATGCAAGAAGTGTTTTCATGTGGAAGGCTAGCCATTCTGGGAGAGAAATTACCGGAAGACCAAATGCCTCTCGGAAGGAGTTGCTATCAGCCATAATGTGAACAGTATGCAAGGTCCCATTCTTGAGAACCTGGAGACTGATGGAAGAGCCCCATCTATACTTTGTTCCTTTCATGGTGTGCAGCTCTCAGGGGCCTCATCATTCTACGGAGTTGTAAAAGTATGTCACGAGTGGTAATTGTGTAGAGTGTCTGAGTTAACTTAGGAACATTTGGAGAAACTGCTTTAAGGAAATGTATGGACAAGTTATAAATTACAGATGTAGATAATAACAGACCTGTAAAAAAAATAAATAAAACAAATTGTACAGATGCCTCATGCCTCATTACGCCATGCAGCGATTATCATCTAGAACACAGTTTCTCAAACTCGGTCCTCAGGACTCCAATCCAAACAATGCATGTTTTCCAGGTCTCCTCACAGAATCACAAGTGAAATAATTAGCACCACCTTTGGATCTTTAAAATGTCAGTTAGTAATGAATACACCTGTGCACCTGCTGGGTGACCTGGAAAATGTGCACTGTGTGGGGGGTCTTGAGGACCGAGTTTGAGAACCACTGTTCTAGAAGGTGCTAGATAAATGTTAAGTAGACCCTGATTGGTTGCCATTGGCAACATCTCTACTTCTAAAAACCCGCACTTTAGTAAATATACCCCTGAATCTGTACAACAGAACTTGGTGTGATGAAAAGCTGCTGCATCATAGCACTTCATATACAGATTCAGACTCCGTAGCACACATACAGTGCATCCGGAAAGTATTCACAACGAGTCACTTTTTCCACATTTTGTTATGTTACAGCCTTATTCCAAAATGGAATAAATAAATTTTTGTACTCAAAATTCTTCACACCATATACCATAATGATCACGTGGAAAAATTTTTTTTGAGATTTTTGCAAATTTAATTAAAAAACAAACAAACAAAAAAAAACCTAAGAAATCACATGTACATAAATATTCACAACCTTTGCTCAGTACTTTGTTGATGCACCTTTGGCAGCAATTACAGCCTCAAGTCTTTTTGAATATGATGCCACAAGCTTGGCACACCTATCTTTGGGCAGTTTCACCCATTCCTCTTTACAGCGCCTCTCAAGCTCCATCAGGTTGGATGGGAAGCGTCGGTGCACAGCCATATTCAGATCTCTCCAGAGATGTTCAATTGGACAAGTCTGGGCTCTGGCTGGGCCACTCAAGGACATTCACAGAGTTGTCCTGAAGCCACTCCTTTTGATATCTTGGCTGTGTGCTTGGGGTCGTTGTCCTGCTGAAAGATGAACAGTTGCCCCAGTCTGAGGTCAAGAGCGCTCTGGAGCAGGTTTTCATCCAGGATGTCTCTGTACATTGCTGCATTCATCTTTCCCTCTATCCTGACTAGTCTCCCAGTTCCTGCCACTGAAAAACATCCCCACAGCATGATGCTGCCACCACCATGTTTCACTGTAGGGATGGTATTGGCCTGGTGATGAGCGGTGCTTGGTTTGCTCCAAACAGAACGCCTGGCATTCACGCTAAAGAGTTCAATCTTTGTCTCTCATGGTCTGAGAGTCCTTCAGGTGCATTTTGGCAAACTCCAGGTGGGCTGCCATGTGCTTTTTACTAAGGAGTGGCTTCCGTCTGGCCACTCTACCATACAGGCCTGATTGGTGGATTGCTGTAGAGATGGTTGTCCTCCTGGAAGGTTCACCTCTCTCCACAGAGGAATGCTGTAGCTCTGACAGAGTGACCATCGGGTTCTTGGTCACCTCCCTGACTAGGGCCCTTCTCCCCCGATCGCTCAGTTTAGACGGGCGACCAGCTCTAGGAAGAGTCCTGGTGGTTCCGAACCTCTTCCATTTACCGATGATGGAGGCCACTGTGCTCATTGGGACCTTCAAAGCAGCAGATAATTTTTCTGTACCCTTCCCCAGATTTGTGCCTCAAGACCATCCTGCCTCGGAGGTCTACAGACAATTCCTTGGACTTCATGCTTGGTTTGTGCTCTGACATGCATTGTCAAGTGTGGGACCTTATATAGACACGTGTATGCCTTTGAAAATCATGTCCAATCAAATTAATTTACTACAGGTGGACTTCAATTAAGCTGTAGAAACATCTCAAGGATGATCAGTGGAAACAGGATGCACCTGAGCTCAATTTTGAGCTTCATGGCAAAGGCTGTGAATACTTATGTACATGTGATTTCTTATTTTTTTTTTTTATTCAATTTGCAAAAATCTAAAACAAAACTTTTTACACGCTGTTATTATGGGGTATTGTGTGTAGAATTTTGAGGACCATAATGAATTTATGCCATTTTGGAATAAGGCTGTAACATAACAAAAAGTGAAGCGTGGTGAATACTTTCCGGGTGCACTGTATATACAAGTTTCGCATATCAAATTAATCAGTGTGGTTTCATGAAGCAGTTTTGTCACATTTGCATTGCGGCTAAGATGCACATTTGAGCAAAACATGTGGAAATTATGCTCTGTGCGCACCAATAAGGGCTGTTTGGCATGACTGCAGCAATAGTGTATGGGTAAGTGCTCAAAAATATATGGATATAGTACATAAATATATAGAATAATTAACCAATATTGAATTAAAAAGCAAACCACAAGAAAGAGGAATATGTTAATATGCTTTGATATATTAAACATTACTTATTTAAAGCTACATAAAATATTTTTCAATTGTATGCGCTTCTGATTAAAAGGCTGGATAGAAATACATTTTTCGTCAGAATGTTCACTTCCAGTAAGTGCTTGGTGTATAGCTTTGTTGCTATCCTTATGATTGGACTGCACACCCTAATTTTAAACATAAGAGGTGCTACTCTGCTGAGATTTATAGTGCTATGTAGGAAAAAGGAAATGCAGGTGCACACTCCGAACACTAAGAATACTGATATTCAAAACAATTATGATAAACTATCCAATAATGTTTGTTAGAAGAACATAAAGCTGGAACATAAAACAAACACTACATTTTAAATGAAGAGATTGTCTCCTACTACCGTAGGATGGTCAAGCCAGCAGATCACAATTATAAGTAATACTTATCTGTCACAGGTCTCCATAATATTAGGCAGGTGGATCCAGTGTCCCAGCAGCTGGTTACAGCCTACAGGTGCCTGTTACGAGTCCCAGTTAAAAATGGATGGACAGACAATTCTCTAATGTTGTTTTTTCCAAAGTGTACAGTGTATTGTGTTTCTGTACAGACTAAAACAGCTTTACATGAACTGTAGCCAATTTTGAGGTTAATCACAGCGTATTAGATCTCAAACCTGACGTGTTCCTTTGCATTATTTTTTTAATTTCATTAGAGGAAATCTAATGTTCCTCAATTGGGTCCACTTACCTAATATACTAGCGACCTGTGGTGGATAAATATTGTTTATATCTGAACTGCCGGTTTTATCATCCTACTATCCTAGGATGTCAATAGCCATATAAATGACAGTGATTGATTTATGTTCCTCTGATGAACATTATTAGGATTTCTACACAGATATACACTAAGCACTTGTTGAAAGTGAGCATTCTGACCAAATATTTTTTTCTATTCCACCTTTTAATCAGAAGTGCATGCAATGCAATTAAAACTTTGTTGTAGCTTTACACAAGTATTGCATAATATAGATCAAAGCATCTTATTTTTTTTTAAGCAATGCAACAGTCTTGAATTTTTTTTTGTTTGAAATTGTTTTCATAAATGTTACTTTTATTTTGAATTGCTGGGGAGCTCCAGAACTGTCTAGATATACAGTAGATAGCAAGCTTGTGTGATTTTATAATAAAATGTGTAGATCCCTTCATAATCTTCAATGCCTAGCAAGTGAGTAATACGACACACCAGAATGTCGACATGGACAGGAGGTCACATCTCAATTGTCAATAATTGCATAATAATGACATTGCTAGAATCTTTACAGTCAGCATGTTGACTACATGGTTTTGCATAGACAGCTTAACAAACCCTAACCACAGCCTAAAGCTGGCCATACACTGTGAGATTCAAAAGTTGGTAAGACCAGTTGTATGATTTCCCTTGAAATGATTCCCTTAACATCCTGGACGATTTGTTTTCAAAATGCAACGATTTCACATAAGACCATCAGATAAGACCAATCTTATACGATTTGAAATCGTATAAGATTGATCGTGTGCAGCACATTAACACATGATTCATCCTGTGCTGCCAAAGAATATAAATAACCCATTGCCCAACAATGCATATTTAGGGGGGTCCCTGTAATTTTTCCCTTTAATTCCCGTTCTTTTGTACCTGTATAAAAAGGGGTTATAAGTTTTTAATAAAAAATGACATAGGACACCCCCCCTCGGCTTGTGCTGACCGACTTGGGGTGTAATGCTTTGGTCTCCGGGCTGTGGCATCACACCCCGGTCGGTTGGGTCTGGTGCTGGTCTTAAGTATAGGGGGTACCCCACGTCTTTTTGACCCCCTATATTTAAGACCAGGACTGGTCCCTGCAGCCTGGTGTTGGTTTCTAAATTACAGTGGAACCCTACACATTTTGTGCCCCGTAATTTTAGAAAGCAGGCCTGGCTGGCACGCCTGAGGCTGGTAAGGCTATTTTTTTTTTTTAAATTCTAACCCTTTTATTACAGGTTCAAAATAACGGGTATTAAAGTTTAAAATTGCAGGGGCACCTCTAAAGATTCATTGTTGGGCAAGGGGTTAATATTCTTTGGCAGCACAGGGGGTTACTATACATTAGTGACAAAAGGGGCCTAAACACATTGGTGGAGCAGTGGGTTTGGGTAACAATGCTCGCGCTGTGCTGTCTATAGTACTCGAAAGCGCTGACACAAGCATGCTTCAGCTATTATTTTTTTGCAGGTACCACGCGTCAGTCAAAATGGCGGAGGGGAGTGGCCAGGGACAGTGTAGGTCGTACAACTGATCGTACATGTGCAAAATACATACGTTTGGGATCAATTCATACACGATCAGTTGAGAGGTCTCTCTGCAAAACCATCTGATCTGCGATCCAACTACACGACGGCGGGGACGCACATCGGGGTCGCAGGAGACTCAAAATACAACTATTTTCATAAGATTGGTCTGTCCAACCTCTAAAAACAGCCCTAATCCTGTGATCAATCATCCCGTGTATGGCCAGCATAACACTAAACCATACCTCCCAACAAGACCCGCTCTAGGAGGGACACAATGCTCTGGTCCTGGACTTCCCTGATAATGTATGATTGGTGGTGGCTCCTGGGGTGGGGCTGCAGCACAGTCCAAAATTCAAATAGGGGAGTCACACCAACTCCCAGTGAGTTCCAGCCAGTGATGTTGGGCAGCGTGTGAAATGACAGTTGGTGTGGCTCCCCTATTTGAATTTTGAACAGCGCTGCAGCCCTACCTCTTACCAGGGAAGTCCAGGACCAGAGCATTGTGTCCCTCCTGGAGAGGGTCATGTTGGGAGGTATTATCTTGCACTAGATATCAGATTACTTAGTCCACTGTGGTCTACTTAATCTTTTTGAAGGACCATGAGTATGGTTTTGTTGTACTTCAATTTAGAAATGCAAGATCTCAAACTGAAAGAATTGTTAATGTTTATAATACACTCATATATCCATTAATTATTTACTAAATAATTCCTCACTTATTTTGAAGGTAACCAAGATGGTTCTAACATTGGATTGTGTATAAGAAAGTTCACATTTTGGATCACCAGTTCTTACTTGCATGAGTATTGGTTTTTCTGGGTTAGCAGAGGCCTCGTTTTGTCACCTTATTTGTGGTAGTGAATGCTTCTGTTACATATCTGCTATGCTCCAGAGTATTTAATCACATGATAAACCTGTATTTTTTGAGCTGTGAACACGATTCTATGCCACAGTTTTCTTGCCTGACGTGTTTCCATAGTAACTCTGCTCTCATTGTCCTTGCAGGGAAGAGCTGAGGCAGGCAGCAGAGCTTAAGTCCCAGCAGTTAGCAGCTCTGCAGGAGGAGAACCTCAAACTTGCAGAGGAGCTTGGAAGGAGCAAAGAGGAAGTCTCAAGTAACCAAAAGGTTGGTAAACCTATATATACTGTCTACTGATGCTTGAAATACTTCATTTCCTTTACTTCATCAAATTGATTTAAAACCTGTATATATTTATTGTAATCTCCTACCATTATTTATGAAATATGTAAAGGCCCATAACAACATGGATTTCCATACGTGAGTAATCTTGCTAAACTATTTATCACTCTGTACCTGTAATAAATAGTACACGGTAGCAAAGGAGGAGTTGAAGGTTAGTTCGCTTCATTGAAGTAGTTAGGGTAGTGCATTAATACACTTTGTACAGACACCTCTTTGTAAGGGAATTCACACTGCTGTGCTATGCAGTTATTTTGGACAGTGAATACAGTTTAGTTATAACCGTCAGTTCGCTTTTCATGAACACTTTCCTAATCATAAACATTTTATTTAATGTAATGTTGCTGTGTGATTTTGAAGTATAGCGATTTGTCGCTATGGAAACTGTCTACTTCATGTGATTGTTAGAAAATGCCCCAATTTCCATTAAAAGAAATTCTGACATTGCTATTTTTACATGCTTAAGTGCATAACCAATTCAACTTTGTTGTATTTACATTGAGCTTTATAGTAACAAAAAATAAATTTTCGCAGTGATCACATTTTGAGAATGATGATCTGTAATTTTTAAAAGACTCTGTTCTCTTTAGGGTTTTAGCTAGAACTATTACTCACAGCTGTTAAATGCAATAGTAGACATTGAGGTCCTTTAGCCTAGAAGATTGTGTATTTATAAATTGGCATTCAAGTAAGAATATTTTCATTTCATATTTTCATTTAATAACACAAAAAAAGGAAAAAATGTCCTTGCTCCGATAAGCTTACAGTTCATGTATTTTATTTCTGCTGGAAATAATGGCACAATTTAAGGTAGGGGTGTAATAATCCACTGTATTTTTCTATAGCAGTACACTATTTTCTGGTCTGATTTTCATTTGTGAAAGAACATTCTGCCTATGTGTGGGTGTTTGCACTTGGCATTAGGAGTGGAATTGCTATTTTTGGCATGTAGAGTAGGCTCTAGAAGGTGGCAACATTAATTGTCAGAGAACCTTGTGATTTACAAAGTGGTGCATCATTCTGAAACTCTTTAAAAATATTATTTTATGAAGCCGAATGATGAGAAATTGTATTTCATTTTGTTTCATTAGTTGAAAATAACTATTAATCTATAAATTATATGTAATTTTTTTTTTTATTAAAACCGTTTAGGAATCTGTAGGTACTGTCATTATATTTGCTCTTATGTACACACCATATTTTTCATATCGTGCATAAAGACACAGTATCTTAATTGAAAAGACACCCTACCAATAATAACACCATCTATTACAGAGAGCTGAGCCCTACGCAGCAAATGCAGATCTATGATATTGGAAAACTGTTTGCACATTTGTTCATAGTGGGGTTGATAAATAGTTGCATGCAAAATGGGTGTCATTTATGGATCTTACAAAAAAATTACAGGTAAAAATAGTATATTTCCACAAATATATTGAGCATGTTCTGCTCTGCATTAGCAACATATGTGCCTGTTTAACACCAGGTGTTTGTCACACTTATGCACTTCGTTTTAACAATTTATTTTGCTTGCCAAACATGTATTAACTATTAGGCATCAATTAAACTTAAAAATTCTCTAAACAGCATAAAGTCTTGTACACAGGGTGGAGGAGTAGCATAACATAGGTTTGGGCAATGAAGAACATATCCATGTCAGTAGTGCCTTCACAAACAGCCAGTCATCAGTGGTGTTCTAGTGCTGGCAAATGTCTCAATCTTCATCCCTGCTCATGGCACTGTCTTCAATTTGCCTCTCTCAGCAGTATATGCGCCTTTGTTCCAGTCTGTATTTGTTTGCTTTTGCAAGACTATGTTCTTACTGTACTTGGCCCACATTACAACGCCTACGTTCTGCGTATCCAGACACAAGCAGGCCGAAGTGGCAGAATGATACAAAATTGGATAGGCGCATATGGTGCTGTAACTATTTTGAGCATGGACAGGCAAAATCACTCTCTTCATGCTTTTCAAACTGGCGTAGTACGTGTGTGTGTGTGTGTGTGTGTGTATATGGGTTTGTGTGTGTTTTTATATATATTTCTTCTTCAGGGTCCATAGAGCTCCACAGGGGGATACCTTGGGGTGTAGGTGGTGGTTGAGGACTGGGCACCACAAAGTTAAAGCTCTCAAATCCAGCTCAAACCCGCCCCCGCGCCAGAGGCACCTCAGTTTCGTCAGTGCCCGGCCGAAGTCGGGTCACCATTATGCAGTGGATTGCCCAAAAAGATTTTATTTTATGATTTTATTTGTATTTTTTTTTTCCTGCTGAGCGCGCAGTAACACTGTCCACAGGACGTCACCCCTCCGGGCGCCGCAACGCCAGCTGCGGCTGGGGATTTCGGCGGGCATGCTGGGGTCCTCACTAGCCGGCTCTGCGGACGGATCCAGACTGCAGCTTGGACACAAGGGGTCAGGTAAGGCAGGTCAACGCTTGCGGTGACCTGCGTATGGCAGTCCTACCTCTGGTCTCAGGTGTCAGACCGGAGGTGCTGAGAGTGAACACTGGCTTTGTCCAAAGTGATCCACTAGACCACCAGGGTACAGATGGAGCGGGAATCCAGAGTCCCGGTGGTTAAAAATCAACATGGAGAGGTCAGCTTTCCCCATTAAAGTGGCCCCTCTCCTCAGCTCAGGGCGCCATTCCTCTGAGGTCTCGCTTCCCTGAACTGCTCTCCTCCTCCGACCACACCCCCTTAGAGGTCTCCAGCGGCCAGCACCTAAATCAAAGCACCCACTGTTTAAACAACAGAAAGTGGCTTCAGCAGAATTCCCTCTATCGGATCAATTAGCTGAACACATGGCTGCAGCCTGGCAGACGCCTGGTAAGAGGTTTCAGCCCCAAAAACGTCTGACCACCTGTTATCCATTTCCTGCGGCTCACTGTTCAAAATGGGAGACCCTCCCTGCGGTGGATTCGCATGTTACGCGTAATGAAAAGCGCTACGTTACCTATCCCTACAGTATCCTCTTACGTATAGAAAGGTTGAATCTTGCCTTAAATCGATATGCTCTTTCAGGGGCTGTTGCACGTCCTACCATGGCTATTGCAATGGTGGCTAAAGCTATAGAGAGCTGGGCTGACGCACTTGAAGACTCTTTTCCCTCAGATGCTTCTAGGGATCAGATGTCTTTTGTCGCTCACATACGAGATGCTGCTTCCTATATTGGAGAAGCGACACTGGATGCCAGTCTTCTAACCTCCAGAGTCTCGGCCACAGCAGTGTCTGGCCGCCATACCCTGTGGCTACGCTCATGGAAGGCAGACGCAGACTCCAAGAAAGGCCTAGAAGTGTTACCCTACAATAGGGAGATCTTATTTGGCCCAGACCTTGACAAGATTGTAACCACATTGGCAACATCAAAAACTGCATTTCTAACTTCAGCAACTACTACTGCAAAGCCTCAGATTACATCTTTTAGATCCTTTCGTCCTCAAGGAAACCTAAAGGTCAGGCCTTTCCTAGGCAGTCTGCTTCCACTAGGGCCGCCAAGCCCAGGACCAAGCAGGCCTGGACCACCAGACGCCCTGCTTCAAAATCCGAGGATAAGCCCTCAGCCTAACGGGATGGGCCTCCTTCTGGGGGATCCCAGAGTGAAAGGCCGACTTCTTCAGTTTGCCCAGTGCTGGTGTCAAACAACCACGGATGCTTGGGTAAGAGAAGTGGTCTCCCACGGGTACGCCCTCTCATTTCTTCGACGGCCACCCCACCAGTTTTTCTACACAGGCCCTCCTTCAGACCCAAGCAAGGCCTTACAAATCCAGAACGCCATACAGTCCTTGCTACAAGCAGGGGTAATTGTGCCAGTCCTGCTATTTCAGCTGGGGACCGGTTACTATTCTACCCTCTATCTGGTTCAAAAGCAAAATGGGTCTCATCTGCCTATCCTCAACCTCAAATCCCTGAACAAATTCCTCAGGGTCCCCAGGTTCAGGTTGGAAACTCTACGCTCTATCATCCTAGTTATGGAGCCTGGGGACTTTAGGGTATGTCTGGATATTCAGGAAGCGTACCTACATGTACCTATAGCGCCCTCACATCAGCGATATCTCCGGTTTGCTATACTACAGCAACACTTCCAATTTCTGGCTCTGTCCTTTGGACTATCCACAGCTCCACGGGTGTTTATCAAAATTATGGCTATCATGGTGGCACACCTGCGTGGTCATGGTGTCCGACTGTTACCATATCTGGACAGCCTCCTTCTTTTAGCAGGATCCCCAGAAGTGCTTCACCGCCATCTACGGCTAACCATTGCGTTCCTTCATAAGCACGGATGGTTAGTCAACTGGAAAAAGTCCTCCCTGAATCCCTCACAGAGAATAATTCATCTGGGAGCCCTGCTGGATTCTCAGGATCAGAGAATCTTTCTGGCATTAGACAAGATCTCCACACTTCAACTACGAGTGCGCAGATGTCTCCAAAGTCGCAGAGTGTCGATCCACTCACCAATGCAGGTTCTGGAATCCATGGTGTCCACCTTCAACATGGTGGACTATGCTCTGTTCCATTCCAGGCCTTTAAAAAAGGCTGATCCTCTCCAGCTGGAACGGGTTACCCCATCGGATCAAAGCTCAGACAATGTTACTCTCTCCGGAGGTGCGTCTGTCCCTC
Organism: Taudactylus pleione; assembly: GCA_031769625.1. Taxonomy (NCBI): domain Eukaryota; kingdom Metazoa; phylum Chordata; class Amphibia; order Anura; family Myobatrachidae; genus Taudactylus; species Taudactylus pleione. Next base: position 3,210,871 of record JAUIMM010000478.1, on the reverse strand, counting down.
TCTTGGTGGCTACAGACATCTCGTCTAACCAAGGGTCGCCCCTTTTGGATCCCGGACTGGGTACTCCTCACAACGGATGCCAGTCTTCCTGGCTGGGGCGCAGTGACCGGTCCACACTCCTTTCAGGGTCGCCAATCAACATATTGGAACTGCGAGCTGTCTACAGGGCCCTCATACTGGCCCAGAACATACTTCACGGAAAACCTGTACAGGTACAGTCCGACAATGCCGCAGCAGTGGCTTTCATCAACCATCAAGGAGGCACTCTAAGTCCGGCAGCAATGACAGAAGTGTCATGCATGTCTGACATTGGCCGAGGGTCATCTCCCAGCCATCTCTGTGGTGTTCTTTCCCGGGAGTTCTCAATTGGGAAGCACACTTCCACAGCAGTCACGACGTTCATCCCGGGGAATGGTCTCTTCACCACAAGGTTTTTCAACTCCTAGTGAGCAGATGGGGCCTCCCAGAGGTGGGACCTCATGGCCTCCTGACACAATCACAAACTGCCAGTTTACGGGTCCAGAACAAGAGATGCTGAGGCAACCTCTGTAGACTCATTCAGTGAAGTGGACCTTCCAGTTTGCATATCTATTCCCTCCAGTGTCGTCTTCCTTGAAGAATAAATATGTGCAATTAGGCTTGGCGCTGAGCAAAATAGAGCGCAGCTGCTACTAGATGGTTGCCACCATCTATAGCAAGAAGGATACTTAAGAAAAATCACAGCAGCACTTGGTCTTCAATATATACAATAATTACCCAAAAGTAGAGAATTTAATAACCACAGATGTGTGTGTATAGATAGATATATATATATATATATCTCTATTTTTTTTTTTTATAGAGAGAGATAAAATATCAATACACAATTTAATAAAATACACTAGAGTGGTGATGCGCTAATAATGGAATTGCATCAAAAAAAGTTATTATACCTTGACATGACAGAAATAAACACCAAGACGCCAATAATATGTTCAAAGTACAATTTATAAAAAACAGTCTCAATAACACTATAAAAATATATATTCATGCATAAGATAAATTTCCATCTGAAGACCACTCCAGAAATCCCTATACAACTGTATAGAAGTAATGAATCCATAATAAAGGGTTTCCTTCATACGGTATCAATTTAAGTTGTAATATTGTAGCACAGTCATATAGCTCTCACCAGACTTGTATATAAGGTCCTTTTTAAGTCCTCATGAATCATACCTCTCAAGTAGTAGCAGTGGGAGACTTGCTGCCAAGTAGCGGTGGTTATCTTGTATAAAGTAAGGAGTCCTGGCTAAGGGGAAAGAACAGCCTGATGATTCCACCTTGTGTGGCATTGAAGTCCAGATTTTAGTCAGCCCGTGACCACCTTTATCCAGCCGTTGTTATAATCCGGTTGTTAAGGACTTCACTCCACCTGTAAATGCACAGCTCCCTCTCCGTATCAAAAGACCTCCAGCTGAAGTCCAACATAGTCCGGCAAGATAAGTAGCAATATTGGTAGCAGATATCTCTGACACGTTTCATTTTCATTTTAGGAGGCTTTATCAAAGAGCATGCTATAATAACTTTTTTTGATGCAATTCCATTATTATCGCAACATCACTCTAGTGTATTATAGTTCCTTTCATGACTGTCTTTGGATAGTTGATTTGTAGTAGGTTTACACCAACCTACAGGTGTGTAGGGTCCATAGGGGGTCCACAGGGTTGACCTTGGGGTATAGCTGGATCTGGATCCACGGCACCACGCAGTTAAAGCTTTAGCTGCTCCCAGGATGCACTTGGGTCCATCCTCCCCTATACCCCGCCCCCGGGCAACAGGCCCCTCAGTTTTAGTTGGTGCCCGGCCGGAGCCGGGTCACCTTGCGCAGTGGAGCAGCCCCCAAAAGCTTTTTATTTTTAGAGCCAATTTAACTATTTTACTAGGCTCTGTAGAGCGGCAGCGACTGACTGTCTATACTGACGTCCAAGCTGCCGCTCCTACTCCCCGCTGGCGCCGCGACGCCAGTGCCTATCTGGGGATCGTGGCGGGACCCCAGAGCCTGTACTAGCAGGGCTCTGGGGCTTTCCCTGGACTGCTGCCGGAGACGCCGGGGAGAATAAGGTAAGCAGCGAGTTGCTGATTAGCGGCGGCTCGCGGGTTCCTCTAAATGCAGTCCGATGCCCCCGGTTCTGGGGGACAGACCAGGGGTGCTAGCGGGGGCGGCGGGCTCCCCCTCCTTGGAGGCATACCCTGTTAGCCCACTAGACCACCAGGGTAAAATATGCGGCAAGCGGGAAGCCGACAACCCATGCGTTAATAGCTGGCCAGGGGGAGGAAGCCTTACCTGTTTAGCGGCTCCTCCCCTCCGCTCAGCGCGCCTTTCAGCACGCAGTCTGGCTTCCCTGAGCTGCAGATTTCTCGGCCACTCCTCCTCTGAGGTCTCTGGCGGCCATTTTCTCTAGGTGGCAGCGCTGATCTCTCAGGGAGCATGCGGACCGGTCCCCCCCTATCCCCAGCTAAAGGACAGTGTACACAGCGCTATAGCCCTCCCAGACACTGAATCTGGGCGGTTGAGTGTAGTGAAAGGTACAGTGAGTATTATCTTCCTGCATGGTATGTGACTTTTGCTAGTGCTGCCTGTCTGTGCTTATTCCACTTACTGTCAGCTTATACCTATCCCTTTCCTTCTCCTATAAGGCCCTACAGGTGTGTGGGGGAAGGGCTTTTTTCTACAAACCTCACCTATATAAATTAAGTATTGGTGTGGTCAGTCACATACAGTTGTGTGCGACACAGTGCCATATTGTGGGCTGTTGTTTAGCACACAGGTGAGTGTGCCGGTGTGGCACTATTCTTCTCTATTGCCAGATATATATATTTCTACACTATATTTTGTCATGTCTGAGGGCACTCCATGGCTCCGGTGTTGGTCTCCTGCAGACGCTGTTCTGCAGGAGTGGATAGGGAGGATTTATCACAGAACGGCCTGTGCGGATGGTGCCAGTTGGTACCTGGCCCCTCAAAACCCCCTATGTCGCAGGAACCACCATGGGCGATGTTTTCTCAAGTGCTGGTGTCTATTGCGGACCGTCTGTCGGTCCCGACTGCTATCCCTACCAGGGGGTTGCCCCCGCCTACCATCCCCCATTCCCAGGTGTTCCGCAATTATTGCAGAGTCCCCCTGGGTCTCAGCCTGTTGGTTATTATGCAGGGTTACCTATGTATATACAGTCTACCCCTGTGACGCAGCAGTCTGTGGTGCCTTTTCAGGCCCCTGGGGCGGCTCCCTCTCCAGAGTTTGGTGGCCGCGTCTTCGGCTTTTCAGTCAATGCTGCAGAATGACATCCCTTCAAGGAAGTCTAAACGCACTATAATGGCACAAGCCGCGCATTTCACGGACACTGAGGTGTCCTCAGATGATTTGTAGGTGCATGACGACACCGACTAGGTGGTCTCGGTCCAGGAGGTGGATACTAAGTCCTCCATCAATGTGCGGGCTCTGGTTAGGGCGGTGCGAGCCATTCTTCAAATAGAGGATGAGGCACCGGCCCCTAAGTCTAAGTACCCTAGTTTTAAAAAGGCTAAGGTGACTTCTGCGATGTTTCCCCTGTCTGATCAATTGACGGATCATATGGCGGGTGGCTTGGCAGGCACCCAGTAAGAGATTCCAGCCACAGAAGCGGTTGGCGTCTAATTATCCATTTCCTGAGGTGCATTGTAAAAAATGGGAAACCCCACCGGCGGTGGATTCCCATGTAACTCACTTAATCGGGAGGTCTACGCTGCCATTACCGTCTATATCCTCGCTGAAGGATCCCACAGACAGGAAGGTTGAGACTTGCCTAAAGTCCATTTACTCTCTCTCAGGGGCAGTAGCTCGGCCGTCCATGGCCATCTCCTGGGTGGCAAAGGTCATTGAGGGTTGGGCCAATGCATTAGAGGATACCTTTCCAGACGATACTCCGGATGTCCAGAGAGCATTGTTAAGACAGATGAGAGATGCTGCTTCCTACATTGGAAAAGCATCTTTAGATGCTAGTCTGCTGACTTCTAGGGTTTCGGCGGCAGCAGTGACTGCTCGCCGATCCTTGTGGTTGAGGACTTGGAGAACAGACGCTGATTCAAAGAAAGGCCTGGAGGCCTTACCCTTTAATGGAGAATTACTATTTGGTCCGGACTTGGACAAGATAGTAGATACCCTGGCTAAATCCAAATCAGCCTTCCTCCCTTCAGCTTCAGCACCTGCTAAGGTGCGCAGCTCCGCTTTTCGGTCCTTTCGGGTTCAGGGCAAGGACAAAGGTCAGTCCTTCCCGAGGCAGTCGGCGACCAAGACCGCCTCTAAGCCCAAGAAGCAGGCCTGGAGTGCCAGACGCCCTTCTTCCAAGCAGGAAGATAAACCTTCTGCCTGATGGGACGGGCCTCCCTCTGGGGAACCCCAGAGTGGGAGGCCGACTTATTCAGTTTGCCCAGTGCTGGCACAATACCACCACGGATGCCTGGGTTCGAGAAGTGGTCTCCCAGGGGTACGCCCTGTCTTTTCGGCACAGACCGCCCCACCAGTTTTTCTGCACGAGTCCTTTTCAGGACAAAAACAAGGCTTTGCAGATTCAGGAAGCTATAGAGTCCTTGCTAAAACCAGGGGTCATTGTTCCTGTTCCTCAATCACAACGAGGGACGGGGTACTACTCTACTCTTTCTGGTGCAGAAACCCAATGGTTCTCCTCGCCCTATCCTCAATTTGAAGTCTCTGAACAAATTCCTCAGAGTTCCCAAATTCAGGATGGAAACGTTACATTCCATCATTCTGGCGATGGAACCTGGGATTACATGGTTTCCCTGGATATCCAGGACGCCTACCTCCATATTCTGATAGCACCTTCGCACAAGTGGTATATGAGGTTTGCTATCCTGCAGCATCACTATCAGTTTCGGGCGCTACCCTTTGGCCCCTCCATGGCAGCAAGGGTATTCACCAAAGTGATGGCTATCATGGCCGAAAATCTTCGGAGCCAGAATGTACGGCTGCTGCCGTATCTAGATGACCTCCTTTTGCTGGCGAGCTCTCCGGAGGTACTGCTTCAACATCTCCACCTGACGATCGCTTGTCTGCAAGCGCACTGGTGGTTGATAAATTGGAGAAAGTCCTCCCTGATTCTATCACAGCGGATGGTTCATTTGGGAGCCCTACTACATTCTCATCAGCAAAGGATCTTCCTGACTCCAGTAAAAAGGTCTCCTCCCTACAGCTGCCTAATTCCATTCACGTCCCCTGCAGGGGCTGATTCTATCAGAATGGAACGGGTTACCTCACCGGATCCGCTCTCAGATGCTGGTGTTGTCCGCGGAGGTTCGGCAGTCTTTGGCTTGGTGGCTTCAGACAGCTCATCTGGTCGAGGGGCGCCCCTTTTGGATCCTGGACTGGGTCCTGCTCACAACAGATGCCAGTCTCCGGGGTTGGGGGGGCAGTGACAGGCTCGTTGTCACTTCAGGGACGTTGGACTGCGGAAGAAGCTCTTCTCCCCATCAACATCCTGGAACTGTGGGCGGTGTACAGGGCCCTGCAGTCTTCCGGCACCGCTCTTCAAGGAAGGGCAGTTCAAGTTTAGTCCGACAACACCACCACGGTGGCGTACATCAACCACAAGGGAAGAACTCGCAGTCGGGCTGCGATGTCGGAGGTGTCTCGCATCCTTGCTTAGGCGGAGTGCCACATTTCAACGATCTCGGTGGCCTTCATCCCCAGAGTCCTCAATTGGGAGGCGGACTTCCTCAGCCATCACAACGTGCATCCCGGGGAATGGTTGCTTCACCCAGAGGTGTTTCATCTACTCGTGGACAGATGGGGACTGCCGGAGCTGGACTTGATGGCCTCCCATCACAATCACAAGTTGC